>JASFAT010003644.1:0-15694 GCA_031353405.1 Baronia brevicornis
TTTTGCTTTTCGATTGAAACTTTATTTTTATACAGTTTCAGCTTTACATTTCTGCTATAACATGCCATTTTCTTTTCTAATCACGTAGTTTTATTTTAAATGAAAATTACATCCTCGTGTACAAACTAGATGGCGTTGCATATCAATTAATTTGTTAAAATAGTAAAACAAATTGCATCTAAACTTTCTTGAATCTTAATTACAGTTAAGTAATTATTAATAACTTTTAAAAATTAGGTCGAAAAAATCGCAAATAAAAATATTTACCATTGATATTCTTCAAATATGTTTGAATTTTAGTATTAACAAGTAACAATTTGTTAGAATATGTTTTTGATTCGCAGATGCTGGTAGCCTATTGGCTTTAACAGCTTTATCGAATTCAGGGCCCCAGGGTAGAATAAATCAATGAGTTTTAATTTAAAAGAATAATTCTCTAAAGAATAATTATTAACTCTCATTATATATATATATATATATATATATATATATATATATATATATATATATATATATATATATATATATATATATATATATATCTCATTATTATCAAGGATATTGTCTCAGCGCCATCTAGTTGTGAATAGGGACATCTTCCCTTGTTGGATAAAATATAATTCGTTCCACGATAAACATAATAATAAAACATATTTTCTATTTTAAAATATGTATTGAAGTGTAACTTAAATTCTATTTTGAAAATTCTGTTAGAAAACAGTAATCTTGATACATTAAACCTGTAATTGATTAATGCAATAATTTTGATTGTTGCAATGTATCAAGACATTAATCTTTATTTACAGGCTGATGATACCGGCACTAAGGCCACAGAGGACAGATTGCAGCAGCTCAGTGAAGGTCTTCAAAATGGGAAAGAAGAGACTGAAAGCAACAGTGTTGAAGATGAAACCGAAGACAGTGGAACCGCAGTGCCAATCAATGAAAACCTGTTCCTTGATGAAGATTTGGATGAAGAACTCCAAAATTTGGACCTAGAGGATTAGAGAAATGTGTTAAGCGAATGTAAATATGTGAATTTATGTATTTGAAAAGATATAAATTAAATTTTATGGCTATTCGGTTATTTTTTTTAATAATTTCCTCTATTGGGAAGCATCTGATAGTTAGTATTCTAAAATCATGATCATTTAAGTCCGCTAATGTGCAACGCATCTGATGTTGCAGATTATAGACGGCTTTGATTGTTTTTATTGGGCAAACCACTTGCATCTTAGTTTCCCCTAAAATTTAGCAGTGTTGTCATATTTTCTAACCATGGCAAGTCCATTGAGGATGGTAGATAATTGGTATATGTTCCTATAGACGCATCGCATAACACCTATAGAAAGAACGGTTTCCCAGAGGCCGACATAAATAAAAACTGATTTTTAGGGTCGACGAGCTTCAAAAATCGACCCCTGTTAATTCACACAAGTTCTAATTTGAAATTTAAGATACGGTATAAGTCAGAGGTCGCCAAAGTGTTGTATAAAGACCCTCAGGGGTCTTTTTATGAGTGATTTTTATTCGACTGAAACAAATGCCAGGTGCACCTATCTCATTTCTAAAGAACGAATACTAATGTAGATATTTATTATTTCATTAATATTAAACAATTTAAGTTTCGAATTTAAGATATTTTACATAGAACTATTTGTAATAATGTAAAATTACTTTGATAAATGTTTAAAATCATAAAATAAATGTACAAACATAATACCAATAAGATACTTTTTTTTAATTAACTGACAATTATTTTATGGGGGTCGATGGAGATTTTGAAAAATTATATATAGGTCGATGATCAAAAAAGTTTGGCGTAGATAACGCAATTAATACCTAAAAATAATATTATAAATTGGACATAAACTTCCTCCAAGACGGTCCACCTAACGTTTTTATCTAGTTGGGTAGCGTTCCACATATAATATAATTGTTCTGTACAACTTCTATTAAACGGTTGGATAGATTTTGATAAAACTTTTTGGAAATACATCCGGTAGATGGCGCTGAAAAATAAGCCGCTGTATTCTAGGTTTTTTATTTTCAGAGCTTGACAACGTCTGTCGGGCCCGTTAATATGTATATAAATCTCATTGTTTTCGTACTTGCTAATCTTAAAAACCCCCTAAGCGAATTCAATGAAATTTTGTATGTATGGTAGGTTCCAGCTTAAAAGGTAAAAAGAAAGTATCCCACTTTTGGATTCGGTATATTTGGTGGCGCTGTGGTAGAAACTTAATTTTTTCAATTAATCACTCGATTTAATTGAACAATATTTTGAATCTACTTTACATCAAAAGGTAACCTACAAGTTCGTTTGCCTACTGTTACGGCAAGTCATCTACAATTCAATTTTAGCAAGTACACTTCAATATCAATGTTATTATATTAATAGCCCTAGTCCAAATAGGTCTAATCATTGAATGTATTTTAAGGATCATTTACGAGAGCGAGCGAGCCCCAAACAGACCGTCGGTTTACAAAATTCAGTTTAATATACTGGTCCCGCAGTGCGGGAACTTTCAGATATTAAGCTGAAGAGAACAGATACTATACTTCGATCTAATTCATAAAGGCCGGGAAGGGATGGAGAATTAATAAAGACTCACACTAGTGACTAAAATTGAAATAACATTGCCACCGCTTATCAGAATTCAGATGCAAAGGTACAGCGCCATCTACAAAAATAATATGAAACTTTAAAAATGCGAGCCACAAAACCGATTTGAGCCATCTTTCAGGTTTTATAATGATCGATTGATAACTGTTTTTTTAATAATATTTAATTTTTATGGTCCCAGGCCGACGTCGAACACCATGTTTTTTTATAGGATAGGAGGGCAAACGAGCAAGCGTGCCGCCTGATGGAAAGCAATCAACGCCGCCCATAGACAGCTGCGACATCGCAGGAGTCACGGAAACATTGCCAGGCTATTAGATAAGTGTAGGCTTATTTTTTGAAGGTGCTAATGTCGTATCGGTTCGGAAAGACGGTGAAAGTTTTGGAAAAGAAAGTGGTGCGTGGAAAGAATTTTCAAGAGAAGCGCACCGTAGTAGATCGCCACTCATCCAGATGGTGGGGAAGAAAGTTTTCTTTACGGCGAGTTGTGCGGTTGTGGAATTCGGCGGTGGGAATTATTCTAAACAATTCCTCGGAGCACTCCTGCATCAGAGCAGATGGAGGTCTGTGGTCTCTGCCTACCCCTACGGGAAACAGGCGAGATCGTATGCATGTATGTAAGGTAATTAGGTGAATTTAACGCGGTGAAATGTATTCTTATAATCAGAAAGGAGCAATACTTTTATTTCTCTCTACTTGGCATTGGCAAGTTAATGCATATCTTGTGGAAAGGCCAACTAACCTCAAAATTGAATTAGAGGTAAATTAATTCTATTTTTCAGTAGCGACAAAACTTTGTTACAAAAAATAATTTATTATTTCGAAATTAACATAGGCTTGAAAAGAAATGAAAATACCGTTTTTAACAATATATTTATTTTTTAAAATTTTAATAAGGCACAGCATTGAAATAACAACATTTTTTCTTAATGCTAATAACGTTCTCTATATAAAAAGATTTTCTTAAATACAAAAAGAATAAATGGTATTTAATAAAAAAAAAAACTATTTAGTCTTAAAATTATAATAACATAACCATAGAGTAAAATTGGTAGAAAAACATATTTTGTGACAATATACATATGTCGGCATCTAGATAAATCAAAATTTTCGATTTACAATATTATTTTGATTATTAAAATAAATAGCGTTAAGGTTATTTTTATATTGAGAAGTAAACAAAATATTTTTTTTTATACTCTATATTTTTTATAATAAAAAAATGGTGTATAGTCTATGGTTTCAATTGCCTCAATCGGTCATCGTCAACCATGTAGCGGGGTTCTGAATGGTGATCTTGTCTATGACATCCTGCGAAATACCTCTCGTTTTCATTCTTGGCAGAACATTATTCAGAATGTGAGAATAACCGTGACCACCAAACTCAATCTGTAATATATCAAGCAATTAATTATCTATAAGAAAGTAATCATCATCAAGGCATTACAGATGCGGGTGGGCCTTGGCCTGCTCCAGTAAATTTTTCCAGTCGGACCTTCGTTTAGCTTTTTCCCTCCAGCCCCTCACACCGATTGTCCTTAAGTCGTCCTCGATTCCATCCAGCCATCTGAGCTTAGGCCTTCCGCGGCTTCTACGACCATCTGGTTTGCCGTCGAGTAGGCGTTTGGGTATTCTAGCCTCGTCCATCCGTACCACGTGCCCAGCCCAATGAAGGCGGCCAATCTTAGTGGTTTTGATGACGTTCGAGTCATTGTACAGCTCATATAGCTCGTGGTTGTAAATAGTACGCCATCGCTCGTTTTCCAACACAGGACCATACGCCTTAAAATTTGTCTCTCAAAAAGAAATAAGAAAGTTAAGGAGTGCGTTTTTATGGGATGGGAAGGTACACAAGCAGGCGTGTCGCCAGATGACAAGTTTTCAACGCCACCCATAGACAAATGCAACACCATAAGCATTACAGATGCGTTGCCCGCAGCTTTTCTGCCACGAACAGTGGAAATGTGGAACAACTTACCACCTGCAGTGTTCCCACGTGATTATGACATGAGGGCATTCAGAGAGCGTATGTGTTCGTCAGATACCGACAACGCATCTGCAACGTATCCGGCGTTGCGGATGTCTGAGGGCGGAGGTGATTGCTTACCACCAGGTGATCCGCTTGCTCGTTAGCCCAGTTTGGAAGAGTTTTATTATAAGAAGAAGAAGCCCCATAATGATCCCGTGTCACCGTATCAGTACGGTTGGCGCGCTACAGTACTTTCATAATTATAATAAGTATAGACATAATCTAATTCTGTACATTGGCCTTTCTCCGTTAGACGGTTCCATAGTGGTAGAGCCACGCTGCAGATGAATACCTTGTCAAGAATGGCATAATATTTGTCTGCAGCATGAATGGGCCGGCTCGCCCGGGGAAGTACCACACTCCCGCAGAAAACCGGCGTCTGAGTGGTAGCTTAGGTACCGCGCTTCGTACGGTGAGAGGCCGTGTTCCGGAGGCCCAACACCCTTCCCCCCTCTCTACCCCCTCCCATTCCCACTCCCATAACGACACTTTCCTTAAAGGTCGGCAACGTTTCCACACTGCCTATGGCGATGTTATTTTGGATACCAGTTCTGATATATAGGACAAAGGTTTGTCAGAGTACAAATAATTGAAAAATTAGAATGCGCAACATTACCAATCTGTGTTTGGTGTGTATGTCATGAGACATGAGTATCTGATCTTCTCTGCCCTCCTTGATGAGCTCCTGGATTTTGTCCAAGCGCTGTGCGTCTGAGGGCATGTCTGTATCTACGTTCAGTTGATAATAAGACACCTCTGTACCGAAAAGATCAAACTGGCAGTACGAGCCTAATTCAGCGAACTCCGTTAACTTGTCCGTGTGTAGCAATGTCCCTAGAAATATAATAATACACCATGATTGTACATGGAAATACGTTTCATCCCCATTACCTAGATGGCTGGCCGCCCACCACCGTGCGATTTGATCGCAATCCTACTTCCTACTAATATTCTAAATGCGATAGTTTGTGAGTACGGATGTATGTTTGTTACTCTTCCACGAAAAAACTGCTGGACGGATTTGGATGAAACTTTACAGTAATATAGGTTATACATCGGAATAACATATAGGCTACAATTTGTAATGATTTTATATAATTTTGGTCGTAATATAACGATACAAGTCAATTAAGTCGGAAAAAAATCTGGCCTCTGATAGCTATCTTGGCGTACGCTGTTTAAACCATTGGAACATATATCTACCTTTATACACACACATATATCTACCTTTTATGTGGAAGCCACTATGACCAAAATTGTGAACCATAAAAAACGAAACTTAATGTGGCAGACCTAATTCCATGCGAGCGATGCTTCGGGCAAAAGCTGACTAGTTAAGTTACTTACTTAGTTAGGGTTAAAGTTTTAGCTAGTTAAATATATATATATATATATATATATATATATATATATATATATATATATATATATATATATATATATATGATATATATACATAGATATTTAGAGATATCTAAGTATTGACAGTCAAACGTTTTACTTAGCTAAGATCCGCGACAAGCTTGTCGCGGATCTTAGCTAAGTAAAACGTTTGACTGTCCATATAGTGATGGATTTCCGCAAAGTAACGCCTGACTCTATTAATAATGATATCTAAGTAAATTATGTGCAAAGAAGATTTAAAATATGCCCGCACTTTACCGTTAAGGAGAGTATGTATTTTGTCAATTTTTAGAACGTCGTATTTTGGTGAGACTACCTATGATGTTTACATAGTTTGATCTATACACATGATATCTTATAAAAAAGAGGATACCTGCTCAGTTTCTTCCTCATTACGAAATGGTGGTAAAGTTATATTGATAACAGACTGACGTGCGATAAATGTAATTTCTTATGTCGAAATAGGAATTTGAATTTTAGATCATAAATATTTTGTTTATACATTATAGTTCTCTTTGATAAACGTTACATTGCATTTTCAATGTATACTCACGGTCCAAATGAGACATGACAGCCTTGTTGACCTTTCCACCCGCCTCCGTGTAAAGGCGTAGGATCTCGAAGGGTGCGTCCGGGTCGCGATGCGGGTGGAAACTGACTCCGCAGTTCAAATCAGACTGTAGTAATCCCGCCGCCATGATCGCTTTCCTCTCGAAGTCTTAAAAAACGTATATCAAACGCTGTGAATGGATAAGATCCATTATAACTGTCAACATGTTCGCTGTGCGTATTTTTTCTTATAATAGGGCAAAGCAAATTAGTACGTTTAATAAAAGTATAAGACTATGTTACTTAATAATCAAACATGTTACAAGTTATAACAGTCAGATTTCAGGTGTATTGGTGGTATTCTCGAGTATTATTTTTATTCTCATGTATATAAATTCTATATTATTGGTAGAGCCACGCTGCAGACGAATACTTTGTCAAAAATGGCATATATTATTTGTCTGTAGTATGAATGGGAAGTACCACACTACCGCAGAAAACCGGCGTCCGAGTGGTAGATTAGCTACCGCGCTTCGTACGGTGAGTGGCCTGAGTTCCGGAGGCCCAACGGAGGGTGTTGGGCCTCCGGAACTCAGGCCTCAGCCCTACCACTTTCATAATGACAATTTCCTTAAAGGTCGGCAACGTTACCTTCAAGGAAAACGTCGCTATGCCTGTGGCGCTATGGATGTCTATGGGCGGCGTTGATTGCTTTCCATCAGGTGACACGCCTGCTCGTTTGCCTTCCTATCCCATAAAAAAAATATAAGTCTCGATTATAAAATCTATAATCAAGACTTATATTTTTATAGGTTTATATGTGGGGTCGATCACAAGTATATATATGAGTCTCGTGTTTCTCAAGTTGCGCTGTACTTGCATCTTCTTAAAGGTTGCGCGGTGGCAGATAATCAATCTCTAGTCAATGAATCCTCCATTTATTGATTTTAACTGAAACATCGCCCATTTTCATCTGTATGAACTGTTGATCATGTAATAATTTAATGTGTATTCATTCACATGTTTTGCTGCAGAGGGAAGTAAATGAATCTATATATCTATAAGTAAGCGTTACTTAATGGTAAGTAATCGCCACAGCTTATAGATATCTGCTCAACCGATGGAGTATCATATAGCCCCTCGAGTTAGCAGGAATCTATACCTTGCCTTTAAAAGGATATAAATTAATTTTTATGGAATATGGGGCAAACGGGCAGGCGTGTCACCTGATGGAAAGCAATCAACGCCGCCCATAGACATCCGAAACGCCATAGGCAGTGAGGAAGCGTTGCCGACCTTTAAGGAAAGTGTCACTATGGGAGTGGGCATGGGAGGGGGGACAGGTAGAGGGAGGGAGGGAAGTGGGTGTTGGGCCTCCGGAACTCGGCCGCTCACCGTACGAAGCGCGGTAGCTAAGCTACCACTCAGACTTCCTCGGGCGAGCCGGCCCATTCATGCTACGGACAAATAATATGCCATTCTTGACAAAGTATTCGTCTGCAGCGTGGCTCTACCACTAAGAACATCTGTCATGAACATAGTGCCCTCCCCTTAATAGAGAGTACAAGTGTAAATGGACATATTCTTAATTATACTCTATGTAGCGAATTAAGTTAAAAACTAATTAGTCATTGGCCTATTTCTATACTGTAATCGTAACATCTACAATAGTAATGTCCAAAAAACAATGGTCGAATTTTGTATCAATGCGGAAATATGTGTGTTATGGGTGGCCTATTATATTGTTTATGTTTGAATGCATATTCTAGTAAATTAAAATTTTGGATACCATGATCTCCTGAGAAAACATCACACATCACAGTCTAAGACTTTTTTCATAATTATATGACATCAATTGGAATAGATTTGTTGTGTATTTAAGGTATTCTAAAAATGTAAAACGAAATTTCTTTTAAAGTTATATAACCGATATTAAGATATAATATACAGAAGAAATATATGATGCTAGGCTCTAAATGTTGCATGTTGTGTGAAATTATCAAAAAAACGCATGTAACATATATGTGATGTAGGGTAGTGGTAAGAAACAGCTGTGTCACATATAAGTGACGGTTGGTGGCGAACAGGTAACGCATACCTCTTATAGGCCATACACTTGCTATCTCCCCCATGAACCCAGCTTTCACTGACTTGGAGTCAACACAGCCTGTGGTAAGTTCAGCTGACATGTGGTTGTAAAGCTCTTCTTGTGTATAATTCAAATATTTGTCTGATTGTAAGTCCGCTATGTAGAAACCTGTGCCAACAACAATGTGAACATTCGTTGCTTCCGAAACCATTTTGTAGAATTCAATATTCCTTTCCAATCCCTCTGTAGAATTCTCTACAATTGTACCTGAAAATAAATAACAAATAATTAAAAAAGTCACATTTTCAGATTTAAATATGATAAAACCAATATATTTCAATTATTACTCATATTGAGCAGATTTACTAGCTTCACAAATATATTTTTTTTACAGCCCATATTTGTTTCAATGTTTGACACAATGGCTTGTCCAATTCAGATAAGCAGGGCATCCAGACTTGGAATAATTACAAACAGTAGTGGCAAACAAGTTTAACGCTGCTGTCTGTAATTATTCCAACTGTCTACTACTGAACTACTGTCAACTACTGAACTACTGAACTACTGTCAACTTCTGAACTACTGTCAACTTCTGAACTACTGTCAACTAGTAAAGCTGAAAGCGGTAGCTTTACCACTAAACCAATTAGATTATATATTATACATTTACTTATATAAATAAAAACTACATTTTTTATATATTGTTTAACTTTAAAGCATATATTTATTTCGATATGGTAATCGGAATCGCTATAAAATGTAGTCAAAAGAGTATAATTAACAATTATAATTAAAATTTTAAAACTTTTTTAACTCAATTAATTCTCTTAAAAATGATATTTTTTAGATTAAAAATGATATAGCATGATATAAATGAGTTAAAGTCATCACAGAATGCCTTTCTGTTTCAATTCATACTAACTTTTATTCATGTATTTGTGTGATGGAACCTTTTTGCATAACACATTCCAATTATCATATGCATTGAGAATTGTGAAATATAGAGGGAATACAAAAAGATATGGCATAATGTAAACAACTGATAATGTGCGTACACATTTACAATGCTCAATTAAGCTTTATTTAATTTAAAAGATAAATAATATGAGGTCACGGAATGGCAGACTCTTTTAAAGATGTGTTTTTTACTCTACCAACCAACCCTGTCAGTTTGGTACAGAAAATATATGTTTTTCTATTTAAATTGTATATAAACATAATGGATCAATCAACAATAGCCCAAATAAAGCCACTGCTAGTTATAGGCCTCTCAAGTTAAAAGGATTTGCCCTGTACCCTGACATGTTTCTGAAACCAGAAACCAGATACTAATCATGACATTTCAGTAATGGGGAGCAGTCCACATGATAATTTATACTTAATCTTAAATTTTAGATAGCTTTACAGCTATGAATGTGTTGTCTTTACTCTAGTGGATAGATGATTTCACCAAATACTAGCAGATGGGTATTTATCTATCTAAAGCCCAATCTTTGATCCCCAATCTGCCATGTGTAAGGTCCCATCCCCATACAAAACCTACGGGAAGATGACCACATAGCAAAAGATTACTCACCACCCCCAAATTTTTTAAATAATGCAACATCTTTTATAACAGCTTGTTTAGCTGGTTCGTCATTGAGCAACAAGTTGTATGACGAACTATATGGATACTGTTTGAAATATCCAACTGTATTGAGAGTAAATTTCCTGTCAAATATGTGTGCTATATTTTGAGGAGGTTCTCGGTAGAAATGTGTAAATTTCATGGCTAAGTGTTCATGAGTGAGAGTCCTGCCAAGTGCATTGGGGTCCACATCTCCGAGAACTGAAAATCATATAAGTTCAAATTATTATTGAAAATCAATGAAAACAATAACTTAGCAAAAAGTTATTTTCATAACATTTGAATAGTATCATCCCAAAAATTAGAAAATTGGAATGAGATGCAAAATAAAATTTTACATACTAGTAAAATAAATAGAAAATAATAAAAAGATAGAGATAATAAGTATAGTTTTGAGTATTAAAATTAATATTAAAAGATATTTAAAATATTTGTTTTAGACTAAGTTCAATATTCTAAGAAAAACAACTTGTCGTGTTTCCAAATCTATCTGCAATAGCAATCTATCTCAAACTGTAGGATACTAGCAAGTATTCCGCGCCTACTTTGAATCAATATCAATATCAGCCCGCGGCAGTCCACTGCTGGACATAGGCCTCACCCAAGGCGCGCCACCTAGCCCGATCTTCGGCTACACGCATGCAGTCTCTGCCAGCCGCCTTGCGCAGATCGTGGCGCCATCTAGCAGGAGGGCACACTACGTTTGCCGAGTCGCGGTCTCCACTCCAGCACTCGTCTACTCCAACGATTGTAGGTTCTCCGACAAACGTGTCCAGCCCATTGCCACTTCAGTCTGCTAACTTGAAGAGCAATGTCGGTGACTCTGGTTCTCCGGCGAATTTCTTCATTTCGAATTCTGTCCACCAGAGAAACCCCGAGCATAGCTCTCCCCATAGCCCTCTGAGCGACTTTGAGCTTGGCGAGGAGACGGACTGTCAGTGTCCACGTCTCGGCACCGTAAGAGAGTACTTTGAATAAGCTTGAAGTATTATTGGAATTTAAAAGCTTTATATAAATTTATAAATAAAAAAATTACCTGTTTGTACTCTTGCCGGCATAGTAATATATTTTTATTCCTAACTTTTCAAAATCAAATGATAACAAGAAGACGTTACGTTAATAATTGGCTTATCAAATAACTATTAAAAATAAAAACGAGAGAAACGAAAGAGTTTACCACAATTGAAACATTCGTATCTGTTTCTTTCTATTTGACTACGGTGTTCGTTGCAATATGATTATAGATTATAAGGTAAATAGTAAATGTATGTATACATTACAATATGAACGTAATGTAGAGAAACAGATAAAAAACAGGAAAGGTAATCAATAAGAGATTATTTTTTTATTAACTTCAATAAATGTTAATCATATTATAATAAACAAATAATTAATCTTTATTTATTTATTTTAATGTATCATTCATATCTTTAGTTGTATTTAACATCTATTCAATTGAATAAACTTTAATATTCTTATAAAAGTGTTTATTTTGGCACCTACGACTATTTCCGTGAACATTAATAACGCACACTGGAATGATCTCTATTTAAGTGATGTGTCCAACTTAAATATTATAAGTATATTATCATCATCTTTTATTATATATACTATTCCAGATATATTTATTAAATTAAGCAAGCATAAATTATCATGTAAATAAAGATTAGAATTCGTTAATTCATTTGAATTAATGGCTTTCAATAGAATTCATAGTATAAGATATGAATAAAAGTTATATATATTTATGTAATACTTAACAGTGTACTATTACAATTAATTTTGAGCTTTTTATTTGTCTAGAAACAACTTTGTTACATTTTTCTAATGATATTAGGTATATGGTAGAAGAACTATATTTTTTTCTTGTATTAATAACCAAGTATTATTTTTATATGTATTTTTTAATAAAAGTCTTCCACAAAAATAATTTTTCTGTAATTTTCTCTTCCTTAATATACATTTTAACGTAATTTTAGTTTAATTACTGGTTACTATGGAACCATATAAATAAAGTAACTGATGGTGTCACGCAAAAAGTGATTATCCTGTTGAAATTACCTTACACATTATATAGTTTAAATGGTGATATAATTTGCGACGAGAAAATGCCAATATTCATCAAAGATTATACGTGGACTCAATCCTCTACCGCCCTTAATATACGAATTGCTTTAAAACCAGTAAATAGAGACAAAATTGATGTGTTCACAACTGATTCTTATATCAAAATACATTTTAGTCCGTTTTTGTTTGAAGTATTCTTGTTGCACGATGTAGATAATAATGTAAGTAAATGTATTGTAAAAGAAGATCTCATAGTACTAGACTTGGTTAAGAAACAAGAACTTAATTGGGAATGTTTAGAAAAGAATTTAACTAAAGAAAACAAGAAAAAAATCAGACAAGATATACTTGAAAAATGTCAAGAAGAAGCTAAAACGAGATCAGAAGAGAAAGCAATAAAAAAGAGTCAATTAGATCGCTTTACAGTGCAAAAGGCAATGGATATAGATAGTAAAAAACATGAGTTAATGGATTTGAGGAGAGACGCTGAACGAAACAAGGCTATGAATGAATTGGAACAGTGGCGTGTAACTAATACACCTATAGCGAGCACACAAAAAATTGAAAAGAATGTAAGTAAATTTGAATTGAATAATATAAAAATAAGTACAGAAAATAAGCAAGATGGTGTCATTATCACAGAACTGACAACTTCTGATGAAGAAGATGGGAAAATCGATAAAAAAATTGACTTAAAAAAGAAAGAGTTGCCGCTTAAGAAACCTACCTCAGGTAGAATAGAGAGAAAGTTAATAAAATCTGAATACATTGAAAGAAAAAAATCGGAAATTGCTACAAGAGTACTTCCAAAATTAAGGGAAACCGCTGAATTGGAGATAAAACACACACCACGGTCATTTCCAACACCTATGAGGGAGTCGGCGCAGGCAGAAGAAGAAGCTTGGTTAAAAAACATCTCGCAAGCTCGAAGAGCGACTGGTATGGTGTTTTGTTAGACTTTTTCTTCCTTCATTATTTTCCCTTTTGAAATAAGGCATCTTTAAAAGTCAACATAGAGATACTTTAAGTAATTGATTTTTATTTTGTTATCCAGGATTTGTATCAGAAGATCTCCGTCCCGAAGAGCAAGACCCTCAATGGTGCAAAGAGAAAGGGGATGAGTTTTTCCGCAGTGGAAACTTTTTAGGGGCCATCAGTGCCTATACACATGGTATCACACTATCTGACAAATTACCAAGTTTGTACTCCAATAGGGCGGCCACACATTTTGCACTTGGGAATTTTAATAAATGTGTAAGATTTTTTTTTAATTTCTGTTACAACTTACTTTTATGGAATCGATATCTTAATATTATTATTAAATGTTTTTTTATGGTTATTTCATTACATGTACATTTAAGAGGTCCGCAAGTTTCGAAAATGGGACTTTTTGTATATTAATCTAAATTAAATTGCTGAAATCACGATTTCCTTAAGTATAGTAGAGAGCTTAGCTTGAATTGCTATTAAGGAGTGAGGATGGGTCGGTCAGAAATTGCCTGGTATGCGAGAGTATCTAACGTAAATGTGTATATAATTTCAACTTGTAATTTGTGCCTAAGATTTTTGGGTAGTTTTGAACTTACACATGTAAGATACATTTTTTTTTCAGTCCTTGATAATATATATTTATTATACTTTCCGTGTAAGGCTGTTCTATTTAAAACTTTTTCACTGTTATATTCAATTATGTTTTATCAAATAATTTTTTTTTAAAATCAAATACTTTTACGTTGTCAGATAAACGACTGCTCCACGGCTTTGGAATTAATGAAGCCACCCTGTGAGGGCAATAGACATAGTCGCGCTAAATGCATAGCTCGACGCGCTGCAGCGCTGGCTCGAGTGGGCTATTTAAGCAAAGCAATTGATGAAATGAAGGCAGCAAGCAAATTGTTGCCAGATGACGAAAAAATAAAGAAAGATATTTTTAATATGGAGAGAGCTTGGGAGCAAAACCCCGATTCAGATTGAAAAGAGGCAAAAAGTTGGCAAAAGAAGAAAATAACTGTCATATTTATTATATCTATTAATATCGGTTTTAAACTGATAACAAAAAAGTCTTTATTCTTCGACATAATTAAATTTCATTTGCCAATCACCAGTTCGCCAACAATTAAGTGTCTACCCCTATTTCCTAATGATAATCTTGTGGAATGAATGAATCCTGGATGTAGAAGGTATCCTCTTACTGCAGGTATCCTCTTTTTTACCTTCTGATGAAACTCAAGATTTTCGTATGCAAATACATAAATGACCACGTTAAAACTATCGAAATACTCTTTACGATTCGAAGATGTTAATGCTGCTAGCCTATTGGCTTTGACAGCTTTATTGAATGATGGGCACGCGGCGAAATACGCTCATTTGACAGTGTTATATTTTATAGAAAAAAAGGCGGCAAACAAGCAACTGACCAACTTCATAGACAAACACTTGTATTTCTGGCCTTTGAGTGTGTATATGTAGGATGTATTAAGAGAAGAAGTAGGTATATCCCAACCAAGCCTAATATAGCCAGAAGGTGTTACAAAGTTTGTTTATTGAATAAAATAATAATGACCATATCATAAATGCAATTGCCATGAGGGGGTTTGAACAAAATAGCCTATCTCGCAGATCTATTACTTGTCAAAGGGACACCAAAGCCTCATCAGTCTACTTACTAGCAAAATGTATCACGAAGAGGACAGATTAGCAGTCTTAACATTAGATTATTAGTCTTGAAAAGCATATTTTGGTAGTAAAATAGAAGCCTTTGCCTAGTTCTCGGACAGAAAGCAAAGAAAGGATAAATATATATAGGTCTTTTATAATAAAATATAGTTATGCATCTCATATGTTTTATTT
Source organism: Baronia brevicornis (assembly GCA_031353405.1). Taxonomy (NCBI): domain Eukaryota; kingdom Metazoa; phylum Arthropoda; class Insecta; order Lepidoptera; family Papilionidae; genus Baronia; species Baronia brevicornis. The sequence goes on from JASFAT010003644.1 coordinate 15,242, forward strand.
TTATATATTTAATCCTTTTATTAGTTTTTTGGCATATAAGAAAAAGATCAATTTCAGCGGCAGTTCACTGCTGGACATAGATCTCCTCTAATTAGCGCCACCTAATCTGCGCAGAACGTCGCACAATCTAGCCGAAGGGCGTCCCACACTATTTTTACCGAGACGCGGTCTCCACTCCAGCACGCATCTGCTCCAACGATTGTCGGATCTCCAACAAACGTGACCAGCCTATTGCCACTTTATTTTGGTAATTCGAAAGGCTATGTCGGTGACTTTAGTTCTCTGGCGGATTTGTTCATTCAGAATCATATCTTCCAGAAAAACTCCAAGCATAGCTCTCTGATCGACTCTGGACTTGTGAAGCAGACGGACTGTCAGGGTCCACGTTTCCGCGCCGTAGTTAAATATGACCAAAAATTGTTCTTCACAGATCACTTTGAATACATAATTAAT
>JASFAT010002827.1:0-90945 GCA_031353405.1 Baronia brevicornis
GCACACGAACTGGTCTTATATAAAAAGTAAATGCCGAGAACCTGCAATATAATAATGCTAAACCACACCGTTCGAAACTCCCCCGATATTTGCTGGCTTGTTATGGCGCAGCATTAAGCATATCATGATATGAAGTTATCTCAGAGCAACGTAACACTCGATGCCAGTTCATCTGGATCCGTGACCTCTGCTATTTGTTATTTGATACAGTTAAGTATCAATTAAGAAGGTGTCACTTCCGTTTGATTTATCAATCCATAAAAATCTGTTGATATATTGTTTATACTGACTTCTATTAATATTATATTATATATTTAACAAAAATTAGAGACTTACTGAGAGTTATTATTATTATTTTCTTTAAACGATACTATAATACCATATGTTATTGTTAAAATTTTTATTATTGACAAAATATTTGAAAATTATAATAAAAGTTGCTAAAACCGAGTCTATTGTAGTTTTTATATATTCAATATTCAGTGTACATTTTTTCCGGTAGGACTAGAATATAAATAAAGGTAGAAAGATATGAAGCTAGTTTTCGACGAATTCGTTTTTAATCCGTTAGACAGCATGCTTCTTATGTGCTATAGATAACCATTTTTTAGTGTAAAGTAGCACTAGCGATATTGGAGCAAAAATGATCAGTTTCAATATATAATAAAATTTCCAACAATAATATATTTCTTTTTGAAGCAAATAAATTACAATGAAATGTGAATCTACAAGTTTCAAGTTATTCCTATTAGTCATTTAAGACGTTTTATTTAAATAACACATAAAGATGTTTAATATAAAATATCAAAAGTATCTAATAAATATGTTGTCAACTAGCTGCATAGGTTAACTCACTCTGTCACTTAATTTAATTTTATTACCATAAGGTCCTTTTTATGACGTAGCTTATTGCCTTAGACACCATAGGGCGCTGACCTTTCTAAAGGAGAGAGCAGCAAGGTCAATTAAGTTATCAGTGGCAGCTGCAAGACGAATTAAGATCAAATCTATATTAACTAATAAGTCACCCACAAATAAACGAAATTCAGGTTATTAAAACTTCCTACTTTTTTATAGATATACTCTATTAAGTAGTTTTAGCACCTATTAAGTAGTTTAGTGGCGTCATTTTTTTTATCTTATATATATTATGTGATGATATTTAATGCAGTTGCTTTAAATTTTACTTGTGATATATTTTAAAATTATTATTTACTAAAATTATAAGGCATTTGTGTCCTTAGATTTTAAATGGGTTTAAGGTTATGTTCATTGTTATGAATATTCCTTTTTATCAGGGGAGCGACTTATGTTTGCCTATAAATACGTTGGTGAAACGATTATAATATTCTATATAATTAAAATAAGCTTTATATGAAATATAAATATTTACATGTAGGTTATTTAAGTGTCAAACATCTTTGTATTACATATGGATAAATATTTACTGATAAACATGTCAGTTGTCGCCCAGCATTACGATACGGATGTCAACAAGGAATACGCCATCATGGGGAACAGTATCATTTTAAAGTGCCAGGTTCCATCATTTGTTGCGGATTTCATAGAAGTACTTTCTTGGCACACTGATGAAAATGAAGATTTCTATCCTGGAGAAAATTATGGTTATTTTCTATCCGGTTTACAATTAATAAATGATTGTTCCGTCTTATCCTTGTCCAATTATTCCATGTTGTAACGTTAAAACCAATATGAACTTCGCAGTGGTACAACAACAATATGAATCAGAAGTTAATAATGAATATGTGATTCGTGGCAACTCAGCCATCCTCAAGTGCTCAATACCGTCATTTGTAGCGGACTTCGTGAGTGTTATATCATGGCATGATGAGTCCGGTAATGCATTCAACGCTGCAGAAAATGAGGAGGGCGATGGTACACATGCAGTTGAAATTGCATAAATCCAACATCCTTTTCTCAAAATTATATCCCAAACCTATAACATTAAGATTGATGCTTCAATAGTGACATAATAGTATGAAGAGAGCCATGACTCATGAAATTGAGCTGTGATAATATGCAATCAGTGTTCCTTCCTTTCTTTCGGATTTTATAAAAGTAGAATTTGGGTCTTCTCTGATCGCGCATAATATTAGCTTTTTAACTACACTGGACAGCCTTTTTCTTAGGAAAGAGTATCTGTTGCTCTCTGACTGACTTTGCCAAAATTTCACGAAACAAAATTTCAACTTGTTTACAGTTGTGAATCAGTTTTACGAGGCTGAAATCTTAACGGAATATGTTATACGCGGAAATTCCGCTGTCCTAAAATGTTCGATTCCGTCCTTTGTTGCGGACTTTGTCAAGGTGGAATCATGGATCGATGAGGAAGGAATTGTTATAACTCATTCTGAAGACCTCGGTAATAATGGCGCGAATTAAGAATGAAATTGTATAACTCCCGTTCAAAATACATAATAGCACCTCAACCATTCCTATTCCTTTCAAAATCTAATTGATATTCCTCAGTTGTGTCACAGTATTATGCTACTGAAGCCGAAAATGAGTACGTGATTAGAGGGAATGCTGCTATTGTCCACTGCAAAATTCCATCTTTTGTTAGCGACTTTGTGCACATCGAAGCTTGGATTATGGACGATGGCCAAATACTCACAATGAACAACACTAATGTAGCCGATGGTACATTCTTACAACACCTAACATTTTGCTTATTCCTTTCCGAATGTCCTGTATATAAATTTGCCTAGCGTCAACAAGTTTATCAAATTATTTTTTTTTTTGATAGTTGTAACGCAACCATATGAAGCTGAGGCAGACAATGAGTATGTTATCCGTGGCAATGCCGCTGTTATGAAATGTGAAGTACCAAGTTTTGTGTCTGATTTTGTTTACGTTGAAATGTGGATGGATAGTGACGGAGGCACATATTACCCCGGAAGTAGCGAGGGTATTGCATCATACAGATATATTTCCAATTCCTACTTTCCTTCACACTTCATTTCTGTTGTCACAGCTGTACTACAATCTTACGAAGGTAGAGTAAACGACGAATTTGTATTACGCGGCAACACTGCAATTTTGAAATGCATCGTGCCGTCTTTTGTTGCGGACTTCGTTTATGTTACATCTTGGATTATGGATAACGAGACAGTTGTTGCAGAAGAAAATCCAAATATTGATTCTGGTAGTAAATACTCTTAAAATATGAAGCAACCTGTATTCCTCTCCCATTTAGCAATATTTTCTTCATGTTCCTTGTTATTAAGGTTTCATTACATTCACAGTGGTACATCAAAATTATGAACCTCGTGTTATTGACGAAGATGTTCTTCGAGGTAATTCTGCAATAGTCAAATGTCTAATTCCGTCATTTGTTGCGGATTACGTGCAAGTAGTAGAATGGGTAACGGACGATGCGTCCCTCTCTGCATTTTCACTGAGTGGCTCCGAGGGCAATTACGGTAATAGAGAGCGCCCGAGCGGCCCCAATTGTTCCTATCCGCTCTCCACAAAATCCCTGAGAGTTAATTTTGCCATGTTTATCGTTTAAAATCATTTAATGTCATATTTCAGCTGTAAACCAATTCTACGAGTCGCAAGTTTATGATATCTATGTTATACGCGGTAATGCTGCAGTATTTAAATGCCACATCCCTTCATTTGTTTCTGATCATGTTTCTGTACAGTCATGGTATGACACTGATGGCGCAGAATATTTAGCTAGTGAAAATTATGGTACATTCATATTCAGCCAATATCAATATTTTGTCCTAAACATCCTATCCTACATTAGTTATTTCATATTTATAAATACTTGTCCACTTAAAAATATTACAGTTGTATCACAAGCTTACACTGTGCATTTGGTCGAAGAAAACGTATTAAGGGGGAACGCTGCAATAATGAAGTGTCTTATTCCGAGTTTCGTCACGGAATACGTATCAGTTGCTTCTTGGATTATATCAGAAGATGATGTTGAGACTGAAATAAAAATAGGCGTTACAGCTAAGAAAGAGGGTATTCGGGATGTTTGTTTACCATCTCTTCACCTTCTCCCAATCCATTAAAGATTCCTATAAATTATTTGACGCTTTTGTCTCGGTTTCATTTGCAGTAATCACCCAGGCTTACACAGTTAATTTGATGGAAGAGAGTGTATTACGAGGAAACGCCGCTGTTTTAAAATGTCATATTTCAACTTTTGTAACCGAGTATGTAAGTGTTTCATCGTAGATTATCTCCGAAAGAGATACAGAGGAATTGGAAATAAAAGCAGAATTGAACGATTCGGGTATTTGAATCAGTGTGTTCTTCTCAACACTCCAAAATATCCTCACGCCCTTGCTAAAAATGATTAAAGATACAGTAATATTGAGCACCTATTGTCAAATTGTTGCAGTTGTATCTCAAGCGTATACCGTAAATTTGATGGAAGAGAACGTTTTGCGTGGAAATTCAGCTATTGTCAAATGTCACATTCCTAGTTTTGTTGCGGAATATGTCATCATAGCCTCTTGGATAATTTCAGAAAGTGACACAGACGAAATTGAAATAAAACTTACTGACTTTTATAATTTAGGTACCTATAGTGAAATACAATTAAATGTACGTTCCAAATTCCTCGACCATTTGCGTTATTGAATTTTCTTAATTTCTTATGACTGAAGATATTTGATGACTTTTTATGTAACATCTATTATCAAGTAAAAACTTTATTTTCTAGTTGTTTCTCAAGCATACACCGTGAATCTTTGGGAAGAGAACGTCTTACGCGGAAATGCCGCTATTCTCAAATGTCAAATCCCTAGTTTTGTTTCCGAGTACGTTACTGTATCATCTTGGATCATTTCGGAAGCAGATACAGATGAAATGGAAATAAATTTAGACTCTCATTTTGATCTAGGTAACGGGGTTTAGGCTGTTTATCTAAATTTTTATTCCTACAAGATTCCGTCAAATCCTCTGTTCCCTCTGTGGCGTTGTGGCAACATTTCATGGTTAATTTTGAATAGAAGTTTATTAGGTTTTAAAGTACAAAGAATATATTAAAAAATGTACTTTTATTTCCGTTTTCAGTTGTGTCGCAAGTTTATGACGTTAAATTTTGGGAAGAATACGTGTTGCGAGGCAATGCTGCTATTTTAAAATGTCTAATTCCAAGTTTTGTTGCTGAGTATGTCTCAGTTAGTTCTTGGATAATATCTGAGGATGAAAATGAGGAGGAAATAAATATTAGTAATTCTAACAGCTTAGGTACCATTGCATCGATGAATAAGTTTTCCTTTATCCCTGTCCCATCTTTCCTATCTTTCATGTAAATTAAACTTCTTTTTTCTTCAGTAAGTTTGAGTTATGATTGTTCGTTATGAATAATTTAACACAGAAATTCGAATGTATGCCTCATGTCTTAAGTTTGCTAAATGCTTTGTTTAAGTGAGGTAATGATGTTTCAGTGGTTTCTCAAGCGTATGCTGTAAATCTAATGGAAGAATATGTGTTAAGAGGAAATGCGGCTATTCTTAAATGCCATATACCAAGTTTCGTCTCTGAGTATGTTATGGTCGTCTCTTGGATTATCAGCGAGGGCGAGGAAGAAATTGAAATTAAACTAGAATCAGATTATAAGCTTGACGGTATGTCAGTCAGTCTCTAAGATATAATGTCTTCTTTGGTGGCTGAAATCCATCACGTAAATCCTTTACAGGCTTTTTCTAACTAGCTAGGGGTTTGTTCCTTATTTGGGTTCCCATGACTCCATAGGCTTAACGGCCTGCCTAGTCCTGATTCCTTCTTCCTTAGCATAATGCATGTAATTTAATTCATAAGTAAATCGCAACCCTAAGTTGCGCTGACTTTGATTTTTTTATTAATTTGTCATTACTATATATTTTTTTTAAATTTTAAACTAAACTGTTCTCTAGAACTGTGTTTTTATTTGTGCACAGAGGGAAAATACCTAGTCTTACCATCTGGAGAATTGCATATTCGCGATGTTGGGCCTGAAGATGGTTATAAATCTTACCAATGTAGAACGAAACATAGACTTACTGGGGAGACTCGTCTATCCGCTACTAAAGGACGTTTAGTAATTACCGGTAAGTCGCTTTTACACTTTGATTATTTTTCGCGCTATTAATTCATATACCTCAATATTTTATTTCAATTCAGTATCTATCTCCATTATCTTTTGCTTTAAGTTAAAAAAAAAAACATTCTTTGAAATGAATTCATGGCGTATTTATTGTGAATATACATAAAACAATTCTACAACTCTAAATAAATACGAAATTCTTAACTATTACTTTATTAATTTTATACGAATAATTAAATTCCATGGGAGATGAGATTGTCTGTATTTGAGTATACTTTGTATGTATATTCACTTCATAATATATGGCTTCCAAGTATATACATGTTCAATTTGCCATATTTGCAGGATATTTTCACTTTAAATTTTTGTAATTGTTATTACAATAACTAACATAAGGATTATGTTCTTGCTTTGATACGAAATTAATTTGAAAATATTCTGCTTTTCTACACTAATTCCTTTTTTGACACAACTGTTATTTAATCTCCTTGAATTATAAATAAATTCTAAAATATTTTGACTTAAAAATTTTGAATACATTCTAAAATGTTTTGACTAAATTTTAATTCAATACAGTTTAAAAAAGGGGTTTAGATTATATTGAATATATAATCCAAACACCTTTGAAAAGAAGTATAAGCAAGCAACGTATATATGTATATGTATGTGTGTTTGTTTATACTTTCCTATAGGAATTTTAACTTGCCTGAATGTTGGGATAGGGTACCCTGTAGAACCTTGATTCGCGGAAAACATTTATATATCAATGTGTTACTTTTTTAATAAGTTTGTAGATCTTTAGGGAATAAGGGTGAACCTTGTACATATTACTCTTTAATCGTAACTCATGTCCAATCCTCGTAAATCCACCTTCTCCCAACATGCGCAGAGCCTGTGGGTAGAGTACCCCCAAAGTTTCCTAGTGCGCAGACTACAAGCGGCTTCCAGTTTAAAGACTCCTCCAGCCTCGCCATGCTGTGTCCAGCACAGGCATACCCTGCACCTATGTACCGGTAAGATGATTATCGAAAATTAAAGTCATTTGCGTCATTCCTCAGAGCCAATAGGGCGTGTGCCACCCAAATAGTCAACAACTCAAGTGAGCATGACGTTCAAAACTACATTGGATATTTCGTATGCATTACAACGCCCTGCGCAGGCCTTCCCCATTCCACTATTCAGGTAACTGTCATTCTCCAATTCCCAACATTTGTTTAATCAATTCTAGAGCCAGTCGGGCGTGTACCTCCTAAATTCGCAACAGTATTAACCGGAACAATGTTCGAAGTTACGAAAACAGAATCTTACGCACTGCAGTGTCCCGCGCAAGCATTCCCAACCCCACTATTCAGGTAAATGTCATTGAACTTATTAAGTTACTTCTCTAGAGCCTGTTGGACGCGTACCACCAAAATTTGCATCCGTTGTGATGGGGACGATGATTGGAGCCAAGAAAAAATATTCATTCACATTGCAATGTCCCGCTCAGGCGTTTCCAGTCCCAATTTTCAGGTACTTCTGTGTTCACATTCGCTTATTTTAATTTAAATGAAATGTAAATAAGGGTCTCTAGAATAGTCTCGATCTTTTATATTGTGATTATTTTCCTATTTGCTCCAGAACCGATGGGAAAAGTGTCTCCAAAGTTTTCAAGCTTAGAAAAGAGTCGACTTTTTAATTTTAACACTAATCAAGGTCTATCTCTATTGTGCCTCGCGCAAGCTTTTCCTGCCCCAATGTTTAGGTAAGATTGAGCTAACAACGTATAGTAATAAATTATTTACGTGCGTTTCATGAAATGTAATAAAAGTATACGTATTAAATGGGTAATTCAATATACACGTTTCTCTCTGGTTAATAACTTAAAAATTTCAATATTTGATTTTCATCATAATCATTTTAGGTATATATTTTTGGCAAATTAGATTTTTTTCTTTTGGCGAACAGAACCTATGGGCAAAGTATCGCCGAAATTCCCATCGACAGAAACGGGACGCAGCTTTACGTTTTCTTCTCAAACCTGTGTGACAATGTTATGTCCAGCACAGGCATTTCCAACTCCATTATTCAGGTATTATGCCTTATTTTACCTTATTACCTTAAATATTGTTTCTTTAGAGCCGGTGGGGCGTGTCTCACCAAAATTCCCTTCGATGGATAGCTCAAGAAGTTTCAGTGCTGTGATTAACACCAGTTTGACGCTATTATGTCCAGCACAAGCTTTCCCAGTCCCGTTATTCAGGTAATATATTTGTAAATGATACTAGACATCCTTAAATAAATAACTTTATTCTTAGAGCCCGTTGGTCGAGTTTCGCCTAAATTTACGACTACTGACAAAAGTCGAGCCTTTGATTCTATGGAAGGAGATGACATCACATTTTTGTGTCCTGCACAAGCTTTTCCTGCCCCAGCTTTCAGGTATATTTTATGGATACTTAAATTATTACTCTTTTTTTTCTACCTCTAGAACCCATGGGCAGCGCAGCTCCAAAAGTTGCAAGTAAAATGATCGATATATCAGAAGTTTCTATAAATGATACTAGCACGTTACTTTGTATGGCCCAAGCTTTCCCCGTTCCAATATTCAGGTAATCTACTTTAAAAGTATCTGTTATCTCTAAAGTCTTATATTTTGTTCGCTTGGTATGTTTTTATAGAGCCTGTAGGCCGAGTTCCTCCGAAGTTCCCTACTATGGATAATGTTAGAGGATTCAGTGCATTTGTTAATGCTAGCGTAACATTGCTGTGTCCCGCACAAGCTTTCCCAGTCCCTCTCTCCAGGTAATTATCTAGGAATCAATAACTGACCCTTGTTCATATTTCATTTTAGAACCGATAAATAGTGCCCCACCGAAAGTTCCAACCAAAATAATAGAATTTGTGGAGTTTGCTTTGGACTCCAGCATTACATTGCTTTGTCTGGCTCAAGCTTTTCCAGTTCCAGTATTTAGGTAAGTTAATATGAATCGTTAGTATGTTTCGCGGTCTTGTAAAACAATAATCTTCGAAACTCAATAAAACAAATTATTATAGAAAGATGACTTACTGATTGTTTTCACCTAAGTTCCCAGTTTGAGTTGAATTTGTTTCTTGTCTTTCTAGAACCGATTAGCTCCAAAAGCCCATCGTTTTCAAGTGGTTCAAAACTTGCGTGGTTTGAAATTTATTATGGTCAGAATTTTGCTCTTTTATGTCCAGCTCAAGGGTTTCCTGTTCCAGTATTTAGGTGAGCATAAAAATGTTAATATTTTAACAACATTATTCAAATACATTTCAGAGCCTATCGGGTCTAAATCGCCAGCGTTTTCCACTGATGATAAGTTAGCATGGTTTATTAGACACATAGGACAAAGTTTAGCTTTATTATGTCGGGCTCAGGGATATCCCATTCCAATATACAGGTACCTAAGCTATTACAATTATATCTATAACTATTTTATTCAATGTGTTTTTAGAACCCATCGGATCCAAATCACCCACATTTTCCAATGATAATAAATTTTCTTGGTATCTGAGAAAAGCTGGTCAAAGTATAAATATCCTTTGTCCAGCTCAAGGCTTTCCAGTCCCCGTGTTCAGGTGAATAAATATACCTATTTTTATTTATAGAACCCGTTGGCTCCAAATCCCCTACGTTCTCTAGTGACGTTCAATTTTCCGGAATCACTCGTAAAACTGGCCAAAACCTTGTACTCTTGTGCCAAGCCCAAGCATATCCGGTCCCTATATTCAGGTAAGATTATAACAACAACATCCAATCACTTCAAATATCCTTGTCATAGAACCTATCGGGTCAAAGGCGCCTTCGTTTTCACTGGAATTTAAGAGCACGACTTTAACAAAAGTGGCAAGTCAACCGATTGTGCTTTTATGTCAGGCCCAAGCACATCCGTCTCCAGTATTCAAGTGAGTGTCTAAATTGATAATTAAATTTTCAAATTCAGAACCGGTAACAGCCAGAGCCCCAGCTTTTCCTACTACTGCTTCGTCTTATAATTACAATATAGGAGCGAATTCGGGAGGTTCAATGCTTTGTCAGGCACAGGGATATCCTCAACCATTGTTCAGGTAGGTTCGACAAATTAAAACTTATGAATTTTTATTTTAGAACCCATCGGTGCAAAAGCTCCCACATTTTCTACCGATTCCAAAGGAAGTATTTTTGTTAGAGAGTCCGGGCAAAATTTTGCATTACTATGCCAATCTCAAGCATTTCCAGTCCCTATTTTTAGGTAAGTTGAATTTATATCTGAACATAATGTTTCCCTGTACAGAGCCCGTGGGTACCAAGCCACCAACTTTTAATAATGATTTTACGTTGTCGGCGGTAACGAGACATAAGGATCAAAGTTTTTCAGTGATGTGCCAAGCTCAAGCATTCCCTATTCCAATTTTCAGGCAAGTGTATAATAGTTATTTCTACAGCACATACACAGGTTTTGATTTTTACCAGTTATATTGTTATTTGATGCTTATAAAGTGGTCTTTCACTTAATTTTTTTATAATTGTTTTCTACAGAGCCAGTCGGATCAAAGGCTCCTTCTTTTTCAACTGAGTCAGCACTTTCGTCTATTAAAAGACATGAAAGTCAAAGCTTTGCTCTGTTGTGCCAGGCTCAAGGTTTTCCTGTTCCAATTTTCAGGCAAGTTTTTTATAGTCAGTTATTCTCATTAAAATAAAATTTTATAGAGCCAGTTGGTGCTAAGTCCCCGACATTCCCATCAGAGTCAATGGGGAGCATATTTCGAAAACGTTTGGGACAAGTTTTCACTCTCCTCTGTCAGGCTCAAAGTTTCCCTGCCCCAGTTTTCAGGCAAGTAATTTTAAAATTAGTTATCAAATTAATAAAAAATTTAACATGCAGAACCAGTTGGCTCCAAAGCACCTACATTTGCGACAGATGCTCGTAGCACTACTTTCATTCGTATGGTCAATCAGAGTTTTGGATTATTATGTCAAGCTCAAGCTTTTCCCGTACCTATATTCAGGCAAGTTTTAATTAAAAACATTTTATGATTTAATTTCGTTTAAAATTTTAGTGTTTACAAATTTTGTTCGCGCCATGAATTTACCGCATGGTAAGCAACAAAGATTTATATGATAGGTTGAAGTTCAATTATTTGTTTGTTTTTCAAATGCAATAAAATTCCTTAATTTCTTCAGAACCTATTACGAGCGCAGTTCCGAGTATTACATCAACTCCAAAGGCTGCAGTGCATTGCTCGCAGAACTCTTCATTAGCTCTTTTATGTCCAGCACAAGGATTTCCCATTCCAATTTCAAGGTGCGTTTGTTGAATGAAATGTACCTGTATTTCAGAGCCAACTAATAAAATAGCCCCACGAAGCGATAAAAGCAGAAAATTCGAAGGTGGTGAAATCTTTTTAGCTTCTCGAACAGAACCTGTTTATCTCACTTGTGAAGTAGCTGGCTACCCCGCACCTTTGTTTAGGTGAGTATAAATAGTCTTCTCCATTTGCATTCAATGCAACCATCCCTTGCGTTTGTTTGCTCCTTTTTTCAGGGCTTCCACACAATTGTTTATTTACGAAGGTCTCGGTTCATTAAGTTGTGGTTGTTATTCTCACTTATGCAGTAGTAAATGCCGTTTAGTAGGATATATTTTAAAAGTCGTCTCTGTCCTTACAGAACCTACCAATAAAATTGCACCTAGGAAAGATTCCGCTAAACACTTTGAGGGTTGGGAAGTATTCTTCGTGCCGCAATCCACTGTTGCTTATTTGACATGTCAAATAGCGGCATACCCAGTACCTGTGTATAGGTGAGTGGTGGTAGGCGAAATTTATAGTTACAGTCGGTTTACCTTGCAGAACCGTCGGGTAGGACTGGGCCGAAAGTGACAGGAGACGGACTTAATCGTCAAATAGGGCGAATCAACGATTATCTCGTGCTCCTCTGTGAGGTTCAAGCGTTCCCTGCACCCATAACGAGGTACGGCATTCGTTGGTGCCGGCCGGCCGCCTCTCGCGCGCGTTCATTCATCACGTAGTCACACCATGACGACCAGTGTATTGATATGAAATGTTATTGCAGTCTGTTGCGGCGGGCCCATCGCCCCCGCGAGACATGAAGGCGTGACGAACCGCGGCCGGCCGCGCCTATATTACGGTCCCCAGCCAAAGTAACGATTGAGCGGCGTAGACACTTCCTGGTAAGTGGCAGGGTGTTCTTGCTTTCATTCAGACGCTTTAATCTTTACTTTGTGCTTCTCGTCAGTCATGCCTACACTTATGCGTTTAATCTCATCCGGAGTGTTAGCTGTTATACTTTCCTTTAATGCGGTAGCATTCCATTATAGGATTTTTTGTATTAACGCAATGTCCTTAACCGGCTCTCGTTCTGTATTCATGTTTTATTTTATTCATGGTGATTTTGTGTATTTAAAAGTATATTTATGTAAATATCACATTTCTCTATTCAATTATTTTAAAATTATTTCAAGTTCTAAACTTTCAGTTAGAAAATTTAACTTTTTATTGTAACTCTTGACAAATAATTTATTGATACATGATAAAATTTTATAAATTGCAATAAAAATTCATAACATTTCAAAAAGTTAATTGATTTGTTACTTGATTTGGTCATTTTTCATAATTGATATGTCAATCAGTATACATACATAGGGTAGAGATACAAACATGATCGATGCACAAACTGAACTCATTCTGCATTGTTTCAGATGGTACAAATTTATTGATGGCACGACGAGAAAGCAGCCAGTTGTGTTGAACGACAGAGTCAAGCAAGTTTCTGGAACACTCATCATTAAAGAAGCTAAGGTTGAGGACTCAGGAAAATACTTGTGCGTTGTGAACAACTCTGTAGGAGGTAAGTTATAAAGATTATTAGAAGAACTATTATAACAAATATTCAGTCTATAAGCGTGAGAAAGTATGCTTATCCAATATAGTTATTTTGAAGTTGTTGTTCCTTCGATTACGGTATAAGCCAAGGTCGCGATCTAACCTGAGAGGCCCTTGGATTGCTACTATACGCTTCACAGCTGCTGCGATGTTTCATCGTTTTAGTGTGGTCTCAAGATTGCGAAGCAGTCTTTGTGGCTAAATTTATTTGGCAACCAAGATTACAAAAAACAACATATTTAGCTTAAGTTCTAAACGTGATATAATATAATCACAAGACGAAGATGCACAGCATGGTGGAAAGTAAAATGATTGCGCGATATATTTCATTGCTATGAATTTAATCATCATCACAACATGACTTTGATATTTTGCTGTTCGACATAGGCCCTTAATCCAAATAGTTTAATCATCTACCATTATCATTATCTAATGTCGTTACGTTTACTAACATCCAAAACCTCAACCTCATTTAATATTTAATTCAAGAAAATTACCTAAATAGTTTTCTTTAAGTACTTTTTTGTCGCCCAAAATATTTGAATGATAATTATGTATTTGTAGGTGAGTCAGTTGAAACTGTTCTAACCGTTACCGCACCACTGAAAGCTACCGTAGAACCAGCTACTCAGACAGTTGACTTCGGAAGACCCGCTGTATTTACCTGCAGATACGAAGGCAACCCTATTAAGACTGTTACTTGGCTCAAGGATGGAAAGGACATGAACCATCATGATGCTATTTTAAGGTAAAAAACATAATCAATAATGTATCTATAAAAGTTTAATACAAAAAAGTGACAAATTGCATTTTTGTTTTAGTATTTGTGAGTTACATTGTTCTTACTGCATTTGGTTTCTGTTATTTGTTTGGTGTAACATTTGCACGCGCACCACGATCTCGCGTCTTAAATTTTAACAACGATGTCTGTAATATAATCACTTAAATCCCCAGTTATGCGTAATAGACAAAATGATATGGATGGTTTTAAATTGAATTAATATAAAACAGATAATTAAAAGTTATGTTTGTGGGTTTAAAAGTAAGGTTCCACATACACTGGTTGCGTATATTTAAATCTTGAAAATTATATGTTTTCAAGATTTAAATGTTATTACTTAAAAAATTCCAGGATTGAATCGGTGAAGAAAGAAGACAAAGGCATGTACCAGTGCTTCATAAGAAACGATCAAGAAAGTGCTGGCGCTAGTGCAGAATTGAAACTTGGCGGACGATGTAAGTTAACGCATTATAGACATAGACAGAAAAACATTGAGTAACTTTTTAGCGAATAACTACTGTCTAAAACTTTTTTTTATGGAAGCGAAAGGCCCTATCCATGAACATCTACAGGACTAAGAGAACTGCAGATGCGTTGCCTACTTTAGGATAAGTACGATAATAGGAGGAGGAGAAGAGGGAATTAATGGGAAAAATTGGACCTCTTGCTCTAATACTTAACTCCTGATGTATAACCCTTTGGAAAAATGTTGCCAACTATCGCCCATTTTAAATAAAAGGGAACAGGAAGAAATGTACGCTAAGTTCCTGTTATATTGAAAAAAGAATGCAAACGAGCAAGCGAGATATCTAATAATAAGTATCTCTTCCATCCATTGACACCAGCAATATATCATTGCAGATATTGCTTTGAAAAAGATAAAGGCTGATGGAAGGGATTACGTTTTAGTCCTTCGACTTTCAATGCTTTCCAGACGAAGCGTACTAGCAAAGCACACATGTTTTAGACAAAAATTACTAGCAGCGTAGCTCGATCAATGGTTTCTTCATTGTTTCCTTCAGTAATATAATCTTGATAAGATTTTGAGAAGATTTTTTATCTATGAAAGAATACTATGAATGAAATATGTATTCAAAAAAAACATCTGATTGGTAAAATTTTCTTTTTGAATGAAATATAGATGTTTCCCATAAACCCTGTGACTTACTTAGCCCGACTACGACTTAGTTTGATAATACCATCACTAAGTTCGTGCTTGCATGCACTATAAAGATTTGTTTGTGTCGATAGTTTATTGATATAGAGATAAATAATGTACTAATTTGTGTAGATCGAATTAGTCGTACTGGTCTTGATTTGTAAAGGTTCAGCTCGTATTGGTGGATGATAAGGACACGGTTAATTGAACAAAATACATACAAATGATTGACTTCTATTTAAATTCCAGTCGAACCACCACAAATCCGCCATAGCTTTGGTGAACAGACCCTACGCTCTGGACCTTCCCTACGACTCAAATGCGTTGCGTCTGGTAACCCTACTCCTGATATCGCATGGCTCTTGGACGGTGAGAAGCTGAGCAGCGGCGAACGACTCCAGATCGGACAATTTGTGACGGCCGATGGGAATGTTGAATCCCACCTGAACATCTCGTCTGTGCATACTAATGATGGAGGATTGTACTCTTGCATTGCGTCCAGCAAGGTGAATTTATTTACATTTTATTAAATATATTTTTGGTTTTGAATTCACAAATTTTGGCTATTTTATTTATATATAATATATTACCTGTACTTTCTTATGATTAATAGAGTCGCGTTACTTTGAGGATATCCATTACTATGAGGACAGTTAAAATTTTTACTTGGTTGAGATCCGCGACAAGCAAACCAAAGCACGAAAAATAATAATGTGTGTTTAACGTTTGTCCGTTAGGACTTAACGGTTGTCTTCCGTAAGTCTACTATACCTGATGATGCCTCGTGTTGAGGTGAACCACGTGTCTCGTACATTGTGAAAGAGTAGTGGTGTGTTTGGTGTTGGTGATAGTGATTTTGATATGGAAAGTTGCTGACGGCCATTTTTCAGTTTTAATATTTAGATTAAGTTTCCTGAAAATCCACTTTCTCTAGTAAAATACACATATAATTGTTTTCTTACTATTATTTGCTCGTCGCGGATCTTAGTCCAAGTAAAAGTTCTGACTGTCCACATGTACTACTCTCTTATTCTACCATAGATATAAGCAGACACTATGAGACCGACTACTTCACAAGCTTTTAGAGATGGCTATGCTCGGAGTTTCTCTTTTGTGTATATAATTTAAAACGAAGCAATCTGCGTAACGAAACCAAATCCGACATATGATTCTTCGAATTACCAAACTGGAGTACAGGAGGCAATAGACTGCTCACGGATAACCGACAACTATGAGAGTAAACCTCTTAGTCTAAGAACCAAATTGACATGTTTTTAACAGGGCAGTAGTATCACTTGCTGGCACTTATATTATGTCAATATATTATGTGTATATATGTATATTTTATGTGTATGTATGTGTGTATAAATATATATGTTATGTATGTATGTACTTATTTATGTGTATTTATATATGTATTCCTAACTTGAATAATGACCAAATCGGAAGGTCTCAGCACGGGCCTGCCTAGTGAGACCTACTATGCTCCATCCAACTTCAATGTAAATTGTCACAAATAAAATAAAATAAAACAATGTTGTAAAGGAAATCGTGTCTTGGCATTTTAGTGTACGCCATCTCCCGACTAATTGGAGCGACGATGCGTTACCTCAGGGTACGGATAAGAACAAAATAAAGGAATTGGGTCTCCGAATTTCTATCCTTACCGTATGATACGGCATTTAAAAATGCAATTTGAAATTTAGTCATTTCCGTTTAATTTTTTTTTAACATATACTTGAAGTGCTTCGAGAGTGATATACTTCTCGAGATAAGGTTCTTCGCATTCTTCTACCCTACTCTGTTTAACGAAAAGTGTAAGGAAGTATAACCCGATAAAGTTGTGGCTCATTCACTGTACATGCAGTGCGCTTGTGGAACTCTCTCCCACATATACGTGATAGCCTGTCACTGCATGTATTTAACAGAAGATTTAAAGCACATTTCCTTTCGGTATAAAATATTTATAGTATCCTCCTTTTTATATAGTAATATATTATTAGTATTTATATGTTTATATATGTATGGTTTTATATAGTATGTATTGCTCTGTATATTATTATTATATTTTGTTGTTGTACACGTATTTCTATCAACACAGCTTATTTTATTTCTTTTTCACTCCTCGGTTTGCTGGAAGAAAACTCAATTTTGAGTTAAGCTCCCCTTTGTACATCTTCTTTCCTTTTAATTCTTGTATGTCGTGTTTTATGGGTACAATAAAGTATTAAATAAAGTTACAGAAAGGGCGTTTTACTTACAGGTCGGTAGCGCATCCCACGCGGCACGCGTTAACGTATACGGCCTGCCCTACGTGAGAGCCATGAAGAAACGCCCCGTCGTTGCGGGAGACACCTTAATCGCCCACTGTCCAGTTGCCGGTTACCCCATCGAGTCCATTGTTTGGGAACGTGACGGACGGTACTCGCTCTTAATACTTACAAACATTATATATGATTAATGGAGTCAGGCGTTACTTTGCGGAAATCCATCACTATTTGGGCAGTCAAAACTTTTACTTAGCTAAGATCCACGACAAGCAAACAATAACATAAACTTAAACCAAAAACTTACGGAAAAACGGCCTTCAGCAACTCTTCGGTTGTCAGACTTTTCGGTTGTCTTCCGTAGAGTCTGCTATACCAGAAGATGCCTCGTGTTTGGGCGAAACGCGTGTCATTTACAGGGTAGAAAAATTAGAGTGTGTTTGGTGTTGTGTATAATGGTTGGTGGGTGGAGAGTTGCTGACCGTGGTGGTGGCCGTTTTTCCGTAAGTTTTTAGTTTAAGTTCCAAATAAATCCACTTCATCCAGCAGGAAAACACACATTATTAATTTTCTGTTATTGTTTGCTTGTCGCGGATATTAGCTAAGTAAAAGTTTTGACTGTCAACAGTATATAAATTATGTTTATTGTTAAAAATTTTAATTCTAAGATTTAAGCAGTGTATAATAGTGCGTTTATTTACTAGTGTGCTGCCTATCAACCGCAAACAAAAGGTCTTCCCCAACGGCACTTTAGTCATCGAGAACGTGGAACGTATGAGCGACCAAGCAACATACACCTGCGTGGCCAAGAATTCTCAAGGCTACAGTGCCAAGGGAACCCTAGAACTACAAGTAATGGGTTAGTAATATATATAAATTCATACCCATAATTTGAATTAAACTAAATTTACTTAAATCAACGACCGTTTTTTGGGCCTTGAATCTCATTTATATACGGAGAAAAATTAAATAATTATTGTTATATACATAT
Organism: Baronia brevicornis; assembly: GCA_031353405.1. NCBI lineage: Eukaryota > Metazoa > Arthropoda > Insecta > Lepidoptera > Papilionidae > Baronia > Baronia brevicornis. Next base: position 18,160 of record JASFAT010002827.1, read on the forward strand.
ATATGATAATATCAAAATTATTCGTGATATATAATGGTTTGACGGATAACTCAAAAACTTTATTGATTTGCGTAAATTTAATATCAATGTGAATGATGTGAATTACCTAAAAGAATTGTAAACCACATAAACCAATTTCTTACATGATTGACCATGTTCTCTTAGCTGATTCGGCTAATGCAACATTTACCATATTTTTATTATCTGCACATACATTTCTAAACGTACACATACGTCAATTTTTGGACACAAGTAAGATAGAATGAGAATTAATCGTTATACCGCGGTGTTATTTGATTAAGAAATACGTGCCAAAACTGCAGTCACTGGGAACGCTACAATGCTAACTATAGATTATGCTCTTTATTATATTTTCACTAGTGTGAACTATTGGACTTATAAATTTCATTTACTTGTTCACATCATTCACATTACTTGGTCAAATGAAATTTTTGAAACTTTTTTAAGAAGAGCCCTGTTGAAGACCACTTAATATATTTAAGAAAAGAAAATAATAAATTAAATAAGATCTTTATATCATATTAAATCGTTTCATTAAGTTAGTATATCCGTAATACTTCAGAGCAATCCATATTTATACTGAATTTTTATAAAAGTTCTGATTCTTTATAATTACAGTTATTCATTTAAAATGTTTTTTGATACTAATTGTATTAATATATATATAAATTATTTGTACATAATATACCTATTAATTATTTCAGTGGCTCTTCTTATAAATAATGTCGTATCATGTTCATTTTTTCTTATAAGTAATAAAAGTAAAATGTACTTAAATTCTATTGAAACTTTTAACCTTAAAACGAAAACGAACGAATTACGACATTATTAAAAATGAAATTTTACTAATAAACATTCATTTACAGGTATTGCTTAGAATTTGAGGTTGATAATTATCAAAAAACCTGTTTGCATAGACCAATTTCGATATTTGAATTAGGTAGGTATGAAGTTTATGCCCGCCAAAGCTACATCGTTCGCCACGAGCCCCTACAAGTAGAGTTGACGCATAGCCTATATAGTCATGATTTATCACAGTGCCGCCGCAAATATTACCGTTCGAGTTTGGCGAAGAGCCTACGAATTCTGGCGAACTAGCTTCGGTGTCGTGCGCAGTGAGCAAAGGCGACCAGCCACTCAACATTACTTGGACACTCAACGGGCACATACTGCACAAAAATAATGATTTTGGCATCACTCTAACCAGCATTAATAAAAAGACTTCGATTCTCAATATCGATTCTGTTAAAGCGATACATAGGGGATTGTACTATTGTGTGGCGACAAACCCAGCTGGATCCACTAACCACAGCGCTGTACTCGATGTAAACGGTACACCCCCAAACAATAACTGCTTTGTTTTCTTTTAGTTATATTATAAAGTTTTATTTTCTTGTTCCACGTGACCCTAAGCAATGAATCCGCCATTTTGTAGTCCCACCACAAATTACACCATTCGAATTTGGCGAGGAGATATTGAATGAAGGCGAAACCGCATCGGTTTCGTGCGTGATGAGCAAAGGTGACGTGCCCGTCACTTTCAAATGGTTTTTCAATGGAGAAGAGATCCAGACACGTAACAACCTCGGCATCATCCTTACGATGATAAGCAAAAAAACCTCCATACTTAATATCGAAGCCGTCAACTATGTGCACCGTGGTTCATACACTTGTCAATTGAAAAATTCAGCCGGAGAAACAAACCACACTACTCTCCTCAGTGTCAATGGTTAATAGTAACACATGTGTTTTCGTTTGATTTACTTATATATTGAGCTTCGCTTCAGTTTTTCCTAATTCTCGCCTTTTGATTTCGTTGATAATACCGCGAACGGCACGTAAATATCATTTATGGATATTAATAATATTGCAAAAATTTCATAAGTTTAATAAATTTACGAGACCACCAGTAACATTTAAAGGACATTAAACATTATAAAGTTTTCTCTTGGATGAGAAGACTTTGATTAAAATAAAAATAATTTAAAATTAACTTTTTCTTGAAAAATTATTTAATATTTGATATAACATTGTCCTCTTCTATATACGCATATATTTATAAAACACTTCCTTTTGCAACAGTTTTACCACAAATTCACCCGTTTGCTTTTGGAGATGAACCTGCAAACGCAGGCGATACAGTTGGTGTACAATGTATGGTTACAAAGGGAGATACGCCCATAAATATAACATGGCAACTAAATGGGAAAGACGTCAAAGATATTGTAGGGATCACAGTCACCAAGATTGGTCATAAGTCGAGCAGCATGTCCATAGATGCTGTTTCCTCGATACACACAGGGGTATATACTTGCTCTGCATCAAATCAGGCAGGCCACACGAATTATTCGTCGGAACTAGCAGTTAACGGTAAAAACAGTTACGATCATAATGCAAGGTTTTTTATATATATATATATATTAATAATATTATATTTTGATTCCTCCCGTTTTCCTTCCTACGTCTACTATTGTATACGAAGAAGATAAATTTGGTTCTTAATATCCACTAGCCGATTGTGAATAAAATTAATAACTAGAGACAATAATGTAATAGCTGAATTCGAAAAATATATCTAAATCAGTTAAGACATTAACTAATGTAACATATCGTTTAACAATTAGATATTCGAATATGCCGCAAAACGAAGCACATCCTGAAATTCATAATTTTACATATTGTTATATTAATTATTATGTGACGTTTCCATCAAATAATTTTAACTTTAAATATTTTGCCCCTCTTTGTAATTGGCTTTGTATTTGTAATTGTTTGCAATTTTTCATAAAACCTTGTTCCTTATACTTTTAATGTCTAACTACAAAAATCTTAATGCATAAATCCAAAATCTGATCAAAATTAATTACCTATAAAACGGTTTCATAAAACGATATTAAACCTATCTAACAAATTAATTTAAAAAATATTTTAAAATACATTTAAGGCAAGAGGATTAGAGAAGTACTACATTATTTTATTAATATATAAATCTGAATTACTACATGTACATAATACACAACATATGAAAATAGATTTCATAAGTTTTGCACTTTTCCTATATAGTTGCTCCACAAATCATGCCCTTTGATTTCGGCGCGGAACCTGTTAATGATCAGGAAATGGTGGTGGTAATCTGCACAGCGAGTAAAGGCGACGCGCCTTTCGTTATTAAATGGTATTTTAATGGGCAAATTATTCAGTCGGGTGTTAGTGGCGTGGTACTCACGATTACTAAAAGGACGAGTCAACTCACAATAGAATCAGTCAGTCACTACAACCAAGGCAATTACACGTGTGTGGTTAAAAATCAAGCAGGCGCTATTAACCATACGGCGGAACTTTATGTTAACGGTACTACAATTAATTTTCTTTTTATCGCTCATATTTTATTTCTATATCCAACAGTCCCACCGCAAATAAAACCCTTCGACTTTGGTGATGAACCTGTCAATGCCCAAGAAATGGTTTTGGTCACTTGCGCTGTCAATAAGGGTGATCAGCCTTTAATTATTGAATGGTATTTTAATGAAAATAAAATTAAATCGGCGAATATTGGAGTCAACCTTTTGAACACGAAGCGCTCAAGTCAACTTCTTATAGAATCGGTCACTCATCAAAATCAAGGAAATTATACTTGTGTAGTGAAAAACGAAGCAGGCTCTGTGAATCACACCGCTCAATTATATGTAAATGGTATACATAATGTTACACAATCCAACGTACAAATAACCAGTAGAAATTATTTTATTGTGTGCATTATAGTCGCTTTAGATACCTCCAACCTCCCTTATGACTTTGACGGGTCATAAAAGTAACACGTTGTGGTCCTCGTATGATGAAAACTAACTTGACAGAAATTTATTAATTATTATAACCTTTTATGAAATTTACAAAAAATGTTATATAACGGAAAGTACAATAGCAATATTTAAATCAAAAAACAAAATAATATATTTTATTTTTTAATTAATATCAAATCGAATAGCACATTTCGTTTAAGACTATTTTTCAAATTATATTTGTAATTCATTTAAAAAGTTAGGTAAAAGATAATGATCATCTACTTTTAATAATGGTTTCTTACAGTCGCACCAATAATATCTCCTTTTGAATTCGATCAAGCTGTCTTTTACGGAGAAAGTATACAAGTAATGTGTCATATACCGAAAGGCGATATGCCGTTGTCGCTCAAATGGTTCTTTCGGGGTCGTTCTTTACAATTACTGGACGGCGTGAAAACGACAAAAGTTGGCGATAGAAGTTCAATATTGAGTATTCCGTATGCGACTGAGAAAAACTCCGGCAATTACACGTGTACAGCTTCCAATAGTGTAGCGAGCACGAACCATACGGCTCCATTAAACGTTCAGGGTACATTTATAACGTAAAATTTTGTATTGTTCTCGCTTTTTACTTTCTTTTTAAATATCCCTTACCAGTACCTCCACACATCGTTCCATTTGAAGCCGAAGAACCTGTATTCGCCGGAGAATCAGTGCAGTTGACATGTCATATCTCTAAAGGCGATATACCTATCGCTATAACGTGGAGTTTCCACGGACAAGAGTTATCCTCTCACCAAGGAATTTCGACAATGAAGATTGGCGAGCGGACGTCAATGCTAGCAATTTCTGCCGCGAGCGCTAGCCACAGTGGCGAATATTCATGCCACGCAAACAACCAAGCCGGCCTGGCCGTCCACTCAACCTCCATCAATGTTCACGGTATCTCCCATTATCCCTTCAACTCCCTAGTCTGCGCCGTACGCTACACGCTTTTCTCAGTAATAACTTAAGCTTTCTGAATTAACAGCATTGCCGCACATCGTACCTTTTGAGGCAGACGAATCTGTGTTCGCTGGGGAATCGGTACAGCTCACTTGTCACGTCTCTAAGGGCGATTTACCAATTGATATCAAGTGGAATTTTCATGGGTTTGAAAACACATCTTCGCATATGGGAATAATGACAACTAAAATGACATCGCGCACGTCATTCCTTTCTATCGCCGCAGTAACAGCCATTCACAGTGGCAACTACACCTGCGTGGCTACAAATACTGCCGGTTCCACAAATCATTCTACTGTCATTAACGTTCGTGGTCAGTTCTTACCTGCATATAAACAGCGTGTCACTTCATGTTACTCAATGCTAACCAAGACTATGGAAGCAGCATGTATTTATTGCTTCGCATATTTATTGGCAATATAACTTTCTATTGTTTTTTTTTTTCGTAAGCCCATATATATGCATATCCTTTGTTATATGACATTCACAAAAACGAATTATCTCACTATTTGTATGATGTTTCACATTTTGCAGTGCATTCTGCTTGAAGAGTACAATACCTGTTCCAATCCAGGGTTTTGGGATTTTCGTTTCCTGAAATTCCGATCTTAAAACTAAATAAAAAAGTGACTTAAATAATTGCAGTAATTACATACTAACGTTTCTCAATTTTTTTACTCAGTTGTCCCCCATGTTAAACCATTCGAATTGGACGAAGCAGTATTTGCTGGAGAACCCGTACATATTGACTGCCATGTATCCAAAGGTGACACCCCTTTGAAAATAACATGGAATTTCCAAGGAAAACCTGTAACACGTGGATTAGGTATAACTACAATGGCACTCAGTGAACGGGTTTCCGTATTAGATATACCTTCTGCTATGGGTAGCAACAGCGGAAACTATACATGTGTAGCTACGAACAGGGCGGGCACGACAACACACACCGCGGTCCTCAACGTTATCGGTACTAAAAATTAACCTCAGTATAATATTGGCTTCTATTTCATTTTTCCTTACTACCAACCTTTTTATAACAATTGTGCCAATAAATTAGCCGCAACCGAACTGCATTTTGTCAACAAATTACTATTACATGCCAAAAATACTTCAATATGTTTATAAGTTCCTAAATTATAACTTAATCGTATAATTAAGAATTTATAAACGTATTGTAACTTATCTATTATTATTATTATTCAGTTCGTTTATACATCTTGGGCTCTACGCATTTGTTTCTTATGCTTTACCGTAAATGAGTAACATAGATCAAGGTCGCACATAGGACAAGATTAATATCGTTGATTAGTCTACGTGTTTTATATTTTTATTTTAGTAGTAACTTAATATCTACTGTTTATGATAAAATTGATAGCTTTAGGAAATCTTTGGATACATTAGTTTCCCGAATTTGTTTTATTTTTTAATTAAAATATATAAAATAGTTTGAAACCACGCTTAGTAAGAAAGGTAGATTTATATAAAACACGTGTAAACAAACCAATTTGAATTTCTCGCGTTTGTACTTATAGTTCGTAAAAGCTATTTAATTCAAAAATCCTCATGGGAGATTTATCGATAAAATTTAATAACGTGCTAAAACAATGGAATCAGCATCATATACAATCATCATATCATCATAATATATAATCGTGTCATTTACATTGTCTCTTAAATAAGGAACAGTTTTAATCAGTCTCAAATCAATACAACAGAAATGAAAATGTAATTAACAAATGACTTTAATTTTTGGTTTGTTGCAAAGAAATATATAGTGGTCTGTGTGAAATATAATGGTTTCTTATCATTATTTCTTGTAACAGTTTTGCCCCAAATTCACCCATTTACTTTTGGCGATGAACCTGCTAATGCCGGAGAAACAGTTGGCGTACAATGTATGGTGGCAAAAGGTGATGCTCCCATCAACATAACATGGCAACTAAACGGGAAAGAGTTAAAAGACATTATAGGGATCACAGTCACGAAGATTGGGCACAAATCGAGCAGCTTGTCAATAGAACCCGTCTCCTCGATACACACAGGGGTGTACACTTGTTCCGCAGCGAATCAAGCGGGTCGCGCGAACTACTCAACAGAACTAGCGGTTAACGGTAAACAACGTAACAGTGGAGATGCAAGCGTCATTTTATACATTTTGGCTACCGGTATATGTATTTGTTTGTTCCTGTCTCCCTATCCTATCTATTTGACTTTCACCGTTTTAAGATGTTATTACGCAAAATTCTCAGCCTTTAATAGCATTATTAACATAAAGAAATAAAAATAACATGAAGACTAAAAGCGAAATGTTTAACTCACCAATTTTATTGACATGAAATATTTTGATAGTTGTGCCGCAGGTTACGCCATTCGATTTCGGAGAAGAAATATTAAACGCAGGTGATACGGTATCCCTGACATGTACGGTAGGAAAGGGAGACTTGCCCCTAAATATCCACTGGCAACTGAATAATGAGCCGCTGAACTCGGGTAACGGCATCCAGATAAACAGAAATGGAAAGAGAATATCTATTTTAAGTATTGAAAATGTACAACACGATCATATCGGCAATTACACTTGTGTTGCTGAAAACGAGGCCGGTCGCAGTGGCCATAGCGCCCTCCTGAGCGTCAATGGTACATTTGTCAAGCTGTCATCAATATAATATTTTTTTTGCTTCTGTTTGCACTGTATTTATATTTCTTATTGATTTTATTCATCCCTAATAGCTTTATCCATGTTATTTTTCCTTGGTGTACACTCCTTTTAAAAAAAACCGGTTATAAGTAATATATGTTTTTGATTACTGGCAATTTGTGACAAGTCATAATAAATTCGCGTACATAAATACATACATAAATAACACACACATACATAAATAAAAACGCTCATGCATCAATACTATGCAGTAACTAGTAATAAAAGCAGATGGTAGTAAGTAAATACTACATACTATTATATTGATGGTTTAGTTAACACTTTAGATATAAAAAAATAAAGTTCGACAAGTATGGTGGATTAATGTCCATTCCTTCCGAAATTAGAAGTCCGTTCCCAACAATGGAACATGTATACGCTTTTAAAAAAAGGAAACAATAACTTTTTAAAAGTACTACTACTAAAAGTTAACAAAATTCAACTTTAAATCATAATTTCTATCTAATGATTCTATCTTTTAATATTTGATATTATAATATTAAAATAATACCAATATGTTAATTAAAATTTTAATTGCTATAAATAAAGAAATCAAGTAATATTTATGAACAATAATGAAATTGCAATAATCAAAATTTTTTTTAATGTCTAGCATCATCGTCCATCACTAATAATAACATTAAAAATACATTAGTTATTATGAGTTATTTTTTACGTTACATTTAAAATACGTCCTATAATTACAAAAAAATGGAATAATAATACAATAAAAAATAACATCGATATAATTACTGGTAAAAGCACACATATCAAACGTGTTAAAATATAATGTTACTGGTATATATTTCTACTACTACGTCTCTATATTTGTTACTGGTCCTATTGATTATATTTTTTTACTTACTATGTCCTACAGTCCCCCCGCAAATAAAACCTTTCGACTTCGGCGAGGAACCTGTAAATGATCAAGAGATGGTTTTGGTCACTTGTGCGGTAAATAAGGGTGATCAACCTTTAAACATTGAATGGTATTTTAATGGGAAAAAAGTACAATCAGGTGATATTGGAGCTAACCTAATGAATGCAAAGCGCTCCAGTCAACTCAGCATAGAATCAGTCAGTCATCAAAATCAAGGAAATTACACGTGCGTAGTGAAAAATGAAGCAGGCACCGTAAATCACACAGCTCAACTCTTTGTTAATGGTACAATTTGAAACAATCCTAAACTTAGAATCCTAGTAGAACTTATGTATTTTGTGCATCCTTCGAAATGACCCCATCCTTCCCTGTGACTTTGGCGGGTCATAAAAAGTCAGGCTATAGGATTCAGGAAATAATACATACACTTGGATCATCGGTGTTCTAATGCACTATTTAGTGAAATTACTATACTATTATTATACCAAATATTATTTAGTGAAATCATTAATACTTTAGTATTTCGTACGCATACATTAATTTCAGTGGCTCCAATAATTACTCCGTTTGAATTCGATGAATCTGTTTTTTTTGGCGAGGGAGTGCAAGTTATGTGCCATGTTCCAAAAGGAGATAAACCACTCAGTTTCAAATGGAGTTTCAATGGAGGAGATGTGAGTTCGCTGTCCGGGTTGAATATTATGAATGTTGGTGACAGAGGTTCAGCTCTCATTATACCCTCTGTGACGGCCAAACATTCTGGCAACTACACATGCACTGCCTTCAATATTGTTGCCAGAACTAGCCATCATGCAACACTCAATGTCAAGGGTATACGTCCATTGTGAATAGTGTGTGCTTTTCATGTTTAGTTTCATCCCTTTTATCCATTATGTAATTTAGACGTCTCTCTTTTCCACATTTATATAATTTCTAGTATCGATTATTTCTTCCAGTGTCACCAATGATATCCCCTTTTGAATTTGATCAAGCAGTGTTTTATGGAGAGAGTATACAAGTACTTTGTCATATTACAAAAGGTGATACGCCATTAAAGCTTCAATGGTCCTTTCGCAATCGAACTTCAAAAACATTTGACGGGGTGACAGTGACAAAAGTAGGAGACAGAAGTTCTATATTAGCCATTCCATCTGTAACTGAAAAACACTCCGGCAATTACACATGCACAGCTTCCAATACCGTAGCAAGCACCAATCACACGGCTACATTAAATGTTCAGGGTACACTTTTTATACAAAATTATGTAACTGTTGCTTTATTTCGTTTATTTCTTTTACAATCCTTACCAGTTCCTCCACACATCGTCCCATTTGAAGCTGAAGAACCAGTCTTTGCTGAAGAGTCAGTACAATTGAACTGTCATATCTCTAAAGGCGATGTACCGATCACTATAACGTGGAGTTTTCACGGGCAAGAGTTATCCTCTCATCAAGGCATTTCTACAATGAAGATTGGCGAGCGGACATCATTGCTAACAATTTCTACCGCCACCGCTAGTCACAGTGGCGAATATTCGTGTCATGCAAGCAACCAAGCGGGTCTCGTCATCCACACAACCTCCATCAATGTACACGGTATCTCCCAAGACCCCTTCTCGATCGCTGCACTGCACGCTTCACGCTTGCCTCAATAATAATTTGGGCTTTCTGATTTAACAGTATTGCCATACATCGTACCCTTTGAGGCGGATGAGTCGGTATTCGCTGGAGAATCAGTTCAACTCAACTGCCATGTCTCCAAGGGTGATCTGCCACTTAGCATTAAATGGCATTTCCATGGTTTTGACAATGTATCATCTCGCCTGGGAATAATGACAACTAAAATGACTTCGCGCACCTCATTCCTTTCAATCGCTACGGCATCCGCCAGCCATAGTGGCAACTATACCTGCGTGGCTACAAACAGTGCTGGCTCTACTAATCATTCCACTGTCCTTAATGTTCATGGTCAGTTTCGTTTACTCATTATATTGAATCGCCACATGTTACGTTCATAACTGCCGCTTGTTGCTATTGATATGTGAATCGAATAAGCATGTATTGTTTTCACATGTCTCTTAGCAGCGTCGTTTTATTTCTTGTGATGTTTTTATTCCATACCTTTTGTTTCTTCCTCTCATGTCATTAATTTTGTTTTATGCAGTTACACCGAACATTCTAAGCTTTGACATCGATCACCCATTATTGTCTAGGGTACTAATGACGTATCACATATTCAAAAACGCTATTCTTTAGAATTACATAAAATGAGAATTTAAAAGTCAAAAGCTATTACAGTAATCAAGGGCTTACTCAAAAGTAAACAACGGATCGTCTGTGCTAATGCCATCTCTCATTGGCGCGTATCACGCTAGAACTAGATCTTTTACTACCAATATTATAGATATGAATCTATACTTTTACGCCTAAATGCAAATGTTACCATATTTTTACTTTTTATATTCAACAAATTCAAATACATCGCTTTTTGTTCCGTTTTTAAGTGGTTCCATACATTATCCCGTTTGAAGTAGAAGAGTCTATTTTTGCTGGTGAGTCAATACATTTAACATGCCACGTGTCAAAAGGAGATCGACCACTGCAAATATCATGGAGATTTAAGGGTCAGGAAATACCTTATCATAATAATATGGGCATAACTACCACTAAGTTAGGAGAAAAGGCATCTGTCCTTAGTGTACCAACGGCCATGGGGCAACACAGCGGCAACTACACATGTATCGCCAACAACCGTGCTGGACGCGCCCGTCACTCTGTTCTCGTCAATATTCATGGTACTCCAAGTCCTTCCATTTTTTACGTTTGACATTTTCTAAATACTTTAATTCAATGAATGTCATAGAAAATGCACGTTTAGAATTAATATTAGATTGTCCTTTATTTCTCGTTTGATCAGTTCCTCCTCATATAATGCCATTCGAGATCGAAGAGTCCCTGTTTTATGGTGAATCGGTACAGATGACTTGCCACGTTAGCAAAGGAGATCGTCCGATATATATCACTTGGATATTCGAAGGTCAAGATTTATCAACTAATACCGGTATCAGGACGGTGAAGATGGCGCAACAGACGTCCTTTTTATCCATAGACTCTGTAACTGGTACCCATAGTGGCAATTACACTTGTATTGCAAAAAATAAAGCTGGAGAAGATAGATATACTACAACACTTCACGTAAATGGTATTTTAATTAAATATTCGAGCATGTCATTATCATATAAAGCACTAACATTTCGCAAATTTTCTTTGCTCAGTCGTTCCTTACATTAAACCATTTGAATTGGACGAAGCTGTATTTTCTGGAGAACCGGTGCATCTTGATTGTCACGTATCAAAAGGTGACACCCCCTTAAAAATAAATTGGAGTTTCCAAGGAAAACCTGTGACTCGTGGAATGGGTGTAACAACCGTGATGTTCAGTGAACGTGTTTCCGTATTAGATATACCAAACGCAATGGGTGGTAATAGCGGAAACTACACATGTACAGCGATTAACAAAGCGGGGACAGCGTCTCACACTGCGGTCCTCGATGTTATCGGTACCGACATATGATAATCCGCGTGATGCTTGCTTTCTGTTTAGTTCCTCCTGTGGTCCAACCCTTCACATTCGGGGAAGTAATGAATTCTGGACAAGTCGTAACAGCTCCGTGTTCAGTCATTGAAGGCGATTATCCGCTACAACTACGATGGCTTTTTGATAATGAGCCCATTAAGGCAAGGTCTGGGGTGACCGTCTTTAATATAGGAGAAAGAAGCGCTATTCTTAGTATCGGTTCTGTGTCAGACAAACACGCAGGAAACTACACTTGCGTTGCAGAAAACGAAGCAGGAACACAGTCTCACACGTCGACACTGATAATTAATGGTGCATAAAGTCGCGTTTTGTCCTAATTTTTAAAAGTAGCGTTTTGTAAAATTTTAATTGTCATCTTGTTATGTCCTTTTCCTTTGTTCTTTTACATTTAATTAAATATCCACTTATAAAAATTATATTCCAGTCCCTCCCAACATTCTGCCATTCACATTGGGCGACAAGCCGGCAAATGTCGGCGAATATTTACAAGTGGCGTGCACTATAAACTTTGGAGATCTTCCACTCACTATAACATGGATGTTTAACGGACAAGTCATATCGCTACGAAATAACGATTACGCGATGACAAACTCTAAAAGAAGTAGTTTACTTATTATTGAATCAGTCGACGCGAAACACGCTGGTTCTTATACATGTATTGGTGAAAATCGTGCGGGGCGAATGACGTATTCAGCTGATTTAGTAGTTTATGGTTAGTTTTAACAAATTTTAGTGTACGATTGTTAATTAATTTAGAAAAATATTATTTTGTTTATTCCCAAAATTTTACCTTTCGCATTCGTTTGACATCAGCTAGAAGAAATTTAATCTAAATTTTCTTAAAAAGCCAATAAACTAGTGAGTAGCAATATTATAAAAATCGAAAGCACTTTCCGTGGTGAGACATTATTTATGTAAGCAGACTTATATCAAATAAAAATACGCACTGTTATGTCGTAAGCTACATAATAACAGCAAATTTTCTGTATAAATCAGAGATAAAGTTTTGATCTACAATTAGAGATTTTCATTGTCCCAGTTCCACCTTTGATAGTGCCGTTCAGTTTCGGAGAGGTGCCGTCCAATCCCGGTGACACCGCGGTAGTAAACTGTGTTGCTACCAAAGGAGATCTACCACTCGAAATATCATGGACCTTCAGCAGTGAAACAATAGACTCGAGTTTACATCGCGGCATCATAACGACGCCATTAGGTCCACGAGCTTCGGTTCTTACCATCAACTCTGTGAACGCGAATCATCAAGGAAACTACACTTGTATCGTACAAAACGCCGCTGGCCGTGCCGAATATGCGGCGACACTAATAGTAAATGGCACGTTTTTGATTGATTATAATGGAAAATGAATCAATAATAACGGGGACTAACATCACAGACCGCACCCAATAAATCCGATCCGTTCACACTCACTGCTCTTTTCTACATTGAACCTCACAATTGTCTAACATCGCTTAACAGCAATTTATCTAACATGAATGTCTCTAATTCTTTTCAGTAATACCTCGCATAGTTCCATTTTCATTTGAGACTCCATTGTATGCGGGACAAGCGAGTCAGGTTACTTGTTTAATTTCGGAGGGCGATCTGCCTCTCGACATTCAGTGGTACTTTGATGGGCGTCCCTTGAAGGAAAAAGCCGATGTAACGGCAACTAAAATTGCGCAAAGAGCTTCGCTGCTTTTAATCGACCCTGCCGGATGGTCACACAGCGGTTCTTACATGTGTCTCGCGCGCAATGCCGCCGGCTTCTCAAACTATTCCGCATCATTAGAAGTACATGGTATATAATACACATACATATGTGTACCCTTACCTCCTAGCACGGAAAAGCTTCGCATAGTTTACATATTGTGTGCTTAATCCGCGAAACTATTTAACCGATTAGCAAATCTCGGATATCATATTAAAACTATTATTTAAATTAAGTACCTTCTAAAATTATTTTTTATATATTGACAAATACTTAAACGGACCTTCGCAAGAGAGCGCAAATAAGGGATTAGAGTAACGACACTCGCAGGAACCGGCTGCGGCTATCATCGACGAAACCATTTCTTCTTCCATCCTTTGCATTTTACCCCCAACCTTCCTAATCCTTCTTTTCCCATCTGTTTTATGCTTTTGGTTTGCATATTTCACTTTTGGGTTATGCATGCTGCTTGCTTCATTAATATTGTGGTTGAAATAACATTTGGAAAAAATGTGTATATTATATTTCAAACACAAATGTTATTCCAGCATATTGTTGTGAATGTTAACATTATCTGCATTCATGCTTTTTAATTTTGTTTGATCCCTTTTACATTTATTTTGGTAGTTACTGAAAAGCTTTATTAATTTGATTTTAAGGCTAATTTACACTTGTAAGTACAAAAGCTTCTATAGCGATGGCTTTGCTAAAATATATTAAAATTATCATGTATGACTCATACCATTATAGATCGGAAAGATCTCAGTCTATGAGTTATACATATATGCTACATATTTTCAGCTGTTGTCATATTTTCAAATCGTTATAGGAGACTTTTATATAACTATCGAACTAGAATTTAAATGCAATGTTTATTTGATGTTTCCACAATGTACAAATTTTATTTTTCTGATAACATTTAACTCAGTTCTGCATATTCAACTATATTTTTATAATATCGAAGTATTTATAATACTTTTCTAGTTGCAAATTGTTTTTTATATTTTAGTTCGAGGCAATTCAATTTACTATAGTGGCGTAGCGTAGATTTTTAAAAAAATATCAAGTTTTACATAAATAGTATTTAGAATTTGTCTGTACTAAAAACTGTACTAATTATTTGGATATATGAGTAGATAAATTTACAAATTTGCGGTCCTTAGATATTTTTATCAGCTCAGGTATATCAATTTCCCTTCACGCCACGCCACTCCTCATCTGAGTAATGTTTTGCAAAAAAATCAATAATATTTTTAATTTTGATACCTAATTTATTATATGTTTCAATGTCAGGTCAACATATTACACTAATTTAAATTTAAAACAAAGTTAAGCAGAAGCTTAAAATCTATATAAAAGGTTTTTTAATATCTTTCTTTATCAGCATTTTGCAAAATTTTATTCCCAGTGTCTTATAAAATTATATTTTTAAAATTTAAATCTTATCAAAATGCGTGGTAGGTGAAGCCATTCATGCGGCGAATTAAATGAATTATAGCGTATATAATATTTAATGAAGAACCCTAATATCTATTCCACCAAATTCAAAACTTTGTTTTACAAGTATTTTGTGTAGGCAGTTGGGAATGAATATACTATTGGAAAGTTGGATGCGTGTAGTCAAATCGGTCTAGGTTTGGGGAATATTCGGTCTTGGGGAACTTATATCCAGGTAATAGACTGCCAGAGGCTGGTGAAGATGATTTTAATTCATTAATAAATAAATGGCTTTGCCTAGCTCGATTGTAAAAAAAAATTCTTATAAGATAAACACTATAAAGTTTGATCTTTGTTCTTTTAAAAGAGTAAAAAATATTTTAGAATACAGTAATAATAAATAAACGAGCGTTATATAATACTGCCATAATTGATGAAAATCTTACATCACTACACATGTCTAATGTATATATCATATTTTAGTTCCTCCGCGTTGGATTCTTGAACCAACGGACAAAGCTTTTGCTCAAGGTTCTGATGCTAAAGTTGAATGCAAAGCCGATGGCTTCCCCAAGCCCCAAGTGACATGGAAGAGGGCTGAAGGTAATACCATCATTATAAAATCTTATACTTTTTTACTTAATAAAAAGAATCTTATATTATTTTGTACATCGTAGGGGATACGCCTGGCGATTACAAAGATCTTAAACCTAATAATCCTAATGTGAAAGTCGAAGATGGAACATTGACCATTGCTAATATTCAAAAGACTAATGAGGGTTATTACCTTTGCGAAGCGGTCAATGGAATAGGATCTGGTCTGTCTGCTGTTATTCTTATTAGTGTACAAGGTAAATATCAAACTAGCTCATTTATGGAATTTCAAAAATACCAATAAGACTAAAATAACAAAAAACGTTCAATTTGCAGCTCCACCCCAATTTGAAATCAAAATGAGGAATCAAACTGCTCGCCGAAGTGAACCTGCCGTTCTCCAATGTCAAGCCAAAGGCGAAAAGGTATAACACTACGCACGATAGATGAACTTAAATTTCATTTCCCTTTATTGTCGCTACAACTTGTATAATGTGATATTTGATTGTTTTTAATTTAATTAAAGCCCATTGGAATTATCTGGAACATGAACAACAAGCGTCTTGAACCTAAGTCGGATCCTCGTTACACAATTCGTGAAGAAATTCTGCCTGGAGGAGTAGTATCTGACCTTAGTATTAGACGAACCGAAAGATCGGACAGTGCCCTCTTTACTTGCGTTGCAACTAATGCTTTCGGCTCCGATGACACCAGCATCAATATGATTATCCAAGGTAATTTTACCAGTTCATATCTTATTGCAACGTAATTGGTATACGAGTATATTCTCTTTTTCTGTCGTTTTTTATTCTTACATATTATTTCACCTTCCTAGAGGTACCTGAAGCGCCATATGGTTTGAAAGTTTTGGACAAATCAGGAAGAACCGTTCAATTGTCATGGGCCGCACCTTATGACGGAAACTCACCAATTAAGAAGTTCCTCATTGAATACAAACGCGCAAAAGGCAACTGGGAGAAGGATATTGACAGGTTTATAAAATTAATTTTTTTTGAATAAAATATGGTTAACAAGCCCTGATATTAATATTATTTTAAGAAAAAGTTCAACGTAACGATTAGCTATTTGTAATATTACAAGTATCTTCTACACAGATCAAACATAAACAATACGTACTCTGTAAATACAATGAAATTCTTACACTTTACTATAAAATATTTCAAAGACTGGAATAGAAAATAGAAGCCTTAATCATTAAATGCTATTTCGATTAAAGAAAGGCAATTAGCATTGAAAGAAACAAAAACTATCATTTATTCATAATTTTATTGTTTTTCTATTTTTCTTCGATTTTAATTTGAACATTGATAAATTTTGTCTTTACTGACATAATCATTGCCAAACTATTATTAAGTTATATTTAAAAAAAACATTTACAACATTAATATTATGTTTCATTGGGACAATGACTAAGCAATTTTGGACATTAAATAATTTTCTGTTACTTCATTTGGCAGGGTACTTGTACCAGGAGATGCGACCGAAGCCGGCGTATTTAGCTTGCGACCTGCCACCGCTTACCACATCAGGATCGTTGCTGAAAATGAACTTGGAACATCGGAACCATCAGAGACTGTCACTATTATTACTGCAGAAGAAGCACCGACCGGTATGCCTCAGGATGTTAAAGTTGATGCCATTGATAAACACACTCTGCGTGTCACCTGGAAACCTCCCCCACCTCAGGACTGGAATGGAGAACTTCAGGGGTAAATATCAGGACATATTCGATTAATTTAAAATGAACGACATTTTTGTGGTGTACAATATAAAATATTTCATTTTTTTATAGATATTATGTTGGCTATAAATTGGCTTCCAGCAACAAATCGTTCGTATTTGAAACCGTTGACATTTCTAAAGAATCTGGCAAAGAACATCATCTTGACATTTTGAATCTGAAGTAAGTTTAATATTTATATATGTATCGTTCCAATTAGCACAGCGAAAGTTAATAATTACTGTTTAGTTATTTTGAAATATAGGTAATTACACATCTGAAAGATAAGCGCGTCAAACCTTTATGTTTATTTAATAATAAGTCTATTAATATTTACGGATATTGAAATAAATATTCAATTGCTAAAACCATCATAAAGACGTCATTTCTGCGTAGTGACGCGCCCAATGAGTCAATGGTCGCAGGTTCGATCCGCGCATCGGAATATAATAAATCTATGTTAGCCTACAGATATTTGATCCGACTCTGAAAACCCTGCCAATTCGCAATGCACAAGCTTGGTGGGTTAACGTCCGTTCCTCCAGAAATGGAAACGCCCGAGCTCAGCGGTCGGACATATATAGGCTGTGAAAAAAGCCATAAAAATGCAACTTTATAACATTTTTCTTACCTTTTCACTCATAGGACATACACTCAATATGCCATGGTAGTACAAGCTTTCAACAAGATGGGTTCCGGACCAGTGTCCAATGAAGTTCGAGCTTACACTGCTGAAGGCGCTCCTTCTGCTCCTCCCCAAGACGTCCTCTGCACTACCCTTACGGCCCAAACAATCCGCGTCTCTTGGGTATCTCCACCCCTTGCAGCAGCCAATGGATTGATCAAAGGATACAAAGTTATTTATGGACCCAGCGAAACTTGGTATGGTAAGTATACACAACGTTAAAATTTGCCTGCTGTCCTGTGATTTCATTAAATACTAATCGTTTCTCATGTCAACCTTTTAGTTAAAAATTTATCCATGGCAAAAGATTTTGTTCGCATCGAAGGCTTTTGACTTGTCACCTTAAAATGATTACTGATGATCACAGTAATACAATCGTTAGATTCGTCGTTATATCAACACTTTCAAGAAAGACTACACCAACTTAATTTTAAGTATTTTCTGTTTTTATGGGAAAACCACTCATTAATGTTATGTTCCCAAAATTTCATTAAAAAATATTAAGAAACTAAAAAGGTTTTAGATTAACATAACGCCAAGTAAATGTACTTTTGAAAATCGTGCAACATATTATAGGCCGCCAAATATGATTATTCTGTTGAATAACGCGCTAAGTTTAAATTGAAAACTAACAAATAAATATATAATAAAATTATGCAGTTTTAACTAACAATAATTGAACTACTTAACCTGTAAATTTCATTAAAATAACTTTAATTATGTAGCAAATATCGACATTTTAGAGGTTAGAATATAGAGGTAGATAGAAGTTCCTTTTGTAAACCTACGATTTTTGACTGGCGTAGTATTCTTTCAAGGTCCGATACCTCTATAATTTAATATTTTTAAATTAAATTAAATATTTTTATTTAGTTTACTTTCTTTTATAATATTATATGTAATGGTAATGATAAAAAAGCTATCTCATTTTTTTCCCGCAGATGAAAAGTCCAAAGACACTAAAATAACGGCTAGCAGCGAAACTATTCTTCACGGTTTAAAGAAATTCACTAACTATTCGATGGAAGTACTCGCGACGACCAACGGAGGTGACGGTGTTAGATCTGCTCCTATTCACTGCCAGACCGAGCAGGATGGTAAGAATTTTACATAAATATACGTAAAATGATTCATAGAGTTGGCGTTACTTTGAGGAAATCTATTACTATGGGGACAGTCAGAATTTTACTTAGCTAAGATCCGCGGTAAGCAATTTTTTGGAGGGTCAATTAACGTCTTTAATTTTGAAGATGAAGCTATTCTTAATAATTCGGGGAGAAATCAGCTTTATCTATTTTCTTTTATTTTTTTCTTTATTTTTTAATTAGAAATATCTATTTCTTTTCTTGCTTGTCGCGGATCTTAGCTAAGTAAAATTCTGACTG
Organism: Baronia brevicornis; assembly: GCA_031353405.1. Taxonomy (NCBI): domain Eukaryota; kingdom Metazoa; phylum Arthropoda; class Insecta; order Lepidoptera; family Papilionidae; genus Baronia; species Baronia brevicornis. Next base: position 37,694 of record JASFAT010002827.1, read on the forward strand.
TCCATATACATGATATTAAAAAATATGCACATATATATTTATCACGATACCGATTAGCATCAATTTAAACCCAATTAGTATGAAAGAGAATTAAAAAGGTAATCGGCAGCAGAGTTCTTGATAAGAAAAAAATATCCACAGGCGCCCCCGTCGCAATTAACTTGCAGTGACGCCAAGTGGGGGCCATGGCGTCACTGCAAAGTTGAGTGCCGGTCACCGGTGACCCCCGTGGCATTCAACGTTACAACGTATTAAAAGGCGATAGAGCGAGAATATTCCTATATAACTTTTAACTCAGTACAATCTTACATACTCATCACCTTCATCCGCATGCTGTATTTGACTAATTTTTGTATTTTACAGTACCCGAAGCTCCACGCGCCGTCAAAGCTGTTGTGATGGGAGCAGACTCTATTCTTGTATCGTGGAGGCCTCCAGCGCAACCCAACGGTGTCGTCACCCACTACAACGTCTACACTCAAGCACAAAACACGGAACCCCATCCTAACAAGGTAAGTTAATGTGAAATATATTAAATACATAACAATGATTGGTTTGAATCATGAAAATGATATATATAAAGCAACTACTATCATGATAAAGCAAGGAGTATGTTGGCTTCAGGTAGTGTCAGTGCTAGTGCAGTCAGTGGATCTACGATTTCTTCGAACCGGGCGCCAATCTCAAACTTTTGTAAGTTTGAGATTGGCGCCCATTTCTTCCAACAATTGAGATCGAATTTTTTTCGATCGATAAAGGAAATTTCGAAAAAATGCCATAAAACCTGAAAAAAAGTAAAGAATTTGAAAAAAAAAACTATTTTGGTGACCTTTGCAAAAAATTTTTTTAAATGGGTCAAAATTAACCAAATACAAAATCTAATCTATTTTTTCTGAACAGTTACTGCGTGGCTCACACGAGATGCTCACAACAAGTTGAGACTTGTCTGTCACCGTGCAATATGTGTTTGTGTACGTACTACGTAATTCAACGCATTTTTTCGTAAACGTTGTTACCTTTTTTTTTAATAAACCTCTGCGCAACTTGTTGGATCGCGTTATACGCTATCATCCATTGAAGAATAGAACGCACGACATTCACGTTCCTATGCGTACGTTACCTAATTTCATTGTATAATTTATCACGTGGATTTAAACACGCTTCATATATGTCACTTCTTAAGTGAATATTAATTTTAGGTACCCGCTTCTCAAACCAGTTATTCAGCAATGGAACTGAAACCCGGTCGTTACGATTTCTGGGTTACTGCTTCCACAATCATTGGCGAAGGTCAACCCTCCGCCACGGCTTCTTGCAGCCCCAACGACAAAGGTGATATACAAATTTAAAATATAATATCTTACTAATAAAAATTCCATCATTTTAAGTTTGATGGATAATTCTCGAAAATAACATGAGAATTATCCATCAAACTTAAAAGTTAGGCGAGTATATTAGTATAAGTACATAGGTTTGTAGATTTTTTTGAATAAAAAAATCAAGACATCAAGTGTCAGAACTAAGAAACCACTCGCGCCTTCTACCTAACTCCTCTAAAAATTAGTGCTGCGAATCATTCTTACCTTGTATTGAATAGGAGACCATTATACAACATAAGTATTTGTTGTTACGTGACACTCATCGATGATTGTGTTTTGACAGTTTATCTAGATTTTACTTTTGTGATATTTAATTTCAGTTCCCGCTAAAATTGCCTCATTCGACGAATCTTTTACTGCTACTTACAAGGAAGACGTTAAGCTGCCCTGCCTCGCTGTCGGTGTTCCCTCTCCCAACATTATCTGGAAGGTAACGCTGTGTAAAATAAATTGTGTAAACTATATTTGTACAGCATTTAGCAAGTGATTCGTACTAAGATATAGATACTTTTTTTCTTTATATTTATATTTTATGGTATTATTTAGGAAAACTTATATTTTGGAAAGAAATATAGGTTATATATAGTGGGTTAACGTCCATTGTTTCAATAATGGGAAGGTCCCGTGCACAGCAGTGGAACAATATGCTGCCATGCCATGCCATACTGCCATTTTTTTAATAAAGCCCATTAAAAAAATATCATTCGGTAACTAGTCTAAGTAGTCTGGAACGCACCGCACATAGGTAACATTCAAAAAGGGTGTACTATAATGTATTACACTTCCTTATATCTTCTTCATCAATATCATCATGAACATGAATGTTTAGAGTGGCCGTATTTGCCACACTGGGCGCCTGCCTATATTTGGTTCAGCGGTTACCAACTTGCCTAAGTTGGTATCCGCTGAACTAAATATTTGGCATCTAGAACACTGAAGCCGCTACCGATGTGTGAAAATTAGTCTAAATTCTTTATCGCTTTTACCGCAGAGAGTGTTCCAAGGAAACTATTCGAAATAATTCTTGTCGCTAATTTTCACTACCGTAAAACTCGCTACAAAGAGAAGGTTCATGTCTAACATCTGCATGACTGGCGATCCGTGAATTTAGTGTTTTTTTTTCCTTAAACTTCTTTTTACGCACCACCACTCTGTGGAAACAGCTACCTTCAGCGGCGTTTCTGAACCGATACATTTTGATATTGGAACCTTCAAACGTTTTTGAAATGCCTATGGTGTTGCAGATGTCACGCTTGCTTGTTTGCCTTCTTAGCCTAAAAAATGGTTTTTTTTTAAATTAGTCCATTGTTGAACTCTCTGGTATTTAAAACCGGCAATGTTAGCCGAGCTTAGGCCAACGCGAGAGTAAGCAAATTGATACAAGGCAAGTACTACTATTTAGACGTTCGGCAAGTTTGCGGCCAACGTTTCCGTAATGGCGGACGGACAAACGTGTGAACACTATTGACCGAGCGCCACTGATTTGTATAAAAAAACCGACACCGCTCCTAAGTGAAACAAGTGATCGCGAGCGATTGCGAGTCGTGGCAAGCTACTTCAAATAAGTTCCATACACGTTGGCGCTTGTTTTCGCTCGGCCAACTAGGCAATCGACACCGAGCGATGGCATGGCGAGGCAAATATGCTGTCTATAGGTTGGTACTGGCCTTCGATTGGCAACGCTCGGCCAACATGTATTGCCGGCTTAACATGCACAGCATGTTGATTAGCTGAAACATTAACACGTGGTACCACCGTACGTACCATCGTTTATATATTACAAATACGTACAAACCTGCTATAGGAACACTTCTTTTAATATATCAGGTAAAAGGCCAGCCCCTAGAGGCTTCAGAGCGCATTCGTCAGCTGCCCGAAGGCTCGCTGCAAATCGCAGGAGTTGCGCGGGAGGACGCCGGCGAGTATTCGTGCCACGTCGACAACCAATTTGGAACTGATACAGTCACACACACGCTCTCCGTGCTTGGTATATATTTTACTTATTTTTCTTAAAAAAATATTTTATCACACCTTTACCTCAAAGTTACAAAAAGGCGGACTTACTGCCTTCAGGCATTTGGACTTGAATCAAATATCTGTAGAAATTATAAATTATTTCTCCGATTCGACTTCTCTTAAAGTCACACATGCTGATAACAGAGCATGCTTGCAAGCATTTGCTAGTAATTAGTGTGCTAGTTTAAATTAATATTATATAATTATGCTACTAAAAAGCATGCTCAGAGCAAATAATTGTATTGACATGCTATTTAAGCATAGGCTATAGGCCAAAATGGAAGCAAAATCGTGGTTCCTTAAAAATGTTTATGTCTTTTTTTAAAGCTTCATAAGCATTATTTCGAGCTATAATATTTTTATATACAGGCGATCGTGTGTTCCACAGGTATTCGTAACTTTCACAATATGTTATGGAAAGTAACGTGTTATCTTCTCCCCAACGCGACATATTTGTTTTAACAGAAACGCATTTAAAACACACCTGTCACATACCAGGATCAAAACTTCATTAGCATGCTCATAAGCAATCGTATTCACACATGATAGAAATTCCCCCTTCCACCCGCACCGCAAGTTGCATGCTCACTATTAGCTATACATTGACATATGTGCCACTAATTGGGCAATTACTCGTTAGTGGCAAGTTTTCGTGCTTGTAATAAGGATGTGTGTCAGTAACTTTACTTCGCTTTATTTGGGCGAACAATAAACAGTACACATTATCATTTTATAAAATCATCCAAGTAATTCTATGAAATATGATGGTTTACAAATTATTAAAGAAGGATTATATTATATAAGACAGATGGTGTCTCTAATATATGATATAAAGGTCTATAAAATATGATTATGGAGTTTATAAAATATAGAAAAAAGCCTTTTTTTTAATATATTTTAGCCATCAACAATCTACTGTCGGACTCATATCTCTTAAAAAAAGAATCGATTTCTTGTTTTTATTAAGAAAACTTGAAATTATTAATGTGCTAAAAGTTGATGGGCTCAAACTATTATTCACTTTAAACCTACTCTAAGTTACTACTAAAGTATATATAACGATGTTCGATGTATGAACGATGATAAAGTGAAGAGGGTGAAATTGTATATTCTCCACCATGTATCCAATATACGTGAATTTGTAGCATTTAACTTAATTTCAAAACGCGAAAGAAATATACTCTTATTGTTTGTGACATGCTCAACAAATAATAAAACTATATATCTTTTATTTTTGTATTTATTTTATCCAAATTTAGTTTCGGATTAGAACAATTATATAAAAGTGGAAGGTAGCAAACCTACAGTAGCATTGACTCTACCTTGTTATTAAAACCGTATTTTTAATAAGTAATCAACTACATTTTTTTTTTATTAAAAACTTGTGTATTATGTAAGTCTGAATGTTTTCAAAATATAGCCCCACCATTCCCCCCACAACTGAGCATCGCGTCTTCGTCCGTATCCTCGCTCACTCTGCGCCTGAAGCCCTCCGTAGATGTCGACCAATCTCCCGCAGCTGGCTACACTATCCACTATAAACAAGAATTTGGAGACTGGGAAACTGTTCAGGTTCGTCACTTTTTGACATAAAAACCAATTCCAGGCCTATGAAAATATAATACCGGACAGACCTATGAAAAAATACTACTGGACGAGCCTATGAAAATATACTACAGGACGTAGGACTTTCTGTGTGAGGCAAAGGTTTAGTAACCGTTGTAACATGTGCCCGTTATTATTGTAAATCTCCACAGACAGGGAGGATTATTGAACATCAAGTAATGTTACTTGCATTATTTCTTATATTTTACATAAAAGAACACGGCTAAAATAGAATCGATTAATTATAGAATAATATATTATATATTAAAGTTTGGACAATGTAACACTCCATTATTGTTTTTACACACCAAGCCCTATACTAGCATTCACTAGTGTCATGGTGCTTAATAAAGAAATGGTTTCATTTTATGCACTAGTTTTTTGAGTTGTATTTTATTTTTTATTATAATGATTCATTTATTTTTCCGTACAGATTCCAAGCAACACTGATACATACACCTTGGAAAACTTGTTCTGTGGCTCCAGATATCAGCTATATGTAACTGCTTATAATGGGTAAGTTTTAAACCGACTTATCGCTTTTCGTACGGTAAGTACATGAATCCTTAGGCCCAACTTCTTTCCCCTTGTATTAACTTCCCTCTTCCCCTCCCATTATTTCCCTCTTCTCCTATTATTCACATCTTACCCTACGCTAGGAAATGCGTCTGCTTTGCTTGGTATTGCAGATGCCCATAGGTCCATTACTAGATGACATGACTGCTAGTTTACCTATCATTTACATATAAAGAAATTTTTAAGGTAAGTCCGATGTGAATGTAAGAGAATTTAAGGAGTATTGCAGTACTTATGATTCAGTTAAACATATGTAGTGTGTATCCAATTATTCCTAGGAAACTTTATTTTACGTTAGAAAAGAATGTAAGAACAATTGTTCATTAACATATATGTAATATTTATATTGCAGTATTGGAACTGGCGAAGCGTCGGACGTAGTAATTGCTCGCACCCGTGGCTCAAAGCCCCCCGTACCACGCGCAGCTGACTTCATTGAAGTGGGAAGCTCTTCTGTCACCCTACACCTTAAGCAATGGCTTGATGGCGGTTGCCCTATGAGTCACTTCGTCGTCGAAAATAAGAAGAAGTTAGAAATTTTACTTCAAATATTTATGAAATAGTCAAAACATACATGGTTCTCTGTTATTCTTAAGATAAAAAAGATTTAATTACCTTATAACATCTATTACATTTTTTTAAAGGTACATTATATTCTCTTTTTTTTATTAAAACTACAAACAGTCATCACACAAACAAAAATAAAGGAAAAATGAATCTAATACAAACTGACCTGCTATAGCTATATGACTAATGTACAAAATATACTGTTTCCACAACATAAAAGGAGTGCTTAATGCTATACATATTATACTTAAAACAAAACTTAATTTTATAATTAACATTCAACTTTATATTTTATTTGATTACAGAGGCGCTGCCGAATGGAACCAAATCTCTAACGCCGTTAAACCCGGTGGAAACTTTGTTGTGTTGGGTATGTGTCACAAAGTTGTTAATAATAATATGTTTATTTGTGGAGAACAATGATCACAAATATTCAATTGCAGATCTTGAACCCGCTACTTGGTACGTCTTGAGAATCACCGCTCACAACAACGCAGGATTTAATGTTGCCGAATATGAATTTGCTACACTCACAATGACCGGCGGTAAGTTGTACATTAATATTTTTTGTTGCCCATATGGCACGGGCGTCCTCCCAATTTCAGAGGGAAAAATCTAGACTTAGAATGAGTACCATATATATCCTTATGCCGAAATTGAACCCACGACCATTGACTCCAACTATTAATGATGAAAAACAAATATATTACCAAGGAATAAATTTGAGCTGTTTTTTTTAGTTAATTTAGACACAAATATTTATCTAAGCCAATTTCAAATTAATGGTTATTTTGAAATTGGCTTTAGATAAATATTTAATAAAGATGCAATGAAAGTATATTGAATATAAAGAAAAAATGAGGTTAAAGTGTATTCATTTGAATTTTTTAGGTACCTGAAATGCATTGCCTTTAAAATGTTGTTATTTCAAATAAAGAGAAACAAAATCATATAATTATTACATATTATTCAGCAATTGTGGCTTAAGTAAAATATTTAATGAAGATGCAATGAAACTTCCTTGAATATAAAGAAAGAAAAGTGAGGTTAAAGTGTATTCATTTGAATTTTTAAAGTACCTGAAATGCATTGCCTTTAAAATGTTATTGTTTATAAAGAGAAAAAAAATAAATATTTATTACGCATTATTCAGTAATTGTGACGTTCTCATGAGGGCTTGCATTTCAGGTACAATCGCCCCCGCTCGCGACGTGAACGACGGCTCCCTTACCACGGAACAAACCCTCAAGATAATCTTGACGCATCTCAACTTGATTGTACCCGTAGTCGCAGCGATACTTGTTATCATCATCGCAATTGTTGTCGTTTGCGTGGTACGGGGCGCTCGAGACCATCACCACAAAGGTACTACCTGTTATAGGCACCATCGCCCCTCTACCCGGTAACGCCGATGGCGATAAGGAACTCCCACCTTGGATCAAAGCTTGGCTCGAGCCGGAGGTGTTGGTGCCGATATTGGCCACCATCGTTGTTTTCATCGTTGGAGTCGTAGTAATCTGCTTGACTCTGGCACGTAGGAACACTCCTCACCGCCTGCGAGGTCAGAAGGACGTATACTGTATGTATGGTGGCATGTACACCGCTTCATTTATTATTTTACCTTGTATGTACTTATAGTTTTTACTTTATAATGTGTCGCATTATATGCTGGAATCAATAAGAGAACGGTCGACGGAAATAAAATCAATGCTCATATCCATTCTTACCATTCTAATAAAATTATCCCTGTTATCCTCGTTTTTTTGTCTTTATCGCTTAAGTCAAATATTACGCGATTAATACTCACATACATGGTATGAGTATTATTCGAAGTGAATATAAATTTATTATAAATTAGAATTTTTAAGGCTTCTCCATTTACGATAATGTACTTATCGGTTGAAACACAACAAATTCTTAATAGGTTGTGGAAACTAGTAAATAGTTTTGGTATTTTATTCGATAACGACAGTTTCCGGTAGATTACAGTTTCTTGTCAAGATAAAATAGTCATCAATGTCGCGCGTTCTCTTTGCAGCCCTACCCATTATTTTACTTAAAAATTCAACGCATGTAAATAGCATTCAAGAACATGTTAGATGTTTTTATTTAACATCGATTTATCTATTATGATCTATTGCTGTTTAATTCTGCCAATTTTATTTATATTTTTAGAAAGATAATGAAGGAAGATTTAAATATAACCTCGTCTTATTAGATGAAATTTAATTCAGAACTATTTTAATCTAATAATTAAAAAATATTTTATTACGATAATCATTTTTGGACGTGTAATAAATTTATTTATATTTTTTTACTGACTCCTTATACTGTTTAAGTTTGTTCGGATTTTGTCTAGAATAATTTCTTGCATAACTAAGCTATGAATGTCAATTTAGCGATTTGTTTTTCTAGTAAACTTATGTATGTTTTTTACGATTTACTTAACTATTGCCTGCGCTAAAATTTGTTATAGCCATATAGATATAATACGATTCATGTTACATTTTTTAAAATTATTTGATTGATTTTTGCTACATGCAACCCTAATGCTAATTTTAGAAAAATAACTTGAGTCTAAATAGTGGTAAAACAAACATATATACACCTTAAAATCTTTAATTTAAATGCGAGATCGTTGGATAAAATTTAAATAAGATTTTATGATATAAACAACGAAGTTAAACAATAATCATCTATATTCATACTAGTATTTAAAAGAGGACTATTTCGTTCAGTGGTTAAAGTACCTGACTTCTGATCCTAGGATTCTGAATTTAAAATCCGATTGAATGTTGATCGTTTTTAGGTCTCTGGATGTACGTATGTGATGTAAGACACTTCTTTATTCTTGAATCGTATCGAAAATAAACTCGTTATATTGGATAAAAGAGAATTTGGACCATAAACAACATTCTATAATTGGCACACAAACTTAGGGTTTAAAATATATATTTTGCACTGTTGACACACTTTAGCCAAGTCGACTGGGACATGTTGGTGATGACCAACTACCTTCAGCGGTGTTTCCGAACCGATACGACATTGGAACCTTCAAAAAACAAGCCTACTTTTTTCTTAAAGGTCGGCAATGCTTCTGTAATGCCTATGGCATTGTGAATATCTATCGGCGACATTGATTGCTTTTCATCAGGCGAAGGCGTTTATGGGTTATAAAGGCTCGTTTGCCTTCATATCCCATAAAAAAATTGGGTATAAAAAATGATGATTTATCGTTATTATGTATAATGATGTTATTTATAAATATGCACATTGTAAGAAAAGGTTTAATATTGAGAGAGAATTGTCCTGTACAGATGACGCCGTATACAATGCGTCCCAGGCAGCACTGGGCGGCGGCGGCGGTACCCTCGACAAACGCGGTGGTCTTCGAGACGAGCTCGGCTATATCGCACCCCCCAACAGGAAATTGCCTCCCGTGCCCGGTTCCAATTACAACACCTGCGACCGAGTTAAGCGACAGGCTGTCATTAGTGAGTTGTGCTACTTATGTTATACCTTACAAGGGATCAAAGCACTCGACAATTCCGCGGCGGGAACTTTTTCCGCCTATTTACATCAATTTTAACATTACTGTTGTATTTTATTTCACTTTCATAATCTCATGTTATTATCAGGTAAATTGTTTAAATCGACGTGTTCGATTAAAGCTTAGAAGTAAACTAAATCCATGTGTCGTGACTTTTTAAATGGATCGCAAAAGTCCATGATAATTCGGCCGCCATTTTATTAAGATGACTTTACATCTTGAACACAACAAGCTGAACAGGCTTGATATGTCAAGATACATGTTACTTAACATTGTGTATTTTACTTGACATTGGCTTAGTAGTTATACCTACATAATTGCCATCAACGAGGATCTTGTCGTAATCATTTTTGGTTTTAAAATGATGCCATATATCCCTTATCTATGAAATAATTTTAATATTCATGTTCGGTTTATACTGCCGGGACTTAATTATTATAGCGAATTTTACTGAAAATACGTTTTATGCGTCTTTTATACTAAAGAAAAGATCTATAAATACGTATTTTTGACATGACAAAAAGTACAAAATACACTGGTATGGCCATTATCGAAATTACAACAACTGCAATCAAGTATATATTGTTTCTATTTTGAAATAACTAGGTGTCTTTGGGACGCATTATTTTTAAAGTTTTAGTTTTCATTAAATTGCAAGCTTTAAATGGCACGGCCTTCATAATTTCTATGTGCGATTGTCCTTTCTTCAGTTCTTTTTTTTTACTTCATGTGGTTGCGGTGAAGGAAAACTTTATTTAATTATTTTTAAGTTATCTAAGCTTCGTGGTTATTTTAAAGTTCATTTATTTATTTTAAAGTTTTTAATTGTTTTTAGATTCAGCTGAAGTCAAAAATATTTTTTTCTGTAGACCTAATAGAATAAATATATTGTCTTCAAGTAATAGTAATTTACTGGTAGAAATCTGCATTTATATCAATTTGTGGTAGCAGAAAAGAACTTATAAAGAACATTGAATGGATGCCTACGCATCCGTTCAAGTGTTTAACTTGTAAGCACACATTAAATATTTTTCTGCTCATAAAGTGGCTATGCAGGTTGCCAAAAGTTTTTATATGTATAATTTAAAAAATATAAAGATAATAATCTTTATATTTTTTTTAATTATACATATAAAAACTAATAAAATAAAATAAACAAGACTAGACAAGAAGAATTTATTTATTCTTTATGTACATTTTTGGTACAAAGGCGGCTTAATGCCAAAAGGCATTCTCTGCCAGTCAACATTTGGGTTGATGGAAACTAAAACAGTAGGTTCAATAACTATATAATTAGATACATACATATATACGTATGTGTCATTTGTATATATGTTGTATCAAAAGTTTATTTTTTACTTCAGCGTTATGAATCCTTATATTTTGACTGTCATTCTTTTGTTTCTTTTTATAGTCATTTTTGTTCTGTCTTTTAAAATGTTATTTCATCGATTTTATAAGCAAAGTTTATTAGAATACACAAGCAAGTCAAAATATATGCAAATAGGTGTAAGATAATATCTAAAAACCATATGGGGTACGGTATAGCAAATGCTTGCGCTCTAATATCGTTTCACATATCATTATTTATTTATATATATTAAATTGAGAACCATTCCATTTTTAAAGTTTTAGATACATAAATATTACCAATTTTATTTTTAATTGCAAAATATTTAAATGATTTTTAAATAACAATTTTTCAAAATGTTGGGTTTTTACATACATAGTAATAATAATGTCAGTTATTTAAATGATATTCACTAAAAATCAGCGTGATGTCCCTGACTGATATAGTAGAGCTGATATAGTTTTAAATTACATGTCCGGTAATACGGATTAGTTGAAAAAAGAAAGTTCTCAAAAATTTTCAATGAAAGAAATATGTGAGGTAACATTTGAGCGAATTGCTTCGTACGAGTAGCGCATGCGTAAATGAGTAGTTGGTTCAGTGGGAGCGCATTCAACGTGGGACCCCCGTCGCCACCACTATGAACGCGTGCGCAGACCGCGCATGCGACGCACCGGCTCCGGAGACACTATCTCTACAGGTACGCTTTCCTTCGCTGTGGACATGAATAATTTCACCCGATACTTTTAAACCATAACTTTAATTTTAAAGTAGGTCTAGTACATATACCCACGTAATATAAAGTTTAATATACATATACATATATATATATATATATATATATATATATATATATATATATATATATATATATATATATATATATATATATATATATATATATATTTATATATATATATAATCCAAATAGTTCATTGATATAACTCATTCAACAAAATTCATGTCTTAAGCTGTGTGAATGTTACTGCACGACATATTATGATGTTGATTTTTAGAGAGGTACAATTAATAAAATTAAAACAATTTTGCATAAATAAGGTAATTATTTTATGCTAACTATATTAACGATTGCAAAAAACATCTCTAAAAATTAACTAGTTTTCAGTGAAGGTATTTGATACTAACAGAGTGGTGTGCTACTAACAAAAGCTAGGTAAGTTGTTCAAATATCTAAGTATGCTTTATACTATGTATATACGATTATGTGAAAATAATGTTGCATGTTCTTTATATAATAGCTTATATATTTTTGAATTGGTGTAGGTCGTATTCTTATTTTAGATTTATTTTTTAGGTTTTAGACGTTTGTGCATGATTGCAAAATTTTAACAATAAATTGTATACGTAAATTAAGGGGTTGACATGTTCATAAGATATGTTGTATAATGTTAAACATAAAGTATGTTTTCACAACAATTACATTTTCGGTAAGAAACAGTATAGAAATAATTGAATGATGAGCATGTGACATTTTGATAAATATTAAAGATATCTATCACTAAACAATGTTTGGCATCTGTTTGATTATCCTATTATTGATATTGAAACATGTTTTTTAATAAAATATTTATAGTACTTTTTATTTAAAAATTATACCCGGGCGGTCGTCCAGGGCACAGGGGCAGGAGATGGAGAATGTTGCGTCTAAACTTAACCACAATATTTACATGTTTGTAATACTTAAACAGTAACAATAAATCATTAATTTTATAAACCTATTGGATTTTTCAAAATGTATTATTATATAATAAAAGCATCAAGTGAGTAGCTTGCCCGGGGCGCCTGGATTCTTAAAGCTGCACCTTAATTTAAGGGTTACAATGATTATTGTAGTGTAGTGGTTGAATAAAATAATTTAATACTTTTTTCTTTACTTAATAATTTTTTTCTATAGTTTTTTGTCTGATCCCTTACAACAACTTAATTTTTATAAAATCGAAACCATTATTGTTATTTGTTATCGACGGCAAGGTGCATCGAAGTTGGATTTGATTTCTGCAAATACTAGTGTTCGTTTGAATTTTACAAAAAATTGAGTCTACTGCCTGAGAATCACGAAGTAGTCAGTGTAATTTTATAACGATATCATACAGGTATGGAAGATGAGATCTGCCCGTACGCAACGTTCCACCTTCTGGGTTTCCGTGAGGAGATGGACCCAAGCAAGGCTCTTGCGTTCCCCCACCATCACCCCGCACACGCCGGCACTCTGGCTCACCCTCACCCACATCATCCTGCTCACTCCCGCGCCGGATCGCAGAGCATGGTGAGTAAAGTGAAAAAAACAACATGTCAACATTTCTCAATCGGGTGCATGCCTTTTCGTACACAAAGAATACAAAGCAGTTCGACACTTATACTAATTTTTGAAAAACAATTTAAGAACAATGATTTCTTACGTAACTTATTAAAATATACAATTGTTGTATAATTGTTCACCATCACCATCAATATAGCTGAAATAATCCACATTGGGCTTCCTCAAAATTGAAAGCAGGTTTTGTATATTGGTTATTATTATTACAACAATTAATACTGGTTCTTTTTCTTAATAAAATATATACAAATGGCTTAATAAAATATATATTTTAATAACCAAATCATATCATGACTTGGTTATGAAAATATATTAGCTTCTGTACAACCAGAGACTAACTTATATTTTTGGTTAATTCTTCTTTCGTACCTCTACGGAAGAGGAAGGCGTGGAAAATACGCAATTTTGACTAAAAGAAAACTTCAACCACTGTCGACACAATGACATTTGCAGCCCCGCGCCAATAGCCGATATGCCCGTAAGAACTCGCAAGGTGGACAGAGCGCCATCTACTCTACTGCTCCCGAATACGATGATCCCGCCACTTGCGCCGAAGAGGACCAATACGTGAGAATGTTTTTTTAATCTATTGTATCACAAAACATGGAAAAATATCCATTACTACCTACGATATAGGTATTATGATCAAGATATCAAAATAACATGCACCTTTTCGGATAGTTAATTTTGTGGGCTGCCAGTTAGTTTGAAATCGCAAAACAGATTGAACTGTATGTTATTAGTACCCTTCATCACAGTATTGTGGTCTTTATTTTTTTTATGGGACGAAAAGACAAATGAGCAAGCGTGTCACCTGACAGAAGGTATCTATTGTTTTTTAAGGTTCCATATCGTATCGCTTCGCAAATAATATACTTCTAAAGATAGGTTGTTCTACAGAGTAGTGAAGCGTGGTAAGAAGTTACGGGAAAAAAGTAACGTAGTAGATCGTCACTCACCAAGATAGCAGGGTTGAAATTTTGTATTTAATAAAATAATTTTACTTTTTCGTAATGTGCCTTTCCAACTATTGAAAGTTGACAGTCAGCTTCGAATGCTTCTCTCTGTCTCTAGCGAGGCTAAAAAGTTGGGCAGCACTCGCTTTCCCGGTTCACTCTTGGATGTTCCTCATCCATGCCTATTGTCTACGATCAACTTTCCATTTTCTGGCAACAAAAAATTTGCAAAAAGGTTGCCATATCTGGGACGCCTAAACAGGTGTCCTCCATAAACAACTTTCCTTTGCTTAATGGTTTTCAAAAGCTTGCGTTTCTCATTAACTCGTCATAGAACTTCCTCGTTCGTAACTTTTAAATAATTTTATGCTGCATAATTAAATTACGCTTATTTCTCAAAAAAATTGCAAATTATATTGCAATATTACAGCGTGCCCGCTACTCGCGACCGATGTACGCCTGCGGACCAGAATACGACGAACCAGCTTGCTGCGCACCCGAGGAAGACCAATACACCGGCGCCTATGGCACACCCTACTCTGACCACTATGGATCGCGGCCCAGCATTGGTTAGTGCTTAAATTATTTAAATCCATTTCACGATACTCCGAACAAGATGAATAGTGTATTGAAAAGTTCATACATTCTTTAACTCACCTAGACTACACTATACTCTGAATATTACAAATATTGTATAATATTTTTAATGAATAACTTCGATATAAAAAATAGAGTGGATTAAAACGTTTGGAAAAAAAATGAATGGGCGGAAAATTCGAATTGGTATGCCAAAATTACAATTACGGATAGTAACGTATTTGAAGGTCATTGACTGTAGTCCAATTAGCTAGTGGCGGGCTCTGCTGCCTACTTAGTCAATGGTCGCAGGTGTGATCCCCGCATCAGAATAAAGATATGTATGATTACAGATATTCGTTCAGAGTTTAGTAATCCCGCCAATCCGCATTGGACAAGCGTGGCGGATAAACGTCCTTTCCTCCCGAATTGGAGGCCCGTACTCAGCAGTGGGACATATATAGGCTGTCAAAAAAAATTGATAAATGTTATTTGTTCTTTAGACCCTCCACTGGAAGACAATCAGTGCTTTTAGAACACATTCAACTTCGAATACTTACAATCCAATATCAATAAGGTCAATCATTTTGGACCGTTGTTAAGGACCGATAATTAGTTTATCCACACATACGGGGGTGTACTACTTCGATTACTACAATCGCGGCCCAGCAAAAGCTTTTATTTAGTGTAAATAATATCTATGCGTATCGTGGCAAAACAGCATCCAGCTAAACAGGTCAAGACACAGAAACAAGACAAGAAATCTATATCGCGCAGTATTATACAATTACCAGATAGCAAAATAATATCTAATTATTATATTATCAAAATCAACAATAATTTTGAGAAAAATACGCTCCATGCTCAAGAAACAGCTAATATAAACACACTAATGTAGGTACTCGCAAATGTGGTGGATCTCCCGAGCCTCCCCCACCCCCACCCCGCAACACTAATAACGATAACAACTGCTCGTCCTCATTCAACGAGAGCAAGGACTCCAACGAGATCTCCGAAGCCGAATGCGACCAACCACGAAACTATCCCGGTATGTCTTTTCTTTTTTTAATTTATTTTTCAAAAAATGTACAAATCTATGTATTTATACTAATATGCTCGCCAAACTTTGAAGTTTGATGGCGAGACACGCTCAATTTCAGATAATTAGTAAAATGTAGACCAATAAGGTATTCGAATTTTTTCTTTACAAGCAGTATTTTACAAATGGGAAATAGTTTATTATAATCCCTTTCATAATTATATTTAACTTTTTTGGTATTCATATAATCTTTTATTGTAAATGTAACATCATAATAACAACTAAGTGACCATTTTGGGATAAACTATATGATTATCACAAAGTTATTTTCCATTGCCTTCGCCAATTAAAAAAGTGCGACCTGAATAATATAACGTAGTAATAATAATAATAAGGTATACACATTTATTGCTTTGGTCTATCTAATAAGTCATTTAAATTATTTGAAATAAATATACTCGATTGATTGCTGGAAAAACGAACCATTCAAGATGTAAAAATAGGTGTCAAATATTATTATTAATGGAGTCAGGCGTTACTTTGCGGAAATCCATCACTATATGGACAGTCATGTTAAAAATTGTCCTTATAAAGACAATCGTTTACCAAAAACTTTTGTCCTTATGCCGCTGAGTCGTGTAATGGCTTTCGTCTACCGCTAAACGATTAGAAAAGCAATTAAAATTTTACATTAATATTGAAATTGGTCCATGCCATGCGATCATGGGCGTCGCCTGAACAGAAGACGGTAAAATGATTTTAACTCAATTAGTTCCTTTGATTGTTTATAATAATTGTGACTGACAGCATGCAAAATTTGTTTCAGTAATAAATATTGAAAATGTTACAAGGCTTTTAGTTTCTTGCAATTGGCTTGATTACATTTGTGTTTTCAAAATTTCCTTTTTTAATTTTTTGATACTCATTGTGTTATTTGGCAAAATAAAAGCTTCAAGTTTACTTATTACGGTTTATATATCTCTACATATAAAGTGTCTAATGAAATAATTAGATATTTTTTTTTCCAAGTCATTATTTATTTTGTGGAAGATGTTATACACAATTTTACAAACTTTTGACAAAATACAAACTATATGAGGTACAGCCGTTGTCTACATATTTAACAACGTATATCTAAACGAAAAGACAATTAGCAATTTGAACTTTCTTTAAAAAAATAAAAGCGAATATTTTGAAAATCCCCGTTAAAAGATATCAAAAAAAGTTTAAGGTGTAAGTGAATATTTAATTAAAGTCCTTTTAGAAAATATTAAGTTCTTGAACCGAAATTATTTTGCCAAACGACGTCGACATCAAAAATTTTTAAAATTTCTCTTTCTTCAAATCTTACACAAATTTTTTTCCTTAGACGTGATTGTGGTAACTAATTATTTCTATCTAAAATGGTTCTGGTAGATATTTAGTACATGTTTTAGATACATTCGAATAACATCCAAGTAAATTCTATATGAACATTGGTTTGAAACGATTGAACAAAAACAACCTCATATAATAATCATGGGTGTTATGCGAAATATCGAAGTAGCGGGCGAGTGGCTCCGGGTGACGTGTCTAGTGTAGAACGCGTCGTGACTTGTATGTTGTTGCAGTAAGGGCCCACACTGCTAAGGATGGCTTGCACAACGAGGAAATGAGGAAACTCATTGACAGGTCAGTTTATCCAGACCTTTTATACTTACTTCTCCATACACCTAATACAAAGCAATTTTCATATCATAACAACTTTAGTTCACACTTCAATAAATAGTAATTCAAATATGAATCCAAATACCTAAAAATGTGTTAGCTCTTTTTTGTTAACAAATGTTTATTTTTCTATGTCTACAAACTGGCACAAATATTTATACGTCAAAAATACAGCAGTTAAATAAATATGAAACATAAACGTCGATACTCATTTTAATACATTTCCGAATTTTTCGCCCTACAAATAGAACATTGTACGTATTCAGTACATTTTTTAAGTGCATTTAATACCAGAAAGCATTTTCTACCAATCGTCCTAAGATTTTACTACTTATTAGGAAATATATATAATACCGCTAAAAAAATATGACATTGAACTTGCTCGTAGTGAGTTTTAATTTTTAGTGTCTTAATGAGGATTACGTAAGAGAAGAAAAAACATTACATTTATTATTTAATATAATAAAAAATTATTTAAGCCGCCAAAGTTTGAGCGGTGGAAATAAATTTTACATTTTACATGGAAAACTGAAAGCATCTATCATTCAAATACCACATCTGATATTTTTAAACAAATTTGTTATTATTAATAATACATACCTACACTAAACTGTACACTGAGTTATTAATTGAACTAATTAAGCCGATTCCTTGTGTGTGAGCTGGAGCGAAAACGTTAAGTTTTTCTTTATAAAACTAAAAATACTAAACACTGTTCTTATTGTGAGTTGTGTATACGAGTATGTATCATACTAGCATATGCAGGTAACTAAGCATGTGTTAATGTTCTGCATCCGGCCCTACAGGAAACAGTAAGTCAAAGTATGTGAAAAGCAAATAATTATCCGCTGATTGTCCGTTGTTTTTGCCTGAACTGTTTTATACTTATGTGGCTAACACCTTACATTCACCGTGCACTCAAAACCATTTCATATGCTAACTTCCCATCAATATTCCGATGTTAAGTTTAAGTAATTCTTTCTGTATTTGTATTGATCCAAATAATCAATGTAATCACCATCTGCTCAGGCTTTTTGTTAGACTTAGTTTTAAGAAATTTAATTACAATACATTTGCTTCTTAGCAACAGCCTCCTATGAGTTATTACCAAATAGTTTTTAGAACATGTAATCTTGTATTAAAGTTATTTATAGAATAATAATATCGCACTTACAATGTCTTTGCTTGTTTTATAAAATAACCATATTTATACAAACGGTATTACAGGATGCAACTGTTGTTTAATAGAGTAAAGGTTAGACTAATTAATATCTCATAGACTCAACTTCATTTGCACTATTGACGTGAACCTTTTTTTCTTATCAAAAATAAAATTAGTTCAAGTTGGGGAGAATTCTACTGTTATATCTGTCCATGTTAATAACGAAAAAACTCATTAAAAAGTTTTTAAAAAACTCATACTATAATACTATAAATATTTAAAAAGCTGCCAGTTTAATAATTTTAATAATGATTATTCTTCACTAGAAAGTAAAAAAATGTGTTGAGTTAAAGTTATGTACTATAAAAATAAATTCTCATGTATCTATATGTTATCATGGTACTAACATCGATTGTTCGACCATGTTTCAGACCAGAAGGAAACACCCCAATCCCCCAGCAAGCAGTCCACGGGCGGGGACTCACAGCCTACGATACTGTGGCAGTGTAATCTGTAAATGAACGTTGCGCCAATTCATTGCGACACACAACCAGCCTACTCATTTATTATCATTTAATTTAATAATAACGATCATCCTTCTGATATATTTAGTTAAAACAGCTAAAACAATGTAAGCACATTACATAATATTGCAGCCCATAAATGCGCTTAAATATGCAATTACGTGTCAGTCGATATCAGCAGGATGATGATCACATTATCAAAATTGTCTAATTGTTTTTCTGTATTATTAGCCGTGTGTCGCATTTTTCGATTCGTTTCAAATTTATCCCAACTTAGTTGCTGGATTATGTTTAAGTTTTCCCACAATATTTGTAGTTACGGAACTTCGGAACGCACGTTTGTGCCATATTGACTATTTATTCTCATTTTAAACATCAACTTGGCTGTGGGAAATTTTGTAAAGTTGGGTCGTATAATAAACGTCTAAATTCAAAACTGGATTTATTACCACGTCACTTTACCTGTAGTTACCATACTAAATCTGAAATAAAATGGTTGTGGTAGTTATTTCAAATTCATATACACGTTTCCTTTAAAGACGTGACGTGTTTCGAAATTATCCTCTGCGATGCAACCCAACTTTGCACTAATCACTGCTAATTTCTACATATTAGGTATTTTTACTATTTACATAATTATTTTGTCTTATTTGTTTAGCTTAATTTAAAGTATGTTGTATGGAGCTGAAGCTGGAGCTGGAGGGTGGTTAGATAAGTTTCAGTTTAAATTAAGCTCAACACGTAATAATGTGATATTTTGTATTTTTTACCCATTTTATTTTTTACGTGAAATATACTAACAAACAATATTTATAATTGTGTACTCATAGTTGATAATTTATAATAACCGGCGACCACGAGGTCGCTTCCAATGCTTCCTTTTTGCTGTTATAGTTTTCGTAATGCTTTTTACCATTTTTGTTTATTAAATATTTTACTTTGCGTTTACATTATGTACACTACCTTTATTAAGGCTAGATTTAAGCAACTTACTAAATAATTAATTAATCAACTCTTTGAAAAAATAACTATATAATCTGTAGCTAATATGTAACGTATGTTACACATTACACATATGTAAAATTTTAATGTTTACTGTACTGATATATACATAAAAAAATAGTGAATCATATATACTCAATTCAATCGATATAATTGGTATTCTAAAACACACTGACACGGAATTTCAAAAGTAATAATGTGGTCCGATACTACCAAGTTGTAATAAGGTGCATTTTTATGAATAATCGTATCATAATCTTCTCTTTCTATAATTATCATATGCAAATAAATTAGGTGTAAGACACGTGCGTGTCATTTTCTAGGTGTTTCCTTATATGTTGTGCATCCTTATGTATCGTGTAAGCTTGGCAAAGTAGGCTTGTAGTTAGGTCTCGCGACTTCCTTAGCAACCGATATCTTCTCTTGACCTTCCAATTAGATATTTCGGATTAAAAAGGCTAGTTAAAATTAAATGTGAAAATTAATAAAAAATATATATATATATATATTCAAAATTATAACTGTACGGTAACTTGAATTAAGGTTTAAAGTCGGCTTAGCATTGACATGTTTTGATGGGTTTGATTTAACTTGGCCTGCTGCCTGTTTTATCGATTGCATTTTAATTATCGCTAGATGCTACGTGTATAAGTTTATATCATATAAAATTGCGATTTGTGACTTTGCTTACGCAACTAACTGTTTGTACCAAAGTGTTTGATTTGTGTTGAATAAAGTATTCTTACGTCAACTACACATCCAAGTTTCATTTATAACTTTAACTAACTCTGACCTTTCATTTCTACTAACTCCGTCCAGACAACCAGAGCTTCGTTACGAAATGAAACGGTGGTTAAAGCTTGATAATAAAGCGGAATGACGTTTAAACAATTAAATGTAATTTTTTACGTCGAAAATAAAGAGTTTGAATATGTAATTAAGAGGCTAGTTTTGCCGACAGATGATCGGGCCATTGAGAAGCATCACCTTTTGTATTTGACCTTGAAGTGGCCCATCACAATTTCAGTTGTTTCGCAAAACTAATTGGGCCCATTTCCTAGTAAGAAACCTGCGACTAAATCACACGGTGGTTGACGGCCAGCTCTTATGTGATGAAGATGGAACCTATTTTTGTATTTTTACATCTAAGTTTCTCTAAGTACAAGAATTCTTGGACATTGCCGATGAATGCACCATTATCGTCTTTTTTACCGCTTTTACCCTGACTGATACGAGGAAATGTTCGGAATAATTCCTAGGATGAATTCACTACTGCAAAACTCGCTACAATAAAAAGTTTCATTCGTGTCGTCTAAAATTATTGACACAATGTGTTTCTCTCGAAACTTTCTTCATATACAATCACTATGTAGAGGTATCCCGCAAATTCTATCTATTTTCGAACCGACGCGGTGTTAAGAGAGGCGGAGCCAAGGGGGGCCGATTTGCTGCTAGGTGGTGAAATGGCCTCTGATGCAGGACCCACACTGACTCCAAACTAGATCAAAGTCCATTCAGGTTGTGGCTATATTATTCGAAATTGTGCAAACAAATAATTGTCATTGGCAAACACTGATGAAATGAAATAAGCTTGGACAAAATTCATTGATTTTTATAAGGAGGTATCACTATCGGAACTACTCTTGGAGATACTAACGTTGCGACGATATTTAAAGTGGCCAATGTTCTATAGTTTCTGCCTGGGTATCTCCAGGCGTTTTGAAACTCACTGTATGAATGGTGTGATGGTGAATGGGAATGGGATTTTACAGAATCTCTTCCAAATCTCTTTCTGGACACACTTAAGTTATTTATGTGAGATGAGTTTCAGTAAATTAATATAAAAATTCTTGCGGGCATTAATGACCCAATTGAAGCTTACACACATCTTGGCATATTAGCAATAGAACACTAGGCAATTCAAAGTATACATAAATTTTGAAGATGTGATTTTTGAGTTTGCAGCTGTTTTAGATAGAAATATGTAAACACTAAGTTTATAAAAAGAGCTACTAAATCTATGTTTTAAATAATACTTGACGTTACTCGGGTTTGTAAAGCATTTAACGGTTTTCATTCTTGGGTGGAGGGACTGTATCAAAAAGCACCCCAGTTGCTAACGACTAACGACAATCGTCATTTATAGGCATTTATTATTGTTACTAGCGAAAGACGATATTGTGCAACAAATAAAACCGCCTGAATTACTATGGAACTCGGTACGTTTTATTTATATTTTTATTTTAACATTAAATAGTTTTAAGAACTAATGTTTGTTGGAAACCGGATGTGGCTTATGCGGACGCTGCCTTCACAACTTCTTCGGCGACTTCGACTGCAATAGCGGCTTCAGCTTTTGCCTGGAATAAATACATATTTCTAATAGTGTCATAAACAAGGGACGAGCACAACATGGGACACGCCAGACTATGCGATCGGCAGCATGCCGTTGTCAATAGCAGAAACATCCCTAACAGATGTCTCCAGGTTAAAAAAGATAATTAATCGAATCAGGCATTAACTTTACGGTAATTTATTATTCAGATAGAGAGTGCAGTTGATAAATAGTCAAATTGATAAAGAAAAATAGTGATAAAACAAAACCAAACAGTTCACTAACACCACAATGTAAAACACAATAACATTTTTCGACAGTAATTCGACGTGTGACGTGTTTCGCCTCATCACGAGGCATCCTCATGTACAGCACATTCTACGCAAAACATCCTATGACGTATTTAGAGTAGTGTGCGTAGAATTTAAACATCTATGAGACATGCAGCTATCATCAACATCATTACCATCAACAATCGTAAAGATATAAACATACCCTTTCATTGGCAGCGGAGTTGAGTTCGGACTGAGCTTTGCTAAGAGCCTCCTGTGCTGCGTTTCGATCCAGACTCTCCACTGGATGTGCTTCTTCTGCCAAAACCTGAACACATAATTTTTAGTTTTAAATGACCATATAAATGCTTCAAAATTGAAAGGAAATCAATATTGTGACAAAAATACTGGTATATCTAAGCATGAATGAGCCGACTCAACAAAAGAAAAACCACTTAAGGAAAGGCTCACAAAACAGCCACCTTCTTAAGTGGTAGCATTTTTACTGCAACTGCGATTCGTACAGAAAGTATAGAGATCCGGAGACCCAACTCATTTGCCCTGCCTTTACTTACTATTACGTATTTGTATAGAATTCATTATTTTATTTCATTATTTTATGCAAGAGAGCAAACTAATTTTATATATATATTTTGGCGCCATCTATTGGCATTATATTAATTGTAATATGTGTAAAATAAATTATTTAAAATTCATATAAATATGTAATTTGAATATTAAGCTGTATTTTAAGAATTGTTTTGCAGTAATTTTTTTCTTAAAAAAGATATTCTTGCTATGTTGAAGCAAATCTATTTTTAGATTCTTTGTTTTGCCTTCATAAAAGCCGAAATTCAGTCGGGAGAGATGCATTCTAATTCCCACCACAGTCGACGCCGAAATATTCAATATTTTAACTACCTGAACAGATGAATCATCGTTGACAGTGATAGTTCCTGAGGAAACAAATATCTTGGTCTGCTTGCCATCATTTTCAATTACTGTGACTACACCCGGTCGTAGAACAGCTGAAAATATGAATATATCACATTCACACCAATCCAATGCAATGTTATATTTTTTTGTATAAGGCAATTGTTTTATTTTCAATTATAGAGTCCTGTATGTGATGGCAGAATTAGCTTATAGGCCGAATAATCGCTAAACGCATGCTAATTATTTTCTGCCAATATTGAGAGAACCTCCTACCTTTACTTCACGCATATGGTTTTAACAAGATGGCGCCATGCCTCACACTGCTAGAGAAACCATGGAGCTTTTACGTGATTACTTCCCTCACAAATTAATAAATAAGCCATTTCAGTGATACTCCCTGGCCACCCAGGTCCCCGAATCTCACCGGTACCTCAACAGTAAAACAAACCAGACAACCATCAGTTTCCTATAAGAAAATATAGTCCGGTTAACGGCATCCCGACGTCACTACTTCAACGAGCAGCACAGAATAATATGGCTAGATTCCAAGAGTGTGCCTGACAAGGCGATTATAATTCGGACGAAATAATTTTTAAAAATAAAACCGCACTTATCTTCTTCGTAAAAATTATTGAATTTTTTATACCCTTTGTAGTTTTTTTATTATAATATTTATGGTTGAAATATGTATATATGAAGATTATAAAAAGAACAGCGAATATAGAGGAGCTACTGAACGTTTAAAGATGAAAAATAAAGAAATGAGTGAAAATCTAAAGAGAAAACTACAACTCTTCTTAACAGTGCTACATACGCCTAGTCCATAATTGAGAGTTAAAACTGCGCCAATAGTCCATGGAAAAAAGAATCCTAAATATTTAAAATCGGATGAATTAAAAAACAGCGATCAAGACAAAACGATAACAGAAAATGCAACATCCGTATTAAAAAAGAAAAATTGAGACATATTAATTACACATTAAGCTTCTAAGTATGATTATACTTTCTTAAATTAGAGAAGTGGAGTAATCACTAATTAGTATCTGAGAAACAAAAATTCAAAACATGGGAGTCAAAAAGATAGAGAGATGACGATACAAAAATGGCTGCAATGTATTGCTAGAGACAGAAATATATTAAAAAAATTGGAAGACTAAGAAAAATGGATACAACAGCAGTATTAGTGGTATGGGATATTCTTTTATTTTATCAATCCTTAAAAGTTATATAAAATAATAAATACACTGACTTAAAATAATAATAAACAATAACTGATTATGCTCTAATTAAAAACAAAAAAGCTCATAACTCAGTTTAATTTGCTCAGAACTACAAAATTGTACCAGTATCAGACACATACACATTACAGTAAAAGTTTCACACTTTTAGCATGTGACACTGGAGAGCTATTAAGTTTTATTAAAAAGTTGGATATTAGCTGAAATATACACAACCAATTAGAAATACCTTAAGCTACTTACCTAAAGTTGGTACATGTTTGGGGAGTATGCCAAAAGATCCACTGAATGATGGAACATCTATCTGCTTTACAACTTGCTTGTCAAAGAATACCTGTAACAATTGTTATTATGCAATAAGAACATTAAATCTTTAGGAAAAAACTTAAATATGTACATTGCAAAGCTTACAAATTAAACTAAGAACGTTCTAACAGTTATTATATATATGAAAAATATTATAATTATAATATATATTTAGTCTATTTCAAACAAAAAACAATATTATGCTTTTTTGTTTGTTTATGGGCGGCGGTGATCGCTTACCACCACCACCCGCATTCTGATTTTTTGCCTGCTCTGCTATAAAAAAAAATACCACCCATATATGTCCCAGTGCTGGTCATGGGGCCTACTCATTTGTAGAGGTATGATCACTAACCCAGTATACTTGCCGAATGCGGATTTGAGGAATGTCCAAACTTGTATATATTTATCCCAATGCGTGAATTAAACCGTCAGTGTAACTTTGCAGCAGTGTCAATAAGGTTTGTCAAGGTGCAATGAGTAATAGAGACAAGTGTCTCTTCGCAGAAATCCATTTTTTTATGCGATAGGAAGACAAACGAACAGGCGTGTCACCCGATGGAAAGCAATCAACGCCGCCCATAGATAGACATCCGCAGTGTCATGGGCACAGCAGAAGCGTTGCCGGCCTTTAAGGAAAGTGTAGGCTTGTTTTTTTAAGGTTTTAATGTCATATCATTTTTCTATCATGGGGAGTGCTCCGAGGAATTGTTTGGAATACTTCCCGCCGCCGAATTTCACAACCGCACAACTCGCCGTAAAGGAAAATTTCATCCCCACCATATGGAGGAGTAGCGATCTACTACTACTACGTTTCTCTCGTAAGTTCTTTCCACGCACCACTAGTTTGTGGAACCATCTACCCTCGGCGGTCTTTCCGAACCGATACGACATTGGAACCTTCAAAAAAACAAGTCTATACATACCTAAAAGGCCGGCAACACTTCCGCGACTCCCGAGGTGTCGCGGTTGTTCATGGGCGGCGTTGACTGCTTTCCATCACGAGACACGCTTGCTCGTTTGCTCTCCTATCCCATAAAAAAAAAATTTTGGTTCGGAAACAAAGCTGGAGGTAGTTGGTTCCATAGAGTAGTGGCGCGTGGTAAGAAGTTTCTTGAAAAACGCACAATACTGGAGTTTAACGGTAATGGAATTCAGCGTCCGGGATTATTCGGAACAATTCCTCCGAGCACTCCTTAATATAATATCGATAAAAGATGCTAAGAGATCAGATATCCCTTCGCAGTTCTAAAGAATCTAGCCATTCGGTGATATCTTGGTCATTGACAATACGAATAGCCCGACGTTGTAAGCGGTCAAGAGGAAGAAACTGATACTGAGGTGCCCATTTTGTTTTATTTTAGGTTTCTTTTCCTAAATTCTGAATATAAATCTAGAAACAGCCAACGCACCATCTTTTGTTTCTCCAGACTGGACCATCCTTTTTTTCAGCTTATTTAAAAAATGGAGGATGTAGTATAGATATTTATAATGTAATAGAAACAACATAATATGATGGCCACCTGCCAGTTTTGATAGTTTTGAGTAAAAGTCATAAAGCAGCTCATAAACTACTTAACTCATAACAATAATAAATGAGGCTCACGGTCAGAGAATTGTCATGCCACCAATGTACAACTGATCCCTTTAACTTATATACCATGTTTAAGTTTAGACACATTAAATGTAATTTTGAGTTCATTTAACAACAGCCCTAAAAATACTAACTAACACTACATATGTGTTTGTAAGCACTGATTTATCTTAATCTTACCTTATTGCCAGCAGCAAATGTGAGAGCCATTTCATCACCTCTTGGAGCCTCAGCATAATTGCGAATTTGAATCCTTCTGGTGATAGTTCTCAATGTGCGCAAAGGAAGAGCCATTCTAATGGAAATTAATAGAATACATAAGTTTAAAAATTATTCTTTTTAAAATATTAAGCTGCACTGTATTCTCAATGTGGCGATAATCAATTAAAAGAATGTTATTTTATTACATATAAATTAACATTATAAAGATTACACGAATTAATCATTTTCTATGGTTTCAATAATGACATGTAGATTGTCATTGTTCTTTTTTAATATTTTGTCACTTTTTTTTCATTATTAAAAGTTCTCAGAATTTTTATAAATTTTATAGCATTACATCGATATTGATAGATACACTATGAAATTTAAAAATTACAAAATGATTCGAATTTTATTCTGTTTCTCAAGATAAAGATAACCTAAGTTTGCCAATTTAGAAATGAAAACGAAACGAAAAATTAGTTTAATACATAAAAAAGTAACTTAAAGGAACATGTACATATATTTATTAAAAGCTCTTTAAAAAAAATTATATCAAAATTGTTTATTCCTAACTAGATATTAAAGATTATGTAATAATGATTCATAGATGTGACTAAATCTTAATTTGAAAAATATTCATGTCTTCCAAACTATTACCTCGTAATTTTTATTTTTATTATTATTAGAACTTACTTCACAATATCTTTAGCTCAGAAGGAGGACGAAATGATCGAAACAAGTTCTAATTTTTACTTGGTAAAAATTAATTTAACAGTCATTGATTGACATTTGACATAACCTTTTTTTTTTTTAAATTCAAATGCTTTGAAAGCAAGTCTTTAATACAAATCCGACTCGTTTTTTTTCATATACTTTGTATCGATACCTACTCGTATCGATCGATATTTTTTCGTAGAATTTCGAGTAAGTAGAAAATAAACAGCACCTAATGTGATAGATTGCAAATAACTTATATATTTATAATAAATAATATAATTTAACGTAAATGTCGATCGATTTATTTTATTTCAAATCGATTTTCGATGGTTTGTAGTGGTTCGTTATGAGTAGAAGTTCGCTAAATAACTCATCCATAAAGTATGTTATTATCGGAAGTACATTGTACCGGAAAAAAATATGAAACTTCATATGCGTGAGCTGTCAAAATTATCATCCTAAATTTTACAAAGTATAGTACAACGCTCTGTGAAATAACGTCCATTCCAATTCCATGACATATTCGTAGTTGTTGTGTGATCAATGTCTATGTTTAAAGATAATTTAATGTCAAAAGAAAAATAAAACGGAATATTTTGCGGTATGATTGAAATGAACTGAGATTACTACAAACGAATGGTTAAATAGAAAATCATTGAAATATAAGAAGAAGAGCGAACAAATTTTTATTCATTAGAAATGATTCCTAACGTATATGATTTAATAAAATGTATATCGGTACAAATAGATTATTTTACTTGTCTGGAGTGGTAGGTTCGCTTTCTTTAGGATTTTATAAATGAAATTGTTTTATTATATTTTAAATTTCCACAAACTTGGTGGTTTTTCTAGAATATTATTAAACATGGTGATACTGCTTTTTATGTTGCGCAGATTTCGACTCTAGCTTTGTGTGTTTTTGTATGTGCGTAAACATTATCAACAACTTTACTTATATAGACTTCTAGGTAGATGAGTAAATAATCAGTGCCGTTCATGTACATTAACCTCATAGAGATGCAGCTTGCCCTAAGTCAAGCAATGCCAGGTGAGGATAATGAAAGAGGTTAGGTCTTAGGTTTTCAATACGCACAAAGCACACAAGCAGCGGTAACAACTATAATTTAGTTTTCTGTGAGTGTGAGTCTGTCATTTTTCTTATTCTGAATTATTATGGCTTATTCAAAATATAAACAAAAAGTTTATTCGCAGGTTTTTGTTTATAACATGAATACCTTTTGGACGATTTTTAACTCAAAAAGTTTACAAGATGGCTTTTCCACATTAAGACCATGTATTACTATCAAATCCAGAAATATTTAGTAAATTAATATAAAAATTAAGAAAAATAATCTATGTGGTATGCACAACACTGAGGAAATAATACTAAAACAAAATAATTTTTGTTTCTGCTTCAAATACATCCACTGAAACTAATCTAAAAAACTTGAGAAATAATATATTGGCTATTTATTATACATCTTTGTTTGCCTGCTTTATTTTGATAGATCTCAGTTCGTAAAACCAAAATTCCTATGCTATCTTTATGTGAACAAACATTCACTGAGGTACACAGCGTGTTTGGACTTGTTACTTTTTGTTTTTGATTTGATCTCAATCTTATTTATTGACACACTTCATATAAAAATATTGTAGTATACAATATTATACAAATACTTTGATGTGTATGTGTTTTGGTAAAAAATATATTATTGTCAGAAAGTGTTTATTTCACTAAAATATTTTTTAAACTTTTTAGCTGTAGATATTTCAAGAGACTGTCGACAGCTCCATGTGGTCATAATCTATGTCAAAGATGTTGGAGTGGTCGACAAAAATGTGCTGAATGTGCCGCTCCTGTTGAGAAAAAAAGTTTAATGTTAAATTTGCAATTACAAAGTCAAACTGAATGTGTCTATCAACTTGTTCAATATTTAGAAAAATATCTTAATATTAATTGTCAGTACTTACAATTATTGTATATTTATGTATATAAAACATGAATAGTAGATATACATTTTATTATCTTTTTTAGTGAAAGAACTTGCTCTGACTGTACCAGATGAAAGTAACAAAGAACCAAATGAAAATGTTCAAGATTGGTTGGCCAATTCTCAGAATCATTTTTCTAACCCAGTTTCTCAATTCAATTCTCAGCTATCGTTACAAGGAATTCAACCTCTAGAACCTGTTAAAAGTCTAGTACAAAATGAAACAAATAATTTAAAAACTGCAAGTTCACCCAAAGTAAAAAACATTCCTATGCCCCAAGATGACTGGGATAAAATTGAACTAATGGTTGATACTGAAGAGTATATGAGTAAAAAGCATGAAAATATTACAGGCCCCTTAAATATAGAGCCATTTGATAATAAAAAATATACAACAGAAAATCCGCGTAGAAGTATGAGAAAGAGTAGTGCTAAAGATTTTGTTTCTCATGAAGTGAATGAAAAGCATCAATCAAATAAAACTAAGCAAACATGGAATATTGTAAAAAGTATGAGACAAGAGTTTAATAAATTAAATAAGAAAAACAGTAACAAATTAAATGTGTCTATTGAAAGTTGTAAAAGAACTCAAGTTTTAATTCACAACACCAAATTTGAGAAAAATATTACTAAGACACCTGAAATTATTGAAAACTTTACTCCTAATATAATAAAGAAACAAAAAGCATTAATGCATCTAAACTTGAACCCTAAAGATAGTGACAGTTTAACATTGAATCCAAAATCATTGACTTCCAATGAATCTAATGAATCAGTTAAGGATAATTGCCATGAAAATAGTGTTCATGTGACAAACTGTTCGGACGTGAATAAGAAAACACAAGGTCTCAGTAATACTAAAAATTATATGGAAAAACAAGCACCACAAGTAAAGTTTTTCAAAAAAAGTAAATTAAGTAAAGAGAATTATAACCACAAAGACATTAATAATATGAGTAAAGATGACATTGAAATTTCTATTAGAATAGGTGAAACTATCACAAAAATTTGTATAATAAAAAATGAAAAAGAAAATGTCCAATTTAAGATTAATACTGATCAAGGGATACAAACTACATTAAGATCACAAAATGTAACTGATCCACTAAAAAAAGTCAGTAATTTGCAAAATATTCCAATACAGATACAACATAATGCTAATGAATTTTTATCAACAGAAGTTGATGAGCTAAATAGTGGTATACCACAAAATAATGTTTTGGATAAATCTATCTCTACTAAAAAGAACACTGCTGACACTGCAACTGTACAATTTGAAATGACTAAAAGTGTTGAAAAAGAATTGTCAGATATCATGGAATGTGTTGAGGCTGAAACAGTCCAGTCAAAAAGTTCAGATAAAATGAAAACTAATCAATTTCAAATATTAGCTGAGACTGAATCTCAGCAAAACCATTCAATTAAACAAGACATACCAAGAAGTAATGGAAATCTTGATTGTCATTTGTTACAAACTCCTGTTCAATTATTGAAGACCTCTAAAAATATACCTTCTATAATCCTCAAGCCACAGTGGGATGATAAAATACAAAACAAGTCTTACAAAAGAAACAGAGACATAAATAATGAAAATGAGTTGCCAACGAAAAAAAAGAAAATAGAAACAAGTGAAAAGAAGCATGCTGAAAGTGATGATAGTAAACAGTTACAACAGAGCCAAATACAGCAAATTGAATATGAAAGTAAACATTCAAATTATGATGAGATGAGCCAAGTAATTGCCAGCAGTGTTCCGGAGATTGAAGATGTTAAAACTAATAAACATTGTGACGAAAAAGCTGGTAAAATATCTAAAAATAGATTTCAATTCCAATATAAAAAAAATCATAATGCCTCTCAGATATTGAAGTCTGGAAGTCTACCCAGTACTGATAATGAAAATCAAAAATGCAGTGAAAATATCTTTTCAATTATAGAACATGATGAGAACTTTTTAGCGAAAGAAGGAATGGATCTGGTAGGAACATTTTATTTCTATTATTTGACTTTAGAATTTCTTTTGAACTAAATTAAAACTCTTAACTACAATTGATAAAAGGTTGTGTGTGTGTGTAGCAGGAACTATTCAGTTGGCAAAGGGTTGCCCTTACAAAATAATGTCTTGGATTTATTTCTATTTCCTATTGAAATACATACAATACTACTTAATGCAAATAATTTAAATAAAAAAACTTAACACAATCGCAAAACTCGTCAAAAACATATTTCATCCCCATCATCTAAATGAATGACGATCCAATATGGTGCGTTTTCGCAAAACCTACTACATTAAGGAACCTGCTACTTTCAGCGGTATTTCTGAACTGACACGATATTGAAAACTTCTCCCACTTTGATTCTTGGCATTGTGGAGGAATGTTTCATCTCTCAATAACTTTTATCGTTTATACCATGGGGAGTGCTCTCAGAAATTGTTTGAAATAATTCCTGCTGCTGAATTCCACTGCCGCTTAACTCACCGAAAAGAAAAATTTCATCCTCACCATTTGGATGAATGGCGGTGCGTTCAATCAAAACTTTATTCCACCTACCACTACTCTATGGAACCAGCTACATTTAGTGATATTTCCGAACCTATACTACACGTCACTTTCAAAAAACAATTCAACTCATATCTCAAAGGTTGGCAACACATTTGCAAATATTATATAGTTATATCTTATAGTGTTGCAAATGTCTATGGGCGGCGTTAATGCTTTCCATAAGGCGTAACACTACCACATTTGCCTGCATGCATTTGCCTATCCAATAAAAAAAACCACTACATCTATGTGTATACATATCTACCTGGAACTACCAAAAATGAAAACAACACCCAAAATAATTTTTAAGACTTCTATTAATATCCAAAAACATGAAACATATCAGAAAATGTTAAACAGTAAATTAATATAATTATACATTTTTAGAATACATTAACCAACCAAGAAAATGTAGAGCCTTTAACACCAAATATTTGTCAAGAATTCACATCAGCTTGTGAAGATGATGGAAAGCATAACAAAAATAATGACAATGAAATGCAAGAACTGGGTACTCCATGTCAAGATATAGATGATTCTGATAAAAGTGTAGTTGAAGATACACCACAAAAGTAGGTAAAATGACTTAAAATATTAATATTTATTTGGCCATCAAATTATGAATGATTATGTAACTTTTTTAAAATTCTCGTTACAGAAATGCTTCCATAACAAAAATTAAACAAAAATCTGATTCATTGCTTTTAATAGATGTTGAAAAGGAAAACACAATACTAACTTTGAGTTCACACCAGAAAAGGGATATGGTCAGTGACAATAAGCAGAATAATTTTGAAAATATGAAAAATTTAACTCTTGTGAATTTATCTGACAGTATATCAGAGTCAACTAAAACAAAAAAAATACTTAATATAATGGAAAGTTCCAAGAAACCACAAGGTTCTTTAGAATCTCCATATACAAATACATTTGCAGAACAAATTAAACATAAATCAACACCTATAGCAAGGAAATCACTTAATTTTGACTATGAAGTCACGGATGATAATGATCCAGAGCAAACTATGCATTCCACTGCTTTTGCAGTTGCTAAAACAACACAAGAGAAAGAATTTATGAATGAAGTTTTTGAGCAAGTACCCAGTTCAATGGTACATCCATTATTTTCTGCAGTGAACCAACACAATAAACTTGAAAAAATCTGTGTTGCTGGTTCCTGTTTAACACTTACTGAAACGGCAAATCTCAAACGACTTTGTGCTGAAAGGGGTTGGACTTATGTGGACAAATTCACAAAAGATTTAACACACTTAGTTGTTTGTGTGGACAATGAAAATAAATCACAGCGGTAAGTACTATTTGTTAATTAATTTATCAATATCATAAAATATATAAATATCAATTACATACATAAATACTGTTTGAAATTAATATACTTTATTCATATAGTATATAATTAATAAATTACATCAAATAAGAATCAATTTTTTTTTAAAGAAGTGAGAAGTTATTGATGTCATTAAGTAGGTTGTGATAATGGTCATATAAACTTTTTTGTGATTGATTCCAAAAGAACAGAAATTTCTTAATTATATTAACAACTTATAAAATACACATATATCACACAAAGCCGAATATGCCTCTAACTTCGTCTACAATATGTGTTCCGAATATTGAATATGGGTAATATGTAAATCTTTTAACATAATCGAAGCAGAAAAGTGAAAGTGCTGTAAATAACACATGTCAAAAATCTTATTGCATCGGATTTTTATCGGATCAGAAACATACTGCGGTGAATGATCTGTCTCACCGCTCTACGACCAATAGAACAGTGTGTACAGCATTGAAACTGATTGTTTTTGAGTAATTCGATCCGACACCTTTTTGGGAAATATTAAAAGTTTTTTGGCTTTGGTGCAAGTTTTCATTATACGGTTTACTACGTTTTCGCATTTTTGCGTCAATGTTACTATGTGTAACAGCGCTATCTATTTTCTCCGCTTTGTATTACTAAATCGATAATCTTTAAAGTCTTTATACGCGAAGTTATAGATAGCGTTAATGGTGCCTTTGCCCATCGACGAACATTGTATATGCTTTAAAACAGTCCTTTACACCATAGGTTCTCAATGGTAGTATCCCCCCTAGTGGGCGCTGGAGCTTTTCATGGAGGCGGTAGCGGGTCCAAAGGCAAATAAAATACCTCTATTATCATGAAAAAAAAAACATTTTAGCTAGCCGACTAAAATGTTTATCTTATTATTATGGCGTAAATAAACATTTTTTTTTGTAAAGGGGCGGTAGTCCATAAAAGGTTGGGAACGTGTACTTTTACATAATAAGACGTTAACCGAGAAGCACACTTTCGTTTTTTTTTTCCCGTCCTCCTTGGCCGAGCGCACGTGAGCGCCTTTGATTTGTATAAAAAAACCAACACCGCTCCGAAGTGAAACAAGTGATCGGGAGCGATTGCGAGTCGTGGCAAACTATGTCAAACGCCAACTGGGCAATCGACACCGAACGATGGCAAGGCGTTTGGCCACGCTCGGCTCAACATATATTGCCGGCTTAACGTGTTTGAACCGCTTATGTTAAGAGTCAATTTTGCGAGACGTGAAATTATTCACGCCTCCATTATCTGTGTAGAGGGTAAGCGTCAATATATCGCCTCGAAATTTTAACTTATCGTAGGTAGACCTTTATATACGTCGATGTTTCGATAAAGTACAGTTATGGTTTTTTTTAATTTTCGCAAGAATTTTTGTGGCACCTATAGATTGGTTTGATTTATTTACGATAGATAGAAAAATAAATTGGGAAAAAAGAATTGTTCTAACATCAGTCAGCAGATTGGAAAATATTAGATATGTATTATGTATTTTACAGATCAGTGAAATTTATGAGCGCCTTGGCGGCGGGAAAATGGATTATATCATATGCTTGGATTGAAAAGTGTATAGAAACAAAAAGCAAAATTCCTGAGGTTGGTATTGACTAATAATGGATCCTTAAGTTTTATTAAAATATAGTAAATTACACCATATATTCTTTTTTATGGAAGAGGTAGGTAAACAAGCTAGTGGGTTACCTTATGATAAGTAATCATCAGCAACATCAAGGGCATCGCGTACGCGTTGCTTACCTTTCGGTTGAAATAGAAAAATAATGAAAGAAGAAGATGGAAGTAAAGGAAAGGGGACGAAACTCTCTCAAGACAAGGCCTCTGGATTTGTATCGGAAATGATTTCACCGTACGAATCGCGGTAGCAATGGAAAAATGAAATTTAGCACGGATATTCTGCGAGGGTGTAGTATTTTCCTGATTCGCACAATAACAAGACATGATAACAAAAAATAAAAATATTAAAATTAAATGTTGTAAATTTTCATCACTCTTGAAATATTGTTAAATATTCGTTAAAAACAATAAAAGTATACTTCATATTTGAGGGAGGGTGGGAGCCTTTTTACCATTAACACTAGATATACCAGCGATAACACTAGATATACCAGTCAAAAACGCAAATTATTTTTACTAACAACATATATACAGTAATATAAACTTTATAAAATTAATTCTTTAGTTTAACTAGAAAAGTCATGATATCATTACGAAAAAAAAAAATATTACACGTAGTAGGAATTTTAAATTGAAATACCGAAAACAGTCATTTTGACTGGTCTGGTAAACCTAGTATTAAAAGCCATTGTTAAATTAGGTAGTGACATTGTTTCGACATGCATATTTTATAAATTTGCCAATACCAATAATACTGAGTTATAAA
This sequence comes from Baronia brevicornis, assembly GCA_031353405.1. Taxonomy (NCBI): domain Eukaryota; kingdom Metazoa; phylum Arthropoda; class Insecta; order Lepidoptera; family Papilionidae; genus Baronia; species Baronia brevicornis. Next base: position 73,927 of record JASFAT010002827.1, read on the forward strand.
AATAATCAAAATTTTGTCATATTCGATGGAATTTATTTATTTCTTTTTTAATTACTTTTTCAGTTCAGTTTATTCTTAACGTATGGAAAAAACGTTGTTATAAGAATTGTTTTGTACTGTATTTTAAGGATAAACAACCACTGTTGTATTTCGTATTGCGATAAAGCTGAAACGACCTAATGCTACCGAATAACAAGGCCGTACAAAACACGTACGGAAGAGAACACGAACGGCTCCAGATCCGCGCGTTCCCTACCTCTTTTAAAGATCTTTGCTAGCTATCTGTTGTCTGGCTTTGTCCAGAGACGCTGCGTTCGATGTAATGCCGACGTCGAACACGTGAATTTTGTCCGACCGTCGACCTAATACAGATTATAATAATTTAGGGCGATTAATAGAGTAAGGTGTTACTTTGCGGAAATTCATTACTTCTTGGACAGTCAGAATTTTTAGTTGGCTAAGTTCCGCGACAAGAAAATAAAAGTAGAAAAAATAATAATGTGTGTTTTTTACTGGACAAGGTGGATTTCCAGGGAACTCAAATCTTACCGAAAAACGGCTGTCAGCAACTTTCCACCTATCAACCACTATCATCACTATCAAACACACGCTACCACTCTTCCACAATGTACACCATACGTGTTTCGCCGCAGCACGAGGCATCATCAGGTAAAGTCGACTCGACAGTAGACAACTGTTAAGTTGTTTAACGGTTGTCTTCCGTACAGTGGGAGTTGGAATGTTGCTGACAGCCGTTCTCTTCTGACTGTCCACGTAAGCATTTATCCTTGTAATTCGGACCAATAAAGGGTTGCTTACGGTAACAAAATTAACATTTAAAACACTCCCATCCGTACCCCAACATTAGGTCCTTAGAGTCGGATTTGAACCAGCGACCTATTGATTTACAGTCCACTCCTTCAATTGATATTTTCACTTAAGACAAGTGATTGTTTCCAGGAATTGTACGAGGCCTTAGATATGACTGGTGAACCTGGCCCGAGACGTTCTCGAGTTGCTAAACAAAAGCTATTCCAAGGAATCAAGTTTTATTGTATGGAGCCATTTAGTATCCTCAATGTTGAAACTTTAAAAGTAAGTAACGCTGTCTTGTGAATTTAAATTATTTATTTTTCGATTTATAAGAAATAAGAATTAATTTATCAAACTCCTTTAATTTGCCCGCCTAAAGTCAACCTGTTTGTACCACCGTTCTGTAATGAGGTTATTAGGACGGAGAAGACACGGCAAAAATATCCCACAGAATACAAAATATTTCCACAAAACACAAAAAAGAGGATACTTTTTTTGTATTTTTAATATTTTTTAAAAGTATTGTACATACGATAGATTGGTCAGAATAATCTTTAATTCAAATCTTTTTTAAAAAAATTAACAATGGACGCTGATTAAAACTATAACATATAATGATTTCATTTTTTTATATTCTTGTTGTATTTAATTTATGTATAATTTTGCTCTGATACACCCAATTCTTTACGTGGCGTGCAAGACGTCTATGCGAGCAATTATTAGTAGACTATATGAACTTCGATTTGACTGATAGAACTTCGTTTCACCGACAATTTATGTGATTATAACTTTTGATCAGCGATTATCAATCATAATCAATGTTTCAATTTCAATTCAACGAGATCAATAATTCTCGCTACATCGTCGTGTATGGTTAGAATTTTAGATATTAGATAAAAGTTTATTATAATTCAAATGAATGCAATAATGCTAGCTTTCCGAAACGCAAACACGTGACATATCTTGCAGCTTATCTTCTTCTCGATATTTTAGTATTAATAACCATAAATCTAAATTCACTTTAATTAAGATTTTTCTTAAAATCAACCAATTTTTTTACAAAAAAATAAATGCAATGAACTTTTCACAACCCCAAAAAAGAAACTTCTTTTTAAAATATGTTAGATTACTATAGAGCCGTCACGATCGCCATCTATTGAAAGTAATTGGAACCACAAAATTGGCACTTTTTCATCTTTCAACTGTTTTCCCTGTATTTTTTTGTTTGTATACCTTCCCAGTATTCGTTATTTATAAATACCTCTGTATTTTTCCTAAAATTCCACTGGTCCAGTGCATACAGTGCCGCCGGACCCAGACTTAGCTTTGAAATTTCAGAAAATTTCGGCCGAGAAATTCTAAGTCGTTCCGTTCGTCGTAGAATTAAATGTCTTAAGAGTGCGTGCGGACATAGAAGACACTCTCTCGACCGAACCATAATTTTGGAACAAATTTTGTTTTCAATACGACGAATAGACTTACACAAATTATAATACATATAGAAAACAAATTTTAGTTTGTCGACCGGGATTTAAACCCACAATCGTTTTTTCAAAGTTAGGTACTCTAACCATGGAACCAACCGGTCGTTCAATTATATTATATAATAATTAATGAGACAACCATTATTTATTACCATGACGATAAGTACTTAATAAAAAATAAAGAGTATATAACAAGTCAGCCATAGCAGTATGATGTCTACAATTAACACTACGGAATTGTTATAATATGTTAATTGTCATCTCATGTTAGGCTTAGTCACATGCCATAACTACGACACAAACAAAGGCAGGCAAATAGGCACAAAGGTTTTTTGATCGTATTGGCGTCAATGGCTTCAAGAAAACTTGTGGAAAAATTGCGAAGGGTCGGCACCGTACATTAGCCCACTATACTGCCAATTGCTTGGCTCTTGCTTTATTTTTTTATAATTATTATAATTTTACAATGTTTTTTCTTTTATTTTGTGTACTGTGTATACTTATAATTATAATGCATTAACCGACGACCGATTGGCTCAGTGGCGCGGTCCTCCGCCCGCGGAGTCAATGGTTGCGGGTTCGATTCCCACATCGGAAAAAATATTTATATGGATTTTTAAATGTGTATTCCGAGTCTGGAAACCCCCCCAATCCGCATTTCCTTTCCTGCCCCTTCCTTTCTTCTCTATCCTTTCCCTTCCTCTCCGCCAATCCACGGTCTGCCGTGCCAATGGATGCGTGGCTAGGAGCGAGCCTAGTCGTAAACGTGCCGATCGTCCCGGGGTCGGGCTCCCCCGGGGACTATGCTGACCTCCATCCTCCTTTGCGGCTCGTGGGATTCACTAAAGACGAATTTAATATACCTAATTTGTCGAAAATGACGGCGACGGGGTTCGCCACCTGTCACGTCCTGATTCTCACGAGGGCGACCAATGACGAGCCGTTTCGCTGCGATGAATGGCAGCGGATGGAGCTCTGTAGTCTCTGCCAACCCCTGCGGGGGATAGGCGTGAATATATAATAATAATATAATGCATTAATCTGTGGTAAATGTTGTGAATGCCACATTTAATAATTGAAACTGTAAATATTAAAGTAGCAAGTAAATAAATCAATGCTAAACAAGGCGGTTTGGGGTTCACAAAACGGTTGTTATTACTCAAGTAGATGCTATTGTACATCTTCTAATATTTGCTACCATAATTGTACAACACCCACGGGCTGAGGCCCTGTTCTATGTAGTGAACCACACGTATTATATTACTCATATATGTATATATCTGTATGTAAAATGACCTTTCTGCAAGACCGTATCGTCACGTTTATCCACATGTCAAATTATCAATATATTGCATAGTGATCTTTAGTCATAGTGATCTTTGGCATTCTACGTCATTTAACTGTATAGTGATTATCACATCATGATCGTGTGAAACGTGTTTGGAGAATATACTGATAACATTATAAACATAATTAAAAACATGAAATACTAGCGTTCTCAAAAACCTGACAATGTATTGTATTTAATAAAAAATTTAACAAAGACTGACTGACATTACCCGCTAAACTGTTGGATATAGAATCATGAATTTTTTTACAGGAGTTCCGTATGTGATAATTAAGAAATAATTTTTAAAAATTGACACCTTAATAGTGTTGACTAAGAGGTGAAAGTTTACATGAAAGACGACAATTAGCCATGTGACCACTCAAATCCCATTGAGCAAATGACTAGTAGCTATAATGATATTGTTACATGTTTATAACATGCACAATAAATAAAAAATAAATGTAGGAAACGAACTAGAGCTTTACGTACATATGACTTAAGGGCATTGAAGAAAAGAACGTTGTGAGCAAAAAATAATTTCTTACGACACTACTGAAACCTTCTAGTATAATTATAACATCATTGAATCTAGACGAGAACATTGTAAGAATTTAAATCGATCGACTACAATACATACATACATATCGTCATGCCTGTCTCCTGTAGGGGTAGGCAGAGACTACAAATCTCCATCCATTACGATCCCGGTCTACCTTCCTTGCTTCCTCCACACTCATCTATCCTTCCTCTCACATTCATCGTAGCGAAACGGCTCTCCGTTAGTTGCTTCTGGCCCTCGTGGGATTCATAACTACCGGACGACAGGCAACTAAGCAAAGATACTCCCTGACCTGCATCGATTACAATCTTTCTATTAATTATAATTTTATTAGTTAGATTACAAAAAAGGTACATTAGTACATTAATATAACAAAAAGGTACATTAGCATTACTTTTTTTATTCGTTAGTCGTGTATTAACGTTGTGTTGGTTCTCGACTTAGAATGGGCACATCCGATTTCTTCCAGTAAGTGTCGTACGATACGACTATGGTAGCAAATACCAATAAATAGGCAGCAGTATATATCTAAGAAAAAAAAGCCGATCTGCAATCCCTAACTATGGGGATTAAGGCAACACCACTTAGTTTTAAGAAAGACCAATTTCGAAAGTCAGCTGCGTTGCTTGATTTTATCAAACACAGTTTTGGACAGTCAAAAGTTTTACTTAGCTAAGATCCGCGACAAGCAAAACTAACAAAAAACTAGTAATGTGTGATTTTTCTGCTGGATGAAGTGGATTTATTTGGAACTTAAACCAAAAACTTACCGAATTAACCAAACTACTCTCTCTATAGTAGACTCTACGGAAGATGCCTCGTGTTGGGGCGAAACACGTGTCGTTTACAAGATAGAAAAGTGTTAGTGTGTGTTTGGTGCTGTGTATAGTGGTTGGTGGGTGGAGAATTGATAGCCGATTTTCGGTAAGTTTTTAGTTTAAGTTTCAAATAAATCCACTTCATCCAGCAGAAAAAACACACATTACTAGTTTTCTGTTTTCCTTTGTCTTGCTTGTCGCAGATCTTAGCTAAGTAAAGTTTCGACTGTCCACATAGTGATGGATTTCCGCAAAGTAACGCCTGACTCCATTAATAAATACGATTTTAACAATAATTCTAACCTCTATAACCTTACTTAATACAATTTTTTGTAGTATATAAATAACAAATGGACTTGATTTAAATTAAACGGATTATTATTATTGAATATCTAATTACCACTTAATATACCCGATCTATTTTTTTTAAGTGCATCATATATTTCATACAAGCCACATATATTGATTTAAAAATAAATAATATTTTTCCGGATTTTAGTACATTTTGGAAGCCGCAGGTGGTCAGGTAATGAATAGTCCGCGAGAAGTAAAAGTTGTTGATGACAACCCTGCGTTATTATTGGCTGAGCCAGAAAACACCCAGGAATATCGCTTTATATGTAAGTAATAGTTTTTAGTTACGCCTTACATCAGACTATCTCATCTGTACTTTGATAAGTGGTCAAACAAATTGACCATGGGTTGCTTTTACAGAGTTGTTGCAGGCCATTCTTAGTTAAAATCAATTTCTATATACTTTTTTTATGGGATAGGAAGGCAAACGAGCAGGTGTGTCACCTCATGGAAAGCAAACAACACTTCATCATTCATTCATCCCTGAACATCAATTATGTCAAATTTTATTCATTCATTCATTTTTTTCACGTATTTAATATACAAATTATTACGATTTTTCAGACCTTGCAATTGAGCTTCACATCGTGCCAGTCAATTACGAGTGGGTATTGAATTGTTTGGGTAGTTATACTCTCAATTCAATACACGAGCACCTCATGTGCCCTTTGGCAGTGCTACCTCCGATGACCGCAAAATGGCCCAACACTTTGATGGATCATGAAGATGATTAGCGATTCACATAAAAAGGAATATATTTTAATAAATTTGTTTTTATTACAAATATGTTTCATTTTAATGACACTTATAATAAACAATCGAACACCTCTCAGGTTTTGTTCGGTATAAATTTAATAAATTAAAATTTCTTGTCATTGTGTTTGTTACCGACCTCTTCCGAATTGGCTTAACCGATTTTTATGATATTTTTCGTACATTTGGTAGGTCTGAGAATAGCTCGTAAACTATTTTTATCCCCTAGATAATATGGGTGGCCCTCCCCAATTTCTTATGGCGAAACAACGTTTGCCGGGTCAGCTAGTTTTTATATAACTAACAGTTATTTAAAAATGAGAAGGGCCAAAGTTCTTTGGCCCTTCTCATTTCTGGAAGAATAGACAGTAAGCCATCACAGTTGTCCAAGGCGGATTGGTCATGCACGTAAACCTTGGATAAATACCTATAGACTATTTGATATAAACCTATAGACTGTTTGATTCTCGCATCGGGGTAAATATATATGATATTTACCCCGATGCGAGAATCAAACCCGCAACCATTGAATCCGAAAACGGTATCTTTGCTTCGGAGCGATTTAAGTCATCCTATATATTTGTAATCATCTTTATACCTAAAATGCCTTCTCCAAATTCTTCGCCAGCTCTTCCACCAATGTATGTATAGAGAAACGCCCTGTCTCGGAATATTAGGTACCCCCCCCCCCCCACACGCGATGATTCTGAAAAAACTACCACATTGAAAGCAAGACTAGTCATGAACGTTGGTTGGCAACTGGCAGACCTTTAGAGGTATGGGATGGCTGACCCTGCGGTCAACAATCTGCCGTGATTGTTTTTTTATAGCAAGGAAAACAAACGAGCACACATGTTACTTTATAGTAAGTGATCACCGCTGCGCATAAATATCCGCAACAAGCCCATAGACAAATCAAATATGAACTGACCATTAAGTTAAACGCACAGCAATTACAATCAATAATTAAAAAAGTCTTTCATTTTTATCCTAGTTCACAAACAAACAATCGTGACTGTCAAACAACTATATAATTATTCTTAAGTACAATGACTGATAACATAGGTAACTACATTGTTTTAAGTGGTTAACAATATGTTTTGCCCATATATATTAATATCAGAATCATAAATCACTCCCAAATTTACATTCTGCCTTCACGACATTGGACTGCTATCGAGTCGGTCAATTGAAAACGACCTGACAAATGGACTACTTTTCAATTTGATTTTACATAAAAGGAATTTACAATTCCACAATCTTCATGTCTACCTAAAAACCATAGTAACTTAAAACATTTCAAAAAAAGTTTTCTCAGTTTTAAAGTATTACGTTTTAAAATGTAATAATATTTTATAAAATCATATAAAGAAATCTTTCTGTCATTATTAGGAAAAACGTTAAAACGTAACTTAATAAGCTTCAGGTAATTAATGAATGAGCCTACACTGTTAGACACAAGCCTCTTCATTTTATACCACAGTTAAACAATTAACAAAATATAAATACCATAGGGCTCTCTATTCATAATGGGGAACATTAATAAAGGATCTCTAGCATGCAGATGTCTTTCCGATGAATTTCTTCACTGCAGGGCGTCTTAAGAATCTAAACATAAAGAGGCCAATACGATCAAAATGATCTAATTTACAGGTATGTTACATTCCATAGAATTTGGAACCAATATGATTAGTTACAGATATAGTTGAATAGTTTTTCTGTGATGTTGTTATTGTGTTGAAACATTGAAAGGATGTGTCATGTAAAGAGTTGTTGATATGATAAATAAATTTCCATGTACTTTTCCACGTTGTGTACTTTGACACTTGATAACACGCGATGCGTGAAAATATATCATAAAGCTAATCTCTATCACCTAAAGATAGAATGAAATATCTTGTAAATAGGTACAACAACGCTCGTTACACCTCAGTACGGATCAAATTATTTGAATTTATGTTTTGCGACCATTCATTTAACCTGTACCTGACATAACTGTGTCTGATCACCACCAAATTGCAATTTTAAAAGTCCTTACCCAATGGATAATGCCCTAATATAGCTCACGCCCAAAAAATAATGACTGTGTTCGCCACATCGTATTTGTTCGAAATGAGGAAAATTGTTTTTGCAACAGGCTAAAATGTGTTAAGACCAGGCTTATAGAGCGTAATTTCAGTTTTCTACAGAACCGCTTTTTTATTTAGAAAACTAAGGAACTGATTATAAAAAGGTATTCACAGTTTAAAAGCATGTAGTGTATAAGTCTTTTTTATATTTATCATCATTATATGAAAATCAATAGGGTAGATTGTTCTGATAGTCTTTTACATTGTCGATAGCACGCCATGTCACAAATAAGAGCTAGTAAAACTATAAAAACGGAAATGTTTAATTTAAATGCCATTATTTTACTTCCGATAGTACTGTACTACACACTCGTATTTGCTTAGTTTGCTCAACACAGTGCTACCCCAGTTGTGGGCATATATCCTAATACATACCAAAATGCGGGAATGGACCGCATAATTATTGATTCCGAAACTGGTGCCTTCGATACTAAGTAAGGGGCATTTATTCATGTTTATCCCAGGCGAATAGGTGGAGCGGGGAGTTTTAATTCATACAAGCAGGAGTAAATAAACAGACATCTATTAAAACATGAATTCTATACTACGACTTTTGCGGGAATATTTGCGTTTTACATTTTCATAACAAACTCAGCCCAACATCCAATAATTGTAATAATTAAAATTAGTGGTATAGAGTTAGCCATATTTTCTAAATTTAAATATAGGTTCAAGAACAAATACGTAAACCTCTATATAAGACTGAACGATAAACTCAGTTATATAAATTTAAAACACGTTTTGCCTTGCGCGAGGTGAAAAAGAAAAATAGCGGGAAAATATGCAAGGCCGAAAATATCATCACAGAGCATTGTTTCAAAGTCGAAAGAATAATTGATTATATTGCATATGGGTAGGTACGTTTAATAGTTTACTTACGTTAATGCCGATGATGTCATCATGACATCATGGCAGTGACAACGATATCCTCCACATTAAAAAAATCCTGAAGAAATTTATTTAAAATGTGATTGTTAATCAATCGAAGGAACGTTCTCCTCCTAATTCATTTAATATTGTTTACGTGTATTAAGAGCACATATGATATGTATTTTCCGCTTGTTCAAGCCGGACTCTGAACAAATACCTGTAGGCCACACACATATTTCACTCCGATGTGAAAATCTAACCCACGATCATCAACCCTTAAAGCGGTAGCTTCACCACTAAACCAGCTAGTTCTTCAATTTGACCACGTTTTATGGTGCCACGTAATTAAGGGCTAACTTTTTTCATACCTTCTGCAAAACCTTGTTACACGCGCAACAATCTATTACAGCGCAGGCCGCTTAGATCAGTGCTAAGTGCACCTGACTTCTGTGACAATTGTTCTAATACTAAATCACTCGAAACTAAATCTTAATTTCGTCATCGTGAACAGTGTGTGTCAGTCTATTGCTGGACATAGCTTTTCCTTAAAACTCGCATAAAATCTATTTCCTGTCAGTCGTCTTACATAAAGTGTATTTACATAAAGGATATTTCTCACACTACTTTTTCCAAGACGCGGTCTCCACTCATCTATTCCAAAGGTTATCATTTCTCCCAAATGACCGACGAGACCAGTCCATTGTCATGGACTACACGGACAGTTGTCGTTATCGGTGACTTTGGTTTTCCGGTCGACATTTTCGTTTAGAGTTATAGGTATACACAATAGAAAAAAATAACGAAGTATAATTAGTTTTTGAGTTTATAGTCCATTGAGTCTCTAACTGCAACTCAACACTGCACTTTAATTCTGCCCCAGTTGCATCCTAAAAAACAATCATTTGCTTAGATAACGAGTGATTTATTTTGCAGTAACTGTCTATACAAAAAACACTTTAAAATTTTTATACCCATTATCAGACCATTCTTTGTCATGGGTTCTATCAAGAAATTTGTAATAATTATAATAAACACAATACACACAACAAAAAAAATACGGAACTATACGTTTAATTTATAATTTATTACAAATGCATATTGCACAACTAATTAACGAGTACCATCATCCTTCTTTTAGGATTATAGCATTATAAAAATAACGAACAAAGCTCCAAGGAACTACTTTCGTAAAATTATTATTACAGATCCTGTTGCTATTGTATTCGGCGAAGACTAAGTTAGCTTCAGGTCTTTTATATCATTAATTGTGGCAATTTTTGTATCAAAATGGTTGAGTTTAATATAAAAAGAGAATTACAATGACAAACGTTGTTGAATAAGCAAAGGAGAGACAATAAAAGAAAACGCAATACACTATTACATATTTTCACATATTTTATTTTAGGCACATATTGCAGAATTTAAAATTAAACAGTAGCATTACACCTCAATTTCATCATATTCTAAACGTGTCTCTATTTGACGAAAGAAAATTGGCTACCATTAGTATAGGAGGGTGCTATGACTAATACACTTGTTTAGTGAGTGCAAAATGTTTCAATCTAACCGTGGTTTCGCAGTGGAGAACGAGTAAGATGGTGTGGCGTGTTGCATCGCGCCACTCGGTTATCCAATCCTCGAGATCCGTCCGCGCCGCACCGCGAACTTCGTCGCATTCACTCACACTGTTGCAGTGTATGGGATTGCCATATTTAAAAAATTATGACCAAATTAGGGAAAATAAATATTAAATCAATTGAGTTATGTAATTCATTATTTTCATTTTTACAATATTTGATTTTACTTTTATCACATTTAACTCAATTAGTAAATGTATATAAATTAAGAGAATATATATAAAAGTATCTACTACTACCATATCTATGGTATCGATTTAGTTACTTTATAGATACACTAGCCTTTGCCTGCGGTTTCGCTCGCGTGTCTATGTAATCTAGTCTGCCACATTAAGTTTCGTGACAGATCATTTTAAATAAATATATATATTTTTTTTACTTAATTTATGGTTCACAATTTTGATCATAGTGGCTTCCACATATACATAAAAGGTAGATATATGCTGTCGCGGACTTTTATTTAGAATTATTCATGACAAACAATCCTATGGTACATCATCTTTGTGTAACTCCTATGGTTAAGGAAGCGTACGCCAAGATAGCTCTCAGAGGCCAGATTTTTTTCCGACTTAATTGACATGTATCGTTATATTACGACCAAGAAAATTATCTAAAATCATTACAAAAATATAAAAGTGATTACATTTTTGAGTTACTAGAAATAACGTTTATAAATGCTTTAAATAAATTAAAACAAAAATCTTGACTCTAACAAAAAGCCTACAAAAATACTTCCAGGACAAGATGACTATAATAATTGGTAGGTATTTTTACATCTAGATAATATGTGTGCCACGGACAGCCTACTGTGTAGGATCTCTATGATGAAAAAAATACTCTGAGTGAGGTAGCGAAACAAGCAAGAACCCCAAGGACCTTCTCGGGAAAGAAAATAAACCACCTTAATTCTGGAAAAATAATGATGAGGCTAGGAAATACCCGCATATTGAAACAACCGAAACATAGATTAAAATAAATACAATACAAAAAGTAATACATATTTTGAGTTTTTATTTCTATCAAATTGACCGTTAGCTAGTCTTTGAAAAAAATGAAAAATTTCAAAATAAACAATAAATGAGATTTTTTAAGTTAATTTAGTAACCTCTTTGTAAATAATATAAAATTTACCAGAATTCTGCTTTAAATTATGTTCTTTAAATTTCGTTTCAGAAGCTGGTAGCACTGTGTCTTCATGGGTATTGGAAGCGGTCGTTGTGCGAATTCGATGTGATGTGAGTGAATATAGTGACGTTAGCACGTGAATGATGGTATTATACGCCGGGTTTGCACTTATGACATTGTTCACCTCCGATATTCATTAACATTGTACGTATCTATATAAATGTGCGCCATAAATCTATACAAAGATAGAAATTAATTATTGTGATCTTAACGTGCATGGGAAAAGTATATGAAAGTACGAATACATAATTATTGTCTTCAGTTCAAATTTGTGAATAGGTAAGTTATTTCTAAATAGAAATATTATTTACAAATTGATTTTTCATCTGAAATGTCTATTTTATTAAAATAGTAATGTCTTAAAATTTTACGTGTCTTATAGAACAATTTAAGCCCTTTTTAATTTTAATACATATTGCAGTATTTATTTAATATTTTTTAAAAAGACGTTTAACACTGAATAGTAAATATTTCGTCCTTTTGTGAGTTTTCATAAGAGTGTTATGCATTAAATACAATATTTTGGCAGTTGTAAATTATAACGTCAATATATTTATTTCGTAAATAAATTAAAATCAAACTGATATAGTTAATAATATAGATACAAAATCATATTTTTTCCTAGAAAAGTAATAGCTTAGATCAACGGGTCACCTTTAAATTTGTTCCGGCGTCACTAGAGAAATTCGGTACATAAGGTCATTTCACCTGTTTGCATTCATCTAGTGGACTTGACATCTTTGATAAAGAAAATAAAAATGTTTTGGCATTAGTTATGAATGAAAAAATAATGTAATGTATTTATTATGTAGTCTATTAAGTTTAACTCAAAGTGTCAATGCAGGTACGATATATTCCAATATTTTATAGTCAATCCAGATATTTTATGTGGTGATTATAAAAAAACATTGATAAAATCAGAGTTATGCGTTTTACCCTTTTTGCATCCACCCCTGGACCATTTGGTATCCACTAAATTCGAAAAAGAAAGGGGATATTTTTAAAAATAATTAGGAAGAAACACTGTACTTTAAGAATTTCTTTATTTATAAAATTCTGTATTTAAAAATCAACATTTTTATTTTAAATGCAACACTTTAAAGAAAATAAAAATATATTCTACTTAACATTGATAGAACTTAAGAATTAAAATTTCACAAAATAAAGAAACATTCTTTAATGAATATTGATTAAATCTTTAAAAATTAACAATAGTCAGTTATGTTAATTTTACCCTAAAATCACAAGAAATAATAATATGTGTAATAATAAGAAATCAACTTTGTTTAATAATGTTTTTTAGTTATATTATACCAACAAAACAATACAATTTTGCCAATGCTTGCTAATCCTAACTACTACAAGGAACTTTGAATCATAATATTAGACATGGTATAATTGTAGTCTTCAAAATTGTAATTAAACACACAAGTTACATTCAAAAGACTTGTCTTTGACCTCTCAATAAGTTAATCCAACAAATTGTGTGCATTTCAGATGACCATCTTATACACTTGTCACAGTCAATGCTTTTCTTGTGCAGGACCATCTTATACACTTGTCACAGTCAATGCTTTTCTTGTCATCTTTAACATTTGAAATTGGTATGTCCTCACGTTTAGCACACTTCGTTAGATCCATGGCTGGTAATTTTTTTTGAGATTCCACATCTACCATGTACAGTGTGACTTGAACAGAATGTGTCTTCTTTATTTTGTTTTTGAGCAGTTTAACAAAGCATTTGAGTTTCTTATAAGGTTTTTTCTGTTCTTGTTTCTCTATTTATTCTAAGTTTCTTCTTCTTATTGCTTCCTGCTTTTTGTTCTTCATCTGCTCTTTATCTTTATAATACTTTCTCCACATAGTAGAGAGATATGGCTGCTGGAGTCCTTTGATTGTTTTTTATTGGTTTATTAAAAATTTCAGGCAGCATCAGGTGCCTTCTAAATGAATCAGAGGTTTTTTCTGTGATAAATATCCAACAACTACTCAAGGTGGTTGTACCCCAGAAGACTTTTCTGTAGGTAAAAATAATGGGTGAATTGATGAAGTCAGAAGCAGTTCTGGCATTTGTTTCTTAGTAGGAGAATTTTTTTTCAACACCTTACGTAGTAGTAGTAGTAAGCTAAGGTAGTTGCTAAATCTTCTGATGGAATTAAAACATCCTCTAAGGATACCATCAAGCCGAGATCGAGGTAACGCCGAAATAGACAAGTCCACTGAATTTGTTCACTGACAAAACATTTTCGTTGATATCAAAAGTTCCAGAATCAGTCAATGTTAGAAGGTGCTAAATTTCGATCGCTGGTGCTTATTTTTTGATGCACAGCATCCAACACTTCTTGTTTTTTACTTGAAATCCACATTTGGAAATGTTAAGAATCCATTGAACTACCTTTTTTTACCATCTACTCCTAACGCTAATTCTGGTGTCAGCTTCTTTAATCCATCTGGTCTGCGCCCACTTTTTTAAAACCAATATTGTGGTCTTGGGAATACCATACTCTTTGGATACTTGTCTTACCGATTTACTCTTGTCACGAATATCACTTACGGCTTTTTTAAATCTTCCCTGAAGAACTCATTTAAAACACGAAAAAATAAATTTGAAGAATTGCACGGTGTCTGATTTGTTCAATTATTATTGGTCTTATATTATCATTTGATTAAATTTGAAAAAAATAGAATTTTAAAATCAAGTCTTGATCAATATTTCTTACATTTTCAATTATTTTTTACAAACAAGTTAAAAAATATATTTACGCTTCTAGTTGTATTTAATTAAAAGATGGACACAATTTGCTATATGCTAAAATATAAACGAGTTCACGTCCACCTTATTTTAACTGTTAATAATAGAAAAATCAAGCAAATTCATAACTATTTTTATTTCTTACTTCATTTTTAAGGTCCAGAAACAACTATGTATCCTAAATTTCACATAAAACAATGAATAACTTACCACGAAACGCATTGATGCCCACTATTTTTTTGACTAACATTTCACACGTTCCGCACATTTTTTTTCCACAGCCGAAATTAGCTATTTTTTTCAACAGGAAGGACGCACACGGACAAAAACTTTGTGCGCAGCAAAGTTTTTGTCCGTGTGCGTCTGCCTCTTGTACATTGAGGTATTGGCAGAAATAACTTTTGATTTTATTAATGTGTTCGTATGTGTATTTTCAAGTATTTTTAAAAAGGTCATCCAACAAATGGATGCGAACTGGGCGATGGACGCGAACAGGCGAACATAACCTATGTACATACGTATTACTTTTAAAGACGGAATGTTATTATTATTTTGTTAGATTGTATTATATAATCGTGGAAACACGTCCTTTTATATTGATAAATAGTAAATAAAAGTTTTATATTATCATACTTTCATCATTCTTTATATGACGTGATTATTTCAATATACCTAGCATCAATATTATAATCGATGAAATTTTTATATAATTACTGTAAGTTCTCATTTTATGCGGTGGATACGTTCTACTGAAAAGCGTATGTAAAAAATTCGTATTAAAAAGACTTTACTTGACTTGAAAAAGTAGAGATACGTACCGTAATTTTCTAAAATCGCATAAAACCAAAACGAGTTAAAATTAACTTAGAACCGTATAGCATAAAAAAAAGTTTGCAGAAACTAAAAGATTTAGGCTGCTTACTAAATTACTTCGAATATCTGAAAGAAATTCATATAAAAGCTTAAAATAAACTTGTATTCAAACTTAAATAAATAACATTTTATTTTATTGAAAAGTAATATATTTTTACATTTTTTAATCATTATCGCTATCTGATAATCGTTTGCACCGTTTGCGAAGTGGTTCCAAATCAACTTCATCATCAGAAGAGATTGTCTCTGCAATATATATTTGCGGTAAAGGCGATGGATTTTCACAAACTTCATTCTCGTTCTGCTTAGCTCTTTCTTTTCTGATGAATCCTCGAATTGCAAAAGAGCACTCAAAAAACAAATCACTCACATCTGGATGTGAAGAGTTAAGGTAGATCTAGCTATACTTTCTATCTATAAACGTTATCCAAGAAACTTTGCATGAAATACAAACCGCACAATTTCAAAATCGCGTAAAAATAATCCGCATGAAAAGAGACCATACAGTATTATTATACAATCATATATTCAATTAACATTATTTCTAAGCATTATAGGGATCTAAAATAGTATCTACGCTTTAGAGTACCTACCTATTTATTTCTTCTTTCATCTCATCATCATCTCAAGTGGCGTTGTAAATCGCCGCCAAAAGAAACACCTTAAATTTAATATACAATTATATTAAGGTATTTCTTTCTATTTACAGCGATTTAAAATGAGATTTTAGCTTTTTCTGTTATCGTGAGCTCTGCTGACAAATTCTAAATCAAGGCCGTAACAAAGAACTCACTTCGTTTTCGTGCTCTGGGTGAGAACATTAAAACATTATTTTAAAAAAGTATTATATTAAAATAATTTTACATAAGTACAAATTTAATGAAATTTTAATAAAAATTATTAAAAATATTATTTAAAAAGAGTCAAAAATATTTTAGTAATTATGTGCAGGGGGTTGGCTAACATATTTTGTAGGGATTGAACCTCTGAATCCCCCTAAATACGGTCATGTCCCAGATGTGTCAACCACGCAAGATATTTGAACTTCCTTAAGTATATTTACACTTTCTTCCAAATTCTTCTTCAATTTTTTCGATACGGTTCGAGGACAATTTGAATGCAGACAAGAAACCATTACATTCAGAGACTTGAAAACAAATTTGTGTTTTTCATTTAGAAAAAAATATTAGATATACATCAAGAAATATTGTGTCAATAAATATGCCGTACAATAGTATATGTGCTATTAAGCTACAAATTATACACAAGATAAAGTTTTTGACTTTATACAGCACCTTTATCTAATCTAGTAATGGCCTGCATACTGTTGTAAACATATAAATTCAAAAAAAAATTAGTACGGCTTTTCCTCTTCGACCTCAGTCTCTCAATTTTATCGCCACGTCCAAATAAAATATACATATAGCATGTGATGTTTGTTAGTATTATTTGTAAATTTGTT
>JASFAT010004628.1:0-249825 GCA_031353405.1 Baronia brevicornis
ATTTACGATTTTTACCAAACTTGATATTTGATTATTTTATGTATGTTTATATTTATATTATTTGTTTATAAATTTTATTTATAAGTGTTTTAAGTTTATAATGACGATCTCTTGTGTTTATTATATTATTTGTTTATAAATTTTATTTATAAGTGTTTTAAGTTAATAATGACGATCTCTGGCTCGCGACAATATATATATATATGTATATATATATATATATATGTATATATATATATATATATATATATATATATATATATATATATATATATGTATGTACATATATGGGCTGTATTAAAAATCATCGCAGAATGTATCGTATACTTTAGGTACTGATGAACTCTTTCAACAGGTTTTTCACGAAAAAATAGAAGTTCTTGTGTCGTATGGTACCATTTTAACACAAAGCACACCGCTACACATCCACCGTTTGATTCGAATATTTCCACACTGAGCTATTTAAGTAATGAAAATGAACAATTAGAGTTACGTTTTACCCTATTTAGTTATAGGGTGTATTAAAAAAACCTTATAAACACAAACGCAGAAGGTACGGGGATAAAAGAAATATTATATAAATAATATATACACATTTTTTATTACTCGTAAATGTACTAAATAAAATTCAAAAAAATAATATAAAGTTGCAATGGTTTTTTTTTTATTTCATCTTTCTTTATCACATAAAATAAAACGGCTTGGGAACAAATACCCTATGAGTACAATAGAGTTTCTGCTTGATCACTTCCTACAAATTTAAAAACCACTAGCTAGCTGATGTTGAAGAAGGTCCGTCCATACTTAGAATACGTGATACGAATATCTATCAGGTTTCGTTGGGATAATGATACCCTTACCACTGAATATTGAGCCCAGTCAAGAGTCCGTTATAACTAAAATGTAATTTATTTGATTTTTGTTACTATAACCGTATGCTATTGTATATACATTAATTGTTACCTTAAATGCCCGTTATTAAAAAAATAAGGATATATTTATTTCTGTATAAATAAAGTGTTAAAATTTACAACAGTGTAATTTTCAATCTTTAATTTGTTTAAAAACATAAAAGTATAATATTTTTTATACTTTTATGTTTTTGATGTATACGCATATATATATATATATATATATATATATATATATATATATATATATATATATATATATATATATATATATATATATATATATATATATATATATATATATATATATATATTTAATGTATAGTATGTATACGTGCCTTCTTTTTATGCTTAACTGAACAAATTATTTTTTTTTCTTTTGAATCGTGGTAGAACAGCGCTGTAGACGAATAATTTCCCATTAAAAAACGAATTTGAATTTAAATTCCTATTTAAATATCTGTATCTGTTTGCTGGAGCTCAGATAGCATTTGCTGACTTAATTAATTCTTATTGTTTGCTTATCGGCAGTGAATACGATCACCTCATTTCTTTCCATAGATACGTTACGAGCCGAATATGGAAACAAGTACCAGTGGATGAATAGTACTATTTGAGAACCGATCTGTCATCTCTAATCAGCAAGCTAAGTTACAATTACAATGCTTATTTGTGGGGAGGTCAATGTCTAGCAGTGGAATTTATGGTTGTACAGATGATGAATACATAATTCCCATTACTGCTTCAATTATCATAATCATAACCTATGAATATTATCCCTAATTATTATAATTGTAATCCAAATATTTCATAAAAAAATATCGGTGATCCTAAATTTGACGCTTAAAAACCTCTATAGACTAATTAAACAATATTTCTTTACAACATGGGTCAAATCGCTGTACATTAAGTTATTCAGCTGAAATCTTTCTGATTTTTCTCATGATGGTTAGAATCAATCCTGTTACCCCGTTTCGGCTTGACGTTAAGTACTGGGACATCCTGCGTATAAATGCGTTAATTGTGCGCACAAACTCAAAAGGCACTCTCTCGTGAGAATCTTCTTATCCCAATGAAACGAAATTTTTTTCGAAGCGATCCGAGAAAAATTTGAATCCAGTGTCTTCAAGATATGACTAAGTATAAGAATATAACCTAAAACTTATGTTTTCGTGCGAAACTAATTTTAGATTCAGTCGGAATTCGAAGTGCCTTCGCACGGTTATAAGATAGATTACTGTAATCACTTAACCATTATACTGACAAGATGAGTAGTAGTTTTAATATCGTTATCCAAAAAATAACTTAATTTTTACATAATGTAAATAATGTATTCAATAATTGTTTGATTTTAATATTTTTTGAATCGTTTAATTTTAAATTATTCGGTTACAAATAATATAATTATAAACATACGCAGTGCCAAGCACTTCTGGTGTAGAGACGCACATCACTTTATATTTACGGAAGCGGACATATTATGAGCATCCCTCTTAGCGGGCACTCGCGTACTTTTCACGAGTGTACTTGCTGTATGTACGGCTTGATATACTCGTGCCTCTTTTAAAATGATGTTTCATTCAATTCACTTGATGTCATCTTTATACTGAATAAATCTTTATAAACACTTGCAGGCCCGGCAAACGTTATCCTGCTGTGACAATAAAAACTCAGAATATGATTGCATTTCCACCAATCGGATCCAATGATGAATCTAAGTCATCCACTCAAACACACAAATAGTTTAATCAAAATTGGTCTATCTGTTTAGGAGGAGTTCAGAGACAAACACTCGTATAGAAGAATCACGGATATAAAATATACCTTTTTTGTTGTACCTATTATTTTAGTACACCTATTTATCCTGAAAACTTTACTGAATAAGTTAACGGAATAATATACAGTATATATATTCCGTTAATTTATGCGTATAATTATATATATAGTTCAAACTTCTGTTACATCTTTAGATAAGGTATATAATTATTTAAACATAAGTTGATTTCAATTTTCATTTTTATCCGTATTTTAATAATGGAGACGCCTTTTGGGCGTACGTACAGTGACAACGTGCCCAAAGAAATGAATGTCTCGCAGCAACCAAATACGTAAAGTAAATGTATAAATTCGAAAAGGGTGACAGGTCACGCCCAGGAATTCTTGATTCATAGAAATGACAATTGTACATTATTATACAGATTTCCGCAAATCCGCTTCGAACAAGCGTGATAGGTTAATATGCTTTCTTTCAGAAATGGAGAGACATCGGACCCACCAGTGAATATATGAGCTATAAACAAAATAAAGTGCAGTAAATAATTTTGTGAATTTGATTTTTAACTACAACATACAATTTAGGGACACATAATGTTAGAATCTACTACAAAATTAATTATGTAATTCTATTAATTAAAAAAAAAAACAACGTCACTGCAGTGCGGTACGTAGCTGCACTGACGCAGAAGTCAAACGTTCTATGCGAACGGCGTGTTATCCATCAAGGATTACTGTATGCAACAATATATTCAAGCTATGTCAGCATCAAAGCTCCTTTTATAAATTATACTAAAAGACCACCCTTTGTGAGATTTAAACCTTTCATTCATAGTGTGTCTTTAATACTTAAGTAAAATATTATTATTATAACTGTAGTGAAAGTTTTACTTTATATTTAAATAGAACTTATCCAAAAGCCACAAAAAAAATTTTAGTAGTAGTTATTTGTAATGTGTTCTTTGTGAGGATATACTACATATATTTTTACACGTTTAATAATTAAAATATTTATTTTTTGTCTGTAAAATAATGTACAAACACAACATTAAGTAAAATAATTGTAACCAACTAAAAACCTTTTGTATTTATCAAGAATAATTCACATTCGGGTGAATGATTTTGGAGCGTAAATGGAACAAACACACAAACAATCACCTGTAAATGAGGATAATATGAGTGATTCAATGTCTTCTTGACCAATTTTATGATATTTACCACTATATGTTTACGGACTAGGGTACAAAATCACTACGCACACTCGAGTAGAACTGGAGTTGTTAAAATTGGGCAGCTGTAAATATTTAACAAAATCTTCCTCAATTTTACCCAGTGGCTGTTTATGTTGTGTGCTGATTTTATTATTATATATTTTTAAAATACTACATATAATTGGGAATAATACAAATATAATTGGAATTTTGAATTCTGAAATCTTTGATTCTAAAATTGAACAAACTTTACATTAGAACTTTATATCTCTAGAGGGCTAGGCTTGGGTATATTGCACAGAACATAAAGATATTTGTTATTAATTTTGGAATGAGCTTCACAGAATCATTCGAGGCTGACAACTTTATCCGAGCCACATGAACGTTTACAAATACTAATAGTGATATGTTGTCGGGTATTTACATGCGTCATTAGTAATTCAACAGTTCTGCGCGCGTTCGTGTGATGCGGTCAATTGCAAATGCTGCAATCAGCCCGTTAAACCACAAGTCAGCCTCATGTGTTGCTGCGTCACAATTAGCTTTGATGGCACAATCAGTTGACCTGATTAACACATACGAGTATTCATTCCTAGTGTATTTTCAATTAAGTCACACCATGTTTTGTAAAGCTATATGGAATAGATTTATGACATAAGTGTCCACTGGGGGTGTCACAATTGAAATTGTTTATTTGTTGTAAATTCCAAGATGTTAATAATGGTGATAGCCTATTGGCTTTAACAGTTTTATTAAATACTGCGACCGCGAGCTCGGGGCCCGAGAGATTTCAGAGATTTCTACTGGTAAACATTAAATCGTTGCTTCATATCGTTGAGATACAAAGTGCAAAATGTTTGTAGTTCAAATTATTTTTTACTTAACGAAGTTCTAAATTTTAATGTTGCCATTTAAAAAAAAAACAAGTAACAGAAATTTGCATGCCATAGAATGTGAGACTACAACATAAGGATGTGGGTTGCAAGCACCCGGAATGTCTCGGAAATTAATGCGAGCAGTTTTATATCGCAGCGTTGCGTTTTGCTCAGAGCATGGTACGACTAATAAATGTTTTATATATATAAAAATATTTACGATACATATTTATAAAATCAATTAATTTACTTTCGTATTCCTTCTTTAATGACAATAGGCTATAACTATTATATTATTCCAGTGTTAAGTAAATTAATAACAAGTATCTTAAATACACCATGATAGAGGCCGATCTACGAAAACTTGGTTGGGCTTATACAGACAAGTTAAAACAACACGCATTTATTTCATTTAACTTTACTTCTATGCCTTAATCAAACTATAATTAATAATTAGCCACCAGCATTAAATAATATAACTTATTCTAATATGAGATTAAAAACTGATGTAACTTTTTGGAAAAGTCATTAATTTACTTTATACAATCAAAAGAAAATGTTAATTGAAGTAATTGATACGTGAGATACAGGTATTTACGAAACTTATTCAGACGCAGTTGTTCTCAAATATCTAACTAAACAATCTAAATTATCATCATCGTTATTAGCCCATCGCAGTCCACTGCTGCACATAGACTTCGCTCAAGGCACGCCACCTAGCCCGACCTTTGGCCATACGCATCCAATCTTTACCAACCACTTTGCATAGATCGTCACTCCATCTAATCATGCCAAACTTCATTTGCCGAAGCGACGTCTCCACTCCAGCACTCATTTACTCCAAGGGTTGTCTGTCGTCCTTTGATAAACGTTTACAGTCCATTGCCACTTCAGTTTGCCAGCTCGAAGAGCTATGTCAGTGACTTTGGTTCTGTGGAGGATTTCACTAAAAATGAATATATTAAATCTATAGACTAAATGACAATTAACATCACCCTGCGCCCGTCCACTACTAAATATAGGTCTCTATTAAGACGCGTCGCCTAGCTCTATGTTGTATAATGAGCATATTATTAAGTTTCTGCCAGATGCCCCTGGTGCTTGTAGTTTCTGCATTCTAGCATGGCCCTGTCCGTAGCCTATGAACGAAAGTAACGTAAAGCTATATTCACATTTAGTATTTGCTCGAGTGGTCAGATTAATACGGTCGATCTACGAAGTGGCGTTTTACGTACTGCATGCGACGGGCGGCAAAATGTAGTTTCATCCTTTTGAAAATGTTTTCAGGAACAAAACGTACGTCTCACGGTGATATAGAATGCATCAGCAAACAAGTAGGGGTGCTTTCGTTTGAGTTTCTATTGCAACAATTTAGTTAATAATCTATCCACCCACAAACTTTATGATTGTATTATTAGTCATACAGGTTTCAGTGATTTACTTTCTTACTCCTCCGAAGAGTATTTCAATTTCATACACAATTGAGACCCTGTGATCACGAAATCGCTGTTATTAGCCTTGTAGATAAAATGAAATGGCATTATATGATTAATTTAATAATATTTTTATAAAACAAAAATAATTTATTTATAGCCTCCAAAATAATCATTATAAATCATCACAGAAAAATAATTAAATAATGAACCCCACATTATAAGGTTATCATTTCTTCTTAACATACATAGGTACACATTTGTAAAGAAGATATTTATGTAGATAGATTATTAACGTTATACCGTCGTTCATGAATAATAATAATGAAATAAGCAATGTTTCAGTCACCCTTGCTCAGCAATTAGTAGAATAATATTTTTGATAATTTTGCATTTAAAAGCATTCGAAACAATAACACACTAGTATACAATCGTAACAACCCTAAGGTGAATGAAATTCTTAAAACGTTTCTTCCACATCAGATATTGTAATGGAAACGATGCACTCTCCTTACTCTGGAACTCGTAAATATGATATTATAATACAACTCTTGTTTTACTTTATCTTTTAATCATATGCATACAATATAAAACTATACAACAATTATTACATAAGAAAACGTAAAATTTTTAATTAGCTCGTTTTGAATTATTAATTAATATATAAGACTAATAAACATATTTCTACAATTAAATAGTTTTCAAGATCTTCAAAATTCAAATTAAAAATTACGTATCAAAATATAAACATACATTTGTACTAACGAGCAATAAAGAACAGAACTCCAGCAGAATTATATAACATAAGTAATGACAGCGAAAGTTTATGACTCTAAGATAAAAGCACCACGTTACTTTAAAAAGCACCAATAGTCTCGTGAATTTATTAATACTATCTTATCATTATGAAAATCAATTATTAATTTTTATTATAAATATAAAAAATATAGTGTAAAATATATAGAAAAAAAAATAAAATTAACAAAATACAATTTAGAAAAGTTATATCGAGCAAAATAAGATTTTTACTTATTCACATTTTATATCTGACTCTTTTTTTATTTAATTTCAGTTTAATAATTATTATTTCCATCGCACATGCCTAAAATTTGTGTATTCCACATTACATAGTTAGAAATTTATAAAGAAAAGAATTATTTGTATATATCGTATCTATTGATCTATGTTACCACGCCACATGAATGACAATCAGTGTAGCTAACACAAATTCAAATTGGACTGAACTAGCGTGACACGACAAATACGTTTGTGGTTTGTCGAACTGATTGCTGATAAATAGGAATATATCAATTAGGAGCAAATTCTCTAGTGGCTATAAAATGTAAGTATGAATTTTACAGTCAAAATAGCCATTGACACATTATATTATAATATATATATATCTTCAGTTCTGAAATGAAATCATCTTCTTCAGATTGTTTTATACATTAAATAAGGAAAATGTTGAATTGTTATACAGTTTATATATTGTACAATTTTTTCTCTTAGAGTGCAACCTTAATAAACTCGTCCGATATATCTGCATATTTTTTTTCTGCTTTTTATTGTTTGTTAATCTTAATTAGGATTTAATTTTATATAATATATAAATTTAGTAAGTTTTATTTAAATAACGATCTTTTTTCATTGCAACAGGACGATAGATAAAGTTCCTAGTTATTGCATAGTAACGAACGTAATAGTAGTGACGAAGAAAACGAAGCATTAGGTTTATAATGCTTAAAATGCCTTAAAATTGCCTTAAAATGCTTTTAGGGAAAAATAATGAAATTTTACTTTTAGAAAACTTACATATGTAATCGCAATAATATTGAATGCATTTAAAGTCTTTTCCATTATAGAAAGAAATGTTATGAGAAAGGATAATGATTGTTTTTTATGTTTAAAATGTGATTTTAAAATTCGTATATGTAACTAAAAAAAAAGGAAATTCTTATTGTACAACATGATTATGTATGTTGTACAATAAGACAATTTCCTTTCACAAGTTCCTTTAATGAATTCTTATGGTTGTTGTAGAAAACCAGCCAGTGTTAGAAAGTATATAAATTATACCTGCTATAGAAAACTTGCAAAAAAATTTGCGAGGCTTCTTTGATTTTTTTACCGCCAGACATTTGAAACAGAAATTTGAATAAATGCGTGTTGTATTCAGAGACATCTTAAGACTTCCTTATTAATTAAAAATGAAATTCTTGTTCTTACGATGAAAGCAATTACATTTCAGCACTCAAACATCCGTCTATTCATTACGGTGTGTCGTAATGAGATTTCATATAGAAACTTTCATCTTTTTTAATATGTTTATCCATATAAATTAGATTTAGTGATTAAAATATTTTGTCGGTTTCACCATCGAATTTTATGTAAGAAAGTTATACAGATAGATAGTTATATTTACTAATTATTGTAAATCTTACTACACTCCTTTGTAAAAAACAAGTGGTTTTGATTTTTCTATATTAATTGGTAATCATTTAGTTCTAAAAAGGTTTTAATAGCCAAACTAATATAGAGCTAAACTAAATAAAGAGTCTGTGTATGAAAAAAGTTAATTTCAAACTCGAAGCTCGGATTTGTTGTTAAAAGGTTATCAGGCAACTAAATCTAACTTCTTATTCTAAGTACAATTATTTATGTCTGTCGCATCATCCTGCCTTTTTATGTGACTTTAAAATGTATCTTTGTATCTATTGTAATTATAGCGCTGCTGGAAGAGGAGTTGCCAATATTACGTCTCACAGCGATTAACCGTGAGTCGTTCAAGTGTCCAAAAAACCTGTACTCGTTACCAAGAGACAGGTTCCGTTCAGAGCAGGAAAGATTCTAGAAGAAAACTTTGCACACAACCATGAGATGAACGCTTTTTAGTGGCTAATGCACTGGGGAATAGTAAATGCAATTACATAGATCTCAAAAGACACGTTGAAGAGGTACGTAGAGCACAAGTAAGGCTATTGACTGTAAGGAGCAGGCTTTTAGCTGCTGATATACGTAGTCGACGACCAGCACGGGCTCCTGGGTTAAGCCGTGAGCATCAGATTGCTCGATTGAGATTCGCTAGAAATTGCCTATCTTGGACACTAGGTAATTGAAGTAGCGTACTGTTCTCAGATGAGGCTCGAATTTGTCTGTACGATTAGGACTGAAACTGGCAAGTGTTACGAAGATCAGGGAAACGCTATGATGACGTGTTTTGAAGAAATCAACCCTTATGATAGAAGATCTGTTATGTTTTGGGCGAGTGTAACTTCCAGATTTTGTACCAAGAAACTATTCATTGAAAATGGCTCACTAAATGCGCAGAGGTGGATAACAAATAATCCTTTGTCAACATGCCCAACCCGCACTGACTGTAATTGGTGAAGATGCCATTTATATACATGGATGATAATGTTCAGGCCTACCGTTGTGGCGACGTAGATGTTTTTATGCAAGCGGTCGGTATTCATCGTTTGGACTGGCCAGCGCGAGGCGCTTAACCCCATTGACCACGCCTGGGACCCCCTTAAAAGACGAGTACGATCTGTCCAACCCACTCCACAAAACATCAAGGAGCTTAAACGTGTGATCTTGGCTGAGCAGTAACACATTCCACAGGAGACCATCAAAAGCCTGGTGAAAAGCATGCCAAGACGATTACATGCTATAATTTCTGCAAGTCAAGGTCAAACTCGTTATTAGTTTTTATTTTATTAATGTCTTTTTTGTTAAAGTACCAAAAATACTTGTAGCGTTATTTTCACTGTATCTATAAAAATGTCCATTTTCGAGCGGATTTCTGTTTACATTGACTAAAACACCAATTCTTGGATTTAAGTCTTTAAAAAATTCTAAAAAAGAAAAAAGAAATTTCTAGTCATCTAAGCTAATAACATATTAAAAATATTAATATTATCCATAGAAAAGCCAACAACTGTAAGGTGCCCGTTTTTTTTGCCAAGGAGTTTATAATATAAACTAGACCACACCCAGCAAACACGCACACTATCTCAACCGTTACTTAGATAAACCTACATGTCATACATTATTCATGCTAGTTTACATACATGCATAATGATGGCCATTATTTATTATCAATTATTGACATATTGTATTCGAATAATATGTTTTCCACCCTATACTGGTTCATAAACTTGTACGGCTGTTACAATTATAGTACCAAGTCAGATTTGAGCTTAGTTTTTGATTGATCACTGGATAGAGTTGATCTGTTGACTGATTGTATAACACATTTACTTCTCGATTTAACAAAGAAGAGTTATTATTTCTAATTTGTACGTATGTTGACTTAGCGTTTTTATGATATTAAGCACAGAAACCAGTAAATTAATGTAGATAAGTATATAATAATAAAAATTAACAATCATAGTGGACTTATCAAATCATTGAATAAAATATGATTAAATAAATAATAAATAAATTACATCAGTTTATCCCATGAGAGGTTATGAAACGAATTAATGTACTCAAAGTTCTTTTAAAACAAATAAGTATTAAGATCGCACCATGGATGATGTTTCCACATTGATATCATGTATTTACGTAAATATTTGTTAATAATGAATCACGTTGTTACAGTATAATAGATCTAAAATCAAGTAATAGCCTAATATATTCTCAAAACTTTTATTAGGATTATAAGAAACAACGATAACGTAATAAAATTTCTGACTATTACATAATAAACAGGATATAGTCGTTTTTTCTAGCTATTTTCTCGTCCAGAGGCACGAAAGCGGTATTGCTGATTTGTTCCATTTTACGAAAATCTGAACGTCTTAGTACGTTGACATGCAAAACCTTTATGTCTTGTCATACTACATTCAACCACAAAATAAGTGTTTTCACTCAAATAACCTTATTAAAAATATATTTAATTGATTACACAAAATTCATTAAAGTAGATGCCTCTACGGGTATAACTTGCTGAACAAGTGTTGTATGGAACATATAAATTGTAGTTACGCGTGTGATTAGTTGGGTTTGTACGTAAACAAAATTTTTTTATGGCTACGTGTTTTGATCATTCCTTTGTTTTGTTTAATTATTTTCTTATTTTACAATACAGGCATCTTATTATACAAGCATCAATATAAAACTATAATTATGATTTTAATGTCATAATAAAATCATAACTATAGTTACTATTATATTATTTTTCATCACCACCACAGCCCATATTGATGATTTAAATCACTGATGTATTTAAATCACTTTCCAAATCAACACTTATGTACATAATGAAGCTATATCTTAAAAAATTGAGATTTTCAATCACATAACTTGTGAAAAGGGTGCAAGAGCATTGCTTGAGGACCTCACACTGACAGAACATAGCGAGGTAATCTTAGCTTTAAAGTTAAATTGTTAGAGTTTTTTGATGATGAAGATTTTATCTTTGGCCGATTTTGCTATAAGAAGGATTACTAGGAATTCTTCCTGCTAAATTCTACTGTCGCAAAAGTTAGCACAAACAAAAGTTTCATCCTCTCTACCTCGCAGTGCAGAATCGTGTGTTTTTCAAGAAACCTTTTTTCACATAAGTATTAATTACTTTGGGCATTCAGTTACCGCCAGTGGTAGTTCTGAACCGATACAATACAAAAATATTTTAGCAGCAAGCATATCTCTTTCTCAAAATCCGGTAACAGTTTTACAAACACTAAGTCTGGCTTATATATCTACGGTTGGTATTAATTGGTTTCTCATTGGTAAATATATCAAAAATTAAGTCAAAATGTAATGAACCCAATGTAATATATAAATATGAAACAAAATTGAGTGGCACAAACGATTTTAACAAAAAAAATATTATGTGAATTGGTAAGTCACAGAATATTAATCACGGATTATTGCTTTCAGTTCACTGAAATATAATAGGCTGAAACTCCAATACGTTCTCTAAATTTATGTTCCATATCCCCAGTTCACGGGTGAAAAGTCACAATGTCAAATCCGTAACTTGCCCGTCGAATTTTACAATATATATTAGTTTTAAAAACTACCAGTTTAATTTTCAGTCCATTTGTCTTATTTTCAATTTTTTCGAGTGATCTACACAATAAAGTTTACTCAATTATATACAATTACACTATACAAACAAAAGCATTTTATTTTTTTGCCATCTCATTATCAGATAAATAAATGAAATTAAAAAAATATTTACTATATCAATATCGATCTCTATTAATGTAACGGAAGAGCACAATCGGTTCTTGAGTTAGGTAACAATCTACGAGTATTCAGAATACTTGGAGCTGCTCCAGGCAAAGTGTAGTAACTTTATATATTATATCTTTGCAACATGAAGCGATTGAGAGACAAAACGCGGCACTAAAAAAGTATTTATTTTTCAAACAGTAAATATTCACAGATTCATCAATAGACTTCGTATATTAAATTTATTTATTAATATTTGAAGTCAAAGCTTGTGTGTGAACACGGACGCCATGGCCAAACAACAAATTAAAATGTCATTTCATTTTATTTTACGAGAGTATCTACTAAAAATATTGAGTTATTTTATTAGTACAAATTAAAATGTCATTTCATTTTCTTTTACGAGAGTATGTACTGAAAATAACTCAATATGTGATGATCAATGCAAATCTAGTTAGCTCATTAGCGAATCGAATTCTGCATCCGAACAAATATGTATGTATGGCCCTCAGGTATTTAATCCGAGTCTAGTTCTCGCTAATAAGGGTTGAACAAGCGGGATTTATTTTTCCAAATATAAAGAGGCCTGTGCTCAGCAACGGGACATATATATGGGATGTACAAAAGTTGAAAAACAATTTTGGAATTGTATATGTATGTATATTTTTATGCTTTTTATAGCATCAAAAGAATGCATTTCATTTTATTCTTTCATAAAATAACGCTAGTTGTGTGGTACAAAGTTTATCACTTCAGAACAAATGCTTCTTTTTGTTTTCATTGTGTAATTAATATGGGAAGAGATTTTGAAACTTATCTCCTTTTATATAATTATAGCTGATTATGGTCTTATTCTAGGGTTCAAAATCTCTTTAATTAAACAATATTGCTCAGTGCAACATTGTTTCATCCTTCATTTCAGGGCGGCCTTTGTATTTGGTATCGCGTAACTACTTATAAAATTTTATAATGTAAATTACACAAAGCAAGAAAAAGCTCATTAAACTTTACATGGAAGTTGTATTAAGATAAGGAAGCTAACTTTTGCTCTATTCTTTTTAAAGAGATATCTTTTATAAAAATCTTTTGAATCCTAAAAAGATATTTTGTGTGTCCAAAAATGTAATTTCCTATTTACTAACATCGCAAAAAAAACACTATTTTGGGCTCCGCGGTGAAAAAAGTGATATAATTACTGTAATAACAGTCTTATTATTTTAAAAAAAGTAAATTCTAGTATTTAGTTAAACATGTAATGCACTTATAAAACGCAACAGTTGCAGTGCCGACCATGAAGATTTATTAAATATATTGGCACATTTTCACCGAAAATGACAATTAAAGAAAATTCCAGAAAGCAGACATATATCAGAAATTATGGCGATGACCGTTTCCAATTACAACAAAGATATGTGAATATTGGATCTTACTAAAAACCAAGCAACACGATATAAAAATAATATTTTAACAACGGCAACCTTCACAAGTTCTTATCCTTTAAAGATTCTAGTGAGTCACTAGTTAATTGTTTAGTTGCTTACTTACTTGAGTTTGAATCAAAATAAAATTGTTTTATTTATGAACATATCCAAATAAAACAATTTTATTTTATAGTTAACTAAGAAATATAATATTATAGTTAACTGTGACACAGTTAACTATAATAACTATGTCACTGTGTTAACTGTGACACCGGTCTGCCGTGCCAAAGGATGCATGGCTAAGTGCGAGCTTAGTCGCAAGCGTGCTTACCGTCCCGGGATCGGGCTCCCCCGGGTACTATGGTGCCTTACTTCAGCATGCGGGGCTCTGTAGGGGCTGACCTCCATTCTCCCTAGCCACTCGTGGGATTCACGAAGACGAATTTAATATACCTAATTTGTTGAAAAATGACGACGACATGGTTCGCCACCCGTCACGTTCTGATTCTCACGAGGGCGAGAAGTGACTAATGGAGAGGCGTTTCGCTTCGATGAATGGTAACGGATGGAGCTCTGTGGTCTCTGCTAACCCCTGCGGGGGATAGGTGTGAATATATTAAAAAAAAACTGTGACATACTCGTAGTCACAGTGATCGTTTAAATTTGAGGCAACTATTGGATTTGTCCTAACAATTTGTATGGAACTTTTGTCGAGAAAAGATAGATTGTTTTTTTTTACAAACGCTATTCGTAAAACAAAACAGAGTTTCTGAAGCCGTGTACGACACGAAGTAATCCTTAAATAGGAAAAAGGACCAACTCAATTTAAAAGTTTGTTGTTTGTTGTTGTTAAAGAATAGGCCGTTTCGGTTGGTTAATCGTAAAAAATACGTCAATCGCGGTAAATATAAATAAAACATCAGTGTAAAAAAGTAATAACATCATAAATATTTGTTTTTTCGTTTTCATTTCAAAAAATGATTGTCAAGTCTGATTTATAAATGCTGGGTAAAATTAAATATTTTTTTGAGTCATGTAAGAAAACATATGATAGAAACCTCTACACTATATAATAAATTAAATTATAAAGTATATCTATATTGGAGTTTTAAAATAATCAATCAAATCACTGTTAAATCAATAGAATAAACACAGTTAAATCTACGTCAAATTGTGTTTCTTTTCAATCACAGCTCTTCCTTCAGCTGGATCTGTGCGCCGCGGCGCCAGAACAATCTCCGACCCTTTGTCCGCCTCCAGACGCACAGACTAACTGCATACGACTGTAAGCAAAAACAGGATAAAATAATAATTATTATTTTAAATAAATAAAAAAGTATAAATAATAAATATCATAGTATGAAGATAACTTTGAAGTTAACAATAATAATTTCGCCTTTGCATATCTTCATAATTCATGAGATATTTAAATGTAATATTTGAATGATATGTGAATAAAGTTATTGTTCCAACGTTCTTCCAACAAATAAAATTATTTAAAAAATTTCATACATGAGCACAATATTTTCTTTTTATATAAATTTTATTTGATAAACAAATACCTACAAACTTCTATAGTAAAAATATTTTAATATTCGTTAGTTTTTTTCTTCTTTCTATTTCAAAATGTAAGTAAAAAGTTAGTAATGTGACTAATAAATTTGTAAGGAGTACAAATAAAAATATATATTTAATATAATAATCAAAAAGACCTTGTGTCTGTATTTTTATAGTCTATATTACTCGGCGCTCCATTATCCCGCGCTAGGTTTCATTTTCTTTTCATCAAGATATCTTTACGCTCGAAGGACGTTGTCTCTTTCGTCACCCGCGCCCTCACCCTATCTCATCACTGTTCTTTTTAAATTATTTTTCTTTTTTAACGACCTAAAACTGAATTTTAATTAAAAACAGTATATATTTAAAAAAAAAAAACTATTTCTGTTTAATATCTGCTTTCACTATGGTATTGACTTTAGTGGTGTTTATTCGATTTGAATTCCATACCCTTTTTGAAGCTGCAGGCAATAGAAATCTCTAGTTTTGATTTTATTTTATATCTCATTGCTGAACTTAGATCGCTTTAAAACCGGTCACCTAATCCAATATCGTCTTGTAAGCTTGACGGATAGCCTTGCAGTTCGTCATTACACCAACTTTGTTTGTTAATTCAAATGAAATTGAATATTGAAACTGAATATATCAAAACTATCTTGATTGATATTTAACTTGCTCTGTGGCGAAGTTTCAGAGTTTTGGCCACGGGTTCAATTATGTACTTATTCCGTATTTATTCCGTATCTGGTTGTCAAACAACCCAACAATCCACCATTGAACGAACATAGTGGGTTCATATCCATCCCCACAGAAATGCGAAGATCTTATACCCAACACTGGAACGTACATAATTAATATACAAATGTTATTGTGAATAAGAGCCATGGTAGTACCTTCAAAGAATATCATCGTTAAGTGGTAACATTTAACTGTGTTATTGCTTCTCATACGGTGCATTCGGATTTCCATTTTATTTGCCCTTCCTTTATTGTGTTCTTTCCCTTTTATTAAAATCCATACCTTAACCCTAACCTATTTTCTATGCGCTTAGTATTGTGGATGTCACATGGATGGCGCTGATTGCTTACTATTAAGTGAGTCGTTTGCCTATTCAATAAAATAAAATTTAAAAATGAATACATTGTGGAATTCACTATTCGCTTGTTCCTCGTTTTCTTTGTTAAAAATGCATGTGCAATTAAAAATAAATACGTCAATTAGAAAGGTTAACTCTTGTTATATTTTTCACAATGATCTTACAAGAAGTGTTGGTGGAAGGTAGAAGCGTGAAGGTGAATATTCAAAATGTTGCCAGTGTGTTATTCCTATTTTCCACATACATATAATAATATTCTCTTGTATTTAAATATCTATGTTGCAGTGACAATAAACGCAATAACGAAGCACGTTAACAAGAAGCATCGAGTCAGGTACAACGGGCTGACGGAACAATGGTTGCTTTGTGTGACAAGAATAATGTTCCGTGAGCTGACGTTAGCTCCCTGCGCTGATTACACTGTGAAATTACTAGGCTAATAAAAACATCACTTTTGTGAAGATGGCGTCGATGCAAAGAAGATAAAGTGTTTTTTTTTTTGTTCATTAAATAAACTCAAGTAAAAAAGACCTTTAATATTTTCTGTATGGTTTACACATTATAAGCCCTGAGACCTTTATAACCTTATCGGAAGTTAGAACTAGAGAACAAAAGGCCTTCACATTTCGAACTTGGAAGATTACTTTTTTAAGGAATAAATAGGCAAAGGAGTAAGCCCTACCGCAAAGTCAAGTATCTAATGCAAACTATCACCGCCGCCCATATTGGCAATACCAAGGACGTTACAGATATAATGCCTACTTTAGGAAATAGAAGAAGTCAAGAAGGAATTAATAGGAGAAGGAGTAGTAATGAGAAGGGAAAACGGAAAAAAGGAATAGGGCCTACTGATCTCCGCACTCATCATACGAAACAATAAAATGCTACCACTTGATATAATATTCTGTGCGAATTTTGAACTCCCCAGTCAAGCCTTGTTGACATGGATATAATACTTAATTTATTATTATTTATTTAATATATATAATTATTATTTATTTAATAAATTAAATACAAACAACAATACTTGCGAATAGCTATTTAAATAAAAGTTAAAACGCAATACTGAATTGTAACAGTTACGAGTCTCAGATGCCTGGCGTATCGTTCAAATTAATGCCAGCAATTTCATCCCACATAATTGCATTTGCGCAACACAGTAAGTATGGTTACGGAAGGTAAAATATAGATCGCATTATTAATATCCGTCCTTATTAACGTTCATTTACGTAATATTTCTTGATGTCACTGTTTTACATGAATATATATATATATATATATATATATATATATATATATATATATATATATATATATATATATATATATATATATATATATATATATATATATATATGATATATATATATATATATATATATATATATATATATATATATATATGTGTGTGTGTGTTCTATAAAAGGAAATGCGTATGAAATAAATTTAGATTTGTAAAAAAACATTTGCCGTTTACTAAACGAAATAGTTAAATGGGTCCAACTAAGCATCATATTTTTAAAATTACCCACATTAATTTTGCAGACATAGTCTCCATTGCAGCACTTGTAAAACTCTCTCTCCTGTCATCTGTTCTCCAATAAACTTGTCCGGCCCATTGCCTCTTCAGTTTGTTAACTTGAATCTAGTATCTCTATTCTATTGTATTTATTAACATCGGAAACAAGTATAAAAATTACTTTATTAAAACACTAGCCTTTGCCCGCGGCTTCGCTCGCGTGGAATTTGGTCTGCCACATTAAGTTTCGTGACAGATCATTTTAAATAAATATATTTTTTTTTGCTTAATTTGTGGTTCACAATTTTGGTCATAGTGGCTTCCACATAAAAGGTAGATATATGCTGTCGCTTTTATTTAGAACTATTAAAGATAAACAATACAACGGTATATCATCTTTGTGTAACTCCAATGGTTTAGGCAGTGTACGCCAAGATAGCTCTCAGAGGCCAGATTATTTGACATTTTTTCCAAATTAATTGACATGTATCGTTATATTACGACCAAGAAAATTACATAAAATCATTACAAATTGTAGCCTATATGTTATTCCGATGTATAACCTATATTACTGTAAAGTTGTAATATTAGTAGGATAGGATAAGATATATTATCATCACATTAGTCAAATTAGCCTATTTCTATTACACTTGGCATCTTAAGTTGCTTTTAGAATATTTAGATAAATTATGGGAAATAATTGTAGAAAATAACATTATTTTCTACATTTATTTGTTCAAATTACAATTTTGAAGATTTAATGAGTGTTATTGATAAATGTGAAACTTTTTATCGAACACGAGTTGTGAGACATCTACAACACCATAAATATTAAAAAAATAACAAAACAAGGGTAAAATTCATCAAGTATATGAAGAAAGTTGAAATGTTTCCTTTTAGATAAAAAGTATTCAAATTTAGATAAAAACAATAAAAACTTTTTTTATGAGATAGCGAGGCAAACGAGCAGGCGTGTCACCTGATGGAAAGCAATCAACGCCGCCCATAAACATGCCTACGGCACTGCGGAAGCGTTGCCGGCCTTTAAAGAAAGTATCATTATGAGAGGGGGGGGGGGATTGGGCTGCCGGAACTTAACCACTTACCGGACGAAGCGCGGTAGCTAAGCTACCACTCAGACACCGGTTTTCTGCACGAGTTGATACTTCCCCGGGCGAGCCAGCCCTTCATTTCATGCTACAAACAAATACTATGCCATTCTTGACAAAGTATTCGTCCGTAACGTGGCTCCACCACTATAGTAAATACTTACATACGTAGGCTGCAAAAACTAAACGTTTTTAATTTTTAAAATAAAATCTTATTAAAGTTGTTTGTTTTAGAACTCAGCTTGAGGAAATTTCCTTTAGCCAATATTATACGAAGGCATTAATGGCATGCGTCTAGGGACGCGAACCAATCAACTTAAGCCAATAACTACCCTTGAGTGGTGGCACTACTAAAATGCTAAGCACATACTTGTAAATTTTTAATGAAAACTTAATTAATACCTTTAATGCGAACCTTTATTAAATATGATGATTTTATTATAATTTATTTGGGGTATAATTTTTTTTAGAATACAAACCTTTTACCGATTAATTGGCTCAGAGACGGGGCTCCCTGCCCATGGAGTCAACGGTCGGGGATTCGAAAAAATATATGTATGGCCTACAGTTATTTATTCCGAGTGTGGTAACCCTGCCAATCCGCATTGGACAAGTATAGCGGGTTAACGTCCGTTTATCCAAAAATGGGTAGGCCGTGCTTAGCAGTGTGACATATATGCACTTTGTTCAGAAACCTTATTAAAATGACTCAAAAATAATTAATGTAAGCAAATTAACGAAATAACCTTCGAGAATTTTATAAATTATAATCCTGAAATTTAATAATCCTGTGTACAATCATAAGTCACCTGCGTGTCGTATTTCCATTCAACATGTTCCATCAGTAAACAGTTAACTAATAAAAAAAATATCTTTTAAACATTGATAAACAATAAATTAAAAACTTCTTGCGTAAACAATTTTTTTCTGAAATGAAGACGAAAACGGATATTTGTGTGCTTCCTGTTAATTTCCTGTGGCAAATAACTTCCGCCGCTCAAAAAATTGCACAATTAATCTAAATTCCTTTATTTTAAATTTATCTGTTTTATAAGCACTTAAGCAGTCTTAAACATAAACTAATGCACAAAAGTTAGTTTTTGAACAAAACTATATTATATTATTATATTTTAAGTATAATGTAGATACCGAAAGTTAAATAAAATATTTTTGAGTTTGGTCACTCCACGCTTTCAATATCTTCGGAAGCCAAGAGGGACGCTTACTGAGAGTAAAATATTGCTTACAAGACAGATTTATGATGTTATGGCGAATCTACAGATATGTCTCGTGATAATTTACGAGCCTCGCCACTATTTATTTCTAAAAAATTCACTACAGTAAAAATATATCATTTATCAAGAAAATAGACGAGAAAGACTTATACAAAAAATAAAATCCAATCTTGATAAATTTTTGTTTATCATTCATCCAACATTTTACCTAAATAATGGGAAAAAGGTAGGAGAACGATCTAACAAAGTAAGGAAAAAGGATAGTTTGTGAAATATTTCATTGTTTATCGTTTGGTCATTTGCAAACATTATTTATAACAGTTTAAATAGAAATATTTACTTTATAGCCGAATGGAAATTACAGCACATTTATCTACGCATATCATCTTAATATGTTTGATAACGTGTGGAGTTAACTAAACAACAAAGGAACATTATTAATGGAGTCAGGCGTTACTTTGCGGAAATCCATCACTATATGGACAGTCAAAAGTTTTACTTAGACCACTGAAAAACTTTTTCTGTTGTCTTACGAGGAGTTTACTATACCTGAAGATGCCTCGTGTTGGGGCGAAACACGTGTCGTTTACAAGATGGAAAAGTGATAATGTGTATTTGGTGTTGTGTATAGTGGTTGGTGGGTGGAGAATTGATGGCCGATTTTCGGTAAGTTTTTGGTTTAAGTTCCAAATAAATCCACTTAACCCAACAGAAAAACACACATTGTTAATTTTCTGTTATTGTTTTGCTTGTCACGGATCTTAGCTAAGTAAAACTTTTGACTGTCCATATAACAAAGGAACATATCTCGTGCGACAATTATTTTGTTTTACAATGTTATTTTTAAATTATGGCGAATACTAATATTTAGACTATTAATCAAATAACCCGTCGTAAAAATAAAAATAATATAATTTTTATACATTTTTTTACCTTTCTTTTGTGTCTTTGTCACGGAACCTCTCTTAAACAACTGGACCTATTTTGATGAAATTTTTTGTGTGTTTGAGTGAGTCCTTTGATAGTTTAAATTGACAATTGAATTCGGTAGGTGATGCTGCAATCGGGTTAAAGGTTTTTGATTTTAAGGCTAAAGTACTATCACAAGTAATGTTATGATGTATGTAGTGCATTTTTTTATGGTATATGAAGGCAAACGAGCACGCGTGTCACCGGATGGAAAGCAATCAATGCCACCCATAGACATCCACAGTGTAAAAGTGTTGCAGGCCTTTAAGGAAAGTGTCAATATTTGAAGGTTGGGCCTCCGGGAATCAACCGCTCACCGGACGAAGCGCGGTAGCTAAGCAACCACTCAGACGCCGGTTTTCTGCGGGAGTGTGGTACTTCCCCGGGTGAGCCGGCCCATTTATGCTACAGACAAATAATATGCCATTCTTCACAAAGTATTCGTCTGCAGCGTGGTTCTACCATTTTACATTTTTAAAATAGATTTTTGAAATCCAAAAATGAGGAAGTAGGTAAATTACTGTGGAGTTAAGCTTGTAGATCGAATTGTATGTCATTACCTAGTTTGTCAATTATTTTTGTAACGGATCGATTCTAAGTGCACTAGTATTTATCGGCATGATCACATTTCAAAGTGAATAAAAGCATTTTATTTTATTTAACACAAATGTTTTTAACTGAATTGTATTCCTCTAGAAGTGATTCGTTCAGTTTTATTGAGCTCTGAGTATGAAAGTTTTGAGACGAGAAGGAATTTCAAGTTAAGTCACTATATAAAAACAGTTTCCTAAGAAAGTCACTTACCGCAACTTAAAGTTCTATACTTCGTGTTAAGAATTTTCTTTATTTTAAGTCTTATTTATTTCAAATATTGTTTATAATAGAAGTGCATATAGTATGTGTACAACGTAAGTTTTGCGATAAAAAATTCTTACAATTCTAATATATTTTTTTCATTTACTTGCTGTGTGTATGTCATTGAAATACTAAGTGTTATATTGTTATTCATAAAGCATTATTATCTTATAAAATGAAAAGACGCTATTTTACTAATACATTCTATATTTATTCTAATTTTATGGGATAGGAGGGCAAACGAGCAAGCGTGTCGCCTGATGGAAAGCATTAATTAATTAATGATTAGTGTAGCCATTCAATATGATGGCTTACGGTGTGATAATCAATAATAGAGATAAGAAAATTGCAAACTACTGGGTGAATCACTATTACACAGGCTAGGAAGGAACAATAAAAAAACGTTGTCTTTGTTATCCCGTACATCCAAAGGTTGTTTGAAACTAATGATTATTAGCAGTAACTTTTAGTAAGATCGCCTTTTAATTATTATTTATAACCCAATAATATTATGTCAATAATTATTCAATATCTTTTATAAGAATCACAAAAAAAGCAATTTTTTTTCATAATCAATCAGTTCGCAAAAAATTCGAAATAATTTTCATTAAATACATAACATACTACATGGTACTAAACAATGCTTTATTAATAAAGCACGTTTTTCAGGAACCCGTCAAGAAATGGATCAGATGAGTACTGGATAAGGGATCGCGTCTTGGTAAACGCAGTGCGGGATGCCCATCAGTTACATAGAGGGACGATCAGCGCAAGGTGACAGATATCCTCCTGTTGCCGCCTGGCACCCGCGAGGGGGGAGGGCAAGCGAAATCGTGTGCAATAGAAGTATAGGCTAAAGATATTTACGTTAGGTGTAAATATCTTTGGCCTATACTTCTATTGCAGACGATTTACGAAACAATGTCGTCGAGGCATCGCTTCTCGTGGCTCAGCCGTATCTCGACAACGCAAAGTCGCGGCATCTAGGTTCACCCTGAGGCTCGAGCCTGCAGGCGACAGACATAAAACGAATGCATAGTGTTGCAAATAGAACTAGGTGGCGTGCCCTAGAAAAGTCCTATATCCACCAATAGATTATCGAGGGCTAGTGATGTAAATTTAATAATTTTCTTCAAAATCATAAAAAATTACGGTACAGTACACTATTATTATCTTCATATAAATGCAATGCAATTATTTCTTGCAAGCCAAACTGTGATAAGTTCTAACATTGAACACGCTCTTTGCGTCCACTTTACGGTCAGATGCTTGCGGTGATTGATCGTGAAATAACCTGACGGCGGATAACTTTGATTCACAGCAAATGCGTACTTCGAATATACTATATTCGCTTAAACTATATACATATACTTGTTACAAATAAAAATAAATGTTTATGTTGAGTATAAAGAAAAATCCTTAATAAATATAATTTTTTATCCACTTTTTAAGTTCGTGCATAGTCGGTTTCACAAAATATCATCGATAGCTGTGGCATAACAACACCCTAAAAGAAATGATATAACGGAGTACATATTCCAAAAACAAGTTTTACAAATATAATTACTAGAAAAAATTAATAGTGAATTGCGCATGTATTTTTAAGGAAACTAAAAAACAAAAGAGTTATAAGTAGGCCATATTTTTTACGTTCCAAAGAAATTAAAACATTTGTACATAATTTAATTAAGTTCCCTGTATTATTCTCACATTATGCACTCTTTAAGTAGGCGCGCCTTTTTCACAAAATTAAATTTCCTCTTTTTAATAGTCCATATATACTATTGGGGTCCGGGCCACCCCTTTTCGTTGACCTACCTCGCTTAGATTGCAGATACGGATTAACGGGTCCCTAAACCCGCAACAAATAATTGTAATTCATACATATATTTATCGAAATACGGAAATCAACCCGTGTTCTTTGAATCTGAAAGCGATAATTTCTTCAGTAAATCAAAAATATTGTAAGTTTTTTACATATCAACTTTAAAATCTCGTTTTTTAGTCTTTTTTTCAGCTAGTTACTATAAAAGTACGTTTCATACTCTCTTTTATAAAGAAATTAATCTTTTTCAAGTTATCTCTATACCTACACTATCGTAAACTTGCATACCTTCTATTTTCAAGTTAATGTGGGCCTAATTTTAGCCTCAGAATATTTTTGGTTTATGATTTTATTGGTTAATGCTTTCCGCAGAAATCAGAAAGCCCCATGACTCAGATAAATGACACATATTAATGGGCCATAAAGAATAAGTATTAAATTAATAAATTAAATATAAATTTTTAAAAGCATAGTTGTAATTGAGATGTGGCGGCTGTGAAAAGGGCGGCATTGTGAAACTTAACTTTGTAACAAAGAGTTTATAGTGAAGCAAAGGAACAAAGCAACCCAGCCAGGCTCCATTTAAACATTTTAATCGTTCGCGGCTTAAACTCAGCCCGCTATTTATAATGTGGATCCTGCGTAATCCTATTTTAATTTAATGCTATATTACAAATCTTGTTCAATATATTACTCACCAAATATTATGTGATAAAAAATGTGGGTGAAATCACCATCTAGAAAACCAATTTGATTAAATTTATTACTCATCCCACTAACAGGATATTAAAGTTTTGATATTATATTTTTGAATACTCGTAAGAAAAAATACATTTAATACCATTAACTTTGTCCCATAGAATGATGACCGCTGCGTCAGCGGTCATCATTATAGGTAGATGACGTCTTTATATTCATGATAATGTATTCTAATTATTTTTTGTAGAGCCCATATTTGTACTATTGCTAGGCATGAAGTCTTCCCATTTTTGGAGACATTAAACGCATCACGTTTATACAAAACATCAGTTGCATATCTTGACTCAGAATAAAAATCCGAAGTGTATACATATATAATATGTATCCCGATGCAGATATCAAACCCATATGATATACCTCGTATATTAAATATAATAGGTTTTTTAGCCATATGGGTTTTTTATGGAAGTAACTGACGGGCGCCGGGGGTCGTCACCACCTGAGTGATTGCTTGGCTGTTAAGAAAGTATCGACGTGGACCGTCACGTCTCTTAACAGCAACCTCACTCATCATTTGTTTTAAAACCTAAGTGAAGGAATTACACCCCGTTTTAGGGGTTCTACCTGCGGTTTTCAACTTTGAGCGTCAATTAGCTCAGTGATTGACAATTAAGAGTCCCAGCGCATCCTTTACAATCGCTGAGGGCAACCTCTGCCGTCGGAGTCCAAGCGCATCCCTTACAATCGCTGAAGGCGACCACCGTCGTCGGAGTTCCGGCGCAACGCTGACCATCACGCAGGCCGCCGACCGCTGACAACTTGCAGGGGAGTGTTAGTCTGCTTACGTAGTAAAATCAGATCGGCTGTTTACCCACGACCTACAAATTTGTGTCTCACCTACTTGATTCTTTATTTTTTTATTTTTATGTAATAAACATTTCTTTATACTGATAACACCGTGGTTTTATTTTACAAAACCCAAGTAGGTGTTTCAACTACAATCGACTAATAAAAGAAATACAATAAAATTTAAGTGACAAAACACAAAGATAAATAAAAGTCAAATATGACACGAATGACCTTGATTGAATTTCATCTGAACCATTTGATATAAGTTACCCTCCAACTCTTCATCCATTGGAGGCTACCTCCAGGGCTTTTATCAATTTACGGTGAAGTTACCCAAAAATTACGCTTGCTTGAACGATCTTGTGATAAACTGAATTGAAATATAGATTAAGAATACGATAAAATTTCAATTTATTACGTCCATAATTCTTAACCGTTACTTTCACTTAGTCAAACTGGCACCGCAGCCTAAAACCTTAAATGAATAATAACCATTTTTTATTTAAGTTTATTGTATTTTTTCTACTTTTAAACGTAGATGTGTAAACGCCATTTAAAGTTAAATCGATGACCACTGATGAAATAAAAAAAATAACTGACTGACACAAAGGAAGTTTTAATGTTATCGATGAACTCTAATGGAAACTAAAAAATCAGAAAGTAGTGGAAAGTCTCGAAAAAGATCTTTGGAGACAAGTGCACAAGATCTATGGAGGTTTGAGACAGAGCTAGATGGAAAAAATTGTGGAAGAAGGCGAGACCCTCAAAGAATTAATATAGCGCTGAAGGAATTAATAAGAAGTCGTGATTTTATCCATAGAGAAATTTCACGTATATCACGTATATAATATAGTTATGATATAGTAATTATTTTTTAAACACATCGAAATGTATATTTTTCAAGTGTACTAGACAAAAAAGTGGTTAGCGAGAGGGATGTTCATAATATATCCGCTCCCGTAAGTATGAAGTGACGTACGCTAGTAGTCGGGTAAATATTATATATTTCACAACAGGCCCATGCAAACTAACAAACCACGATGATACTTTAACTAACATTTTGATATTTAGTTTCGATTTTAACAATAATTATTCGTGTTAAAGTTGGATCTGTAGTACTATGTTTGTTTCATAGCTATTTTCTATACTTACCCCAACACACCGACAGACTATTATACAAACGACAGACTAAATACAAATCTATTTATATTTTAATTGCGGTTTCATTTTATAACCTAACCGTGAGACAGTTTGATTTAATCATTACCTTTAACTACCAGCTCAATTGCTTTATATAATTGAAGTTGAAAGTCATGTGCAGGAAGGGTCTCATTTCCGATAGCCAGCCAATTTTGCTTTTCAAGGATAAAGGAGGCACTTTGATCGTTCGAGTGGAATTAATGTTCTCGGGAGGAATTACTGCGTCCAAGTTTAATTAAATGTGTCTTTATTACGTCACCAGCTTCTGTTCGTAATATAGCAGCCACTATTTTTTTGATAACTTGTTGTTATACTTAATATTTGTCTACTATTGTATACATTAGATACAAAATATTTAAGTAAATTTAATTTTCGTGCACAAAATATAATGTACATTATTATTCCAGATATTACTAAAATGTATTTAAGAACGATATTAATTTATAGTGTTTTATATTTTTTAACAAATTAAATTATTTTAAAGTTGACTGAAGTCAATTTTATAGTTAATATAAACTTATATTAAAAGTATTCAATACTTAAATATGTAATTATCTATAAAATTGATTTGATGCTATTTTTCTCTCTAATAAATCATTAAAAGAATTTTAATCAAAGAAAGAGTATGTTATCAACATTAAATGAAATATATCTATAATAACAACACTATTTAAATAAATTATGTATATATATAAATAAATTATGTATCCAAAAAAAAAGTAATTATTAGTTACATATGAATTTAATAATATGTTCACCTGTATTGTATAATTTATTTAAATAATATTTAAATAATAATTGTAAAAAATTCTACAAAGAGAATAGAATTAAAAATCATAACAATGAGGAGTCCTATATTAATATATTTTTATTTTATTCACCTTCGAGGGGAGGTAGTACCGCTACTAGCCTCTCACCTACTTCGATGCCTCTTCTAGCGGTACAAGAGAGTTCCATTTGAGAAATAATCTTTATCGCCGGGTTGTATATCGTCATCAGCCTTTTCCCAAATCTTTTTATTTTTGTACTCCCTACAAAGGCCTTAGGGC
Organism: Baronia brevicornis; assembly: GCA_031353405.1. Taxonomy (NCBI): domain Eukaryota; kingdom Metazoa; phylum Arthropoda; class Insecta; order Lepidoptera; family Papilionidae; genus Baronia; species Baronia brevicornis. The sequence goes on from JASFAT010004628.1 coordinate 27,770, forward strand.
CAATAAATTTATTAAAAAAAGTATTAACTTTTTTAGTACTTTTGCCTTGTATTAGAGTAGAGTAGAGTACAAAGGATTAATAATGAAATAAAAAAAGACAACCTCAAATAAAATTCTTTTATTTCAGTCTAAATATTTATACCAGGACCTTAATTTTTCGGTCGGAATGGTTCGACTGTATATTTGGCAGAACGCCAGCGGGCAGAAACAGACACACTGAAACCAATTTACAGCGAAATAGCAAAACTATACACTCTTATCGAACTACCGTTAAATATCTATAAAGCTTTTTGCAAAAATGACATATATATGTTACTGTATGCATGTAGACATATAATTGAATTTGTGACATAAACTACACTTAAATTTAAAACCTAAATTTAAAAACCTATTAATAAACCAATAAATATGACGTATAATGCATACTTTTATTACTTTTACATGCGTAGGGCATTTTACAATAAAATCTAGGTCATTTTATAATAAAAATTACTTCATTTTTGATTTTTATTAAAAATAAATTGATTAAGAAAATCAACAGTCACTAATATTAGACTGAGATATTTTAAAAATTTTCGTCATCACAAGTGAAAGGAAACAGGAAGGAAGAACGAATTTTAATGGAACCCCATTCAAAAACTTCTATGCCTGCCTAAAATCACAAATGCAATATGATAATACTAGTTAGAACTTCAATAGATAGTCGTGCAACTCTTAACAAGGCTCCTATAGAATTTGATACTGGAGATGAATGCTATCTGCTGATTTAGTTCCTACTATTACGGATTTAGAAGAGGATTCTCATGGAGAATGGTCGGTGCTTGATTTATTGAAATAGTTATTAGCTTTCCGAAATGTAAATATCTATAGGAACTATCTGCAATAGATAGAATAACGCAAGTGGTTCTTTAAAGTATAGAGTACTAAACTAGAACCTGGTGAACTTCGTTTTACCTACAATTTATTTGACTATAATTTTTGATCAGCGGTTTTATCAATCCTAATCAATCTTCCAATTCAAAATCATTGAGATGAATAACACTCACTGCATCGTGCATGATAAAGTATTCTAACAAATATTTTTTTTTAAAGTAATCATATTGAATGATGTTTTATACATTGTACTATACCCGCATAAAACAATAAATTCATTTCGGTAAAAAACCATCTTGCTCCAAGGTTACCATCAAAGCTACTGTCTGTAAAAATGTATTTAATAAATCAAATTAATACATACAATGTAAGTTAATGATATATGTGTGTAGGTGATATAAGAACATTCTTACTTACCACCGTTAGAATACTACGTAATCCCATCATTCGCACAAACATCAAGAATTCATTATTAATACAGCTGATTGTCACACGGCATTCATCCTGCTACGACGAGCATCAAGCTTTGTTCCGATTAAAAAACTCTGCTCCTTTCGCTGTGCAATAACAGTTGCGTATGGTGGTAGTGGAAAATTGTTTTCATAATACTATTGTAGAATTTGTTAACCTTTTTAACTAACCTAATAGTGCTCATGATAGAGGAATATGATTTATAACGATATGCCAACGGTAGAATTTAAACCATGACCTCAGAAAATTAGAGGTCTTCATTTCAATCCATCCTTACAAATTACTGTAAAGTATCAACTTGTACTAAATCTCATTTCAGACGGTGTCCGATTTCGCTGATAACTTTGTAATGACGTCCAAGAACTTGCTAACATCGTGACGGTAACCGTATATCTTGTATGAGTATATGCATACCTTCATTCATAAGGAGAGAAAAGTTGTGTGAAAACGTTATAGATTTAAAAAAAAAACAATTTTGATAGGTGAAATTTTTAATAAATGGCACAACAAAAGTGTTCAGCGCACTATTTTAAACCACATTTATCATTTATTGTGTCATCCTAGTTTTATTCGCCTGATTTCATCAAAGAAATTATTTTGTAACTTCTTTTATTATAATATTTAATAACATTTATTGTGTAATTTCGTTCGATGAAAATCGAAGATCGAATTCTGTTCCCTTATCACTTTCAATGCTTTATCTTTTTTCTTTCAAATTCATCTAAATTCCATTAATTGCATGTCCGCATTAGTCGCTCGCAGTACAGCTGCACCACATCAGCCATTAGTTAATTGCGTGGAAACATATCGCGTGTAAAATTCCGCCACGACGTCCTGCGGGACAAGGCGACAACCTGACTCCCGCTCGCTCTCATGCACACAGAGAAGTTTGCACTTTACAAACAAAGCACTCTTACAATAATTACGAAACGCATAAAGTGTTCTTTTTTGTCATAAATTTTTGTTTTATGTCAAAAATACAATAATATTGAATAATAGTATGAAAAAACAATGGTATTTTTCAATTTAAAAATTCTATAGCCACGTTACACGACTCTGGGTAGAGAAAAAATCTATGAGTTCGCGTCAGGAATATCCTAATGCTAAAGGTATAAATTATTTGTTTTTTAAAAATATTATTATTATTTATTATTTTTATATTATTAAGACTTTAATTTTTATTTACTTACATAATTTATATAATATTACAATTAGTTTGAAATTTCAAAATACAGTTTTAAGTTTTCACTTCTGTTGGCAGTCCTCATGACTGCCTCCGATTTTGTTTTTATAAAAAGTTGAGGCGAAGAACGAGGAAGCCTCAAGAGATGGGACCTGAAAAACATCAAGAGCATTCTCTAAGGAGAGACGGTCTTGGTAGTTTCTCCTTGCATTCCACACCAGGTTATTTAGAGGTATTTTAGTTTTTCATAGCCCTTGAAACCTTTAGGCAGGTTCAACTTATTTTAAACGTTAAAACATTTTATTTTATTTGTCAAAAAACATATATATAAACATTAAAATTATATTTACTGTATCATTTTATTACAATGAATTACGGTTGCGCACAGAATACTTGTTAAAAGTAAACTTAAGATGATCTCATCGCTCACTAAACTTTTATTATTGTTTGTTTTGGTGCTCGCCATGTCTTTGACTGTCCACCATATTAAAAGAATCAAAGGACATAGTAATTGAAATATCGTTACCGGAAACATAGAACTCGGTTAATATTGACATAAGTTTTCCAGTAAACAAGGACTTTTCCTGTTTCAAAGGGAACCCAAAGGTCAAGGCGATTTTGAACCATCTTAAAAAGCTTCTTCGAATTTATATAATAATATTTATTATAATAATAAATCTCTATTGTTTTTGAAGTTACCAAACACTCGTTTATCAATAAAATATAGTAGGATGACTGCAATTTTAATTAAATACCAGTAAAAAATGTATTCCAATACCAAAGTTATCCAACTTAATTTTATTAGTAATGTCACATAATACAACAAATCGCGTTTCCATACATAGTAAAAAATAATGTTTTCGATGAGTACTACGTACATACTATAATGTCACAGAGTTTAAATTAAGAAAGCTGCAACGATTCTTACATAGAAATCAAGGCCACAATTTGTTTAATAATTCAACCAAGCGCCTTCGAATGTTCTGTGTATTTACATACAAAGTTAATTACGATATAAATAAGTAAAAGGAAAAAAGCATAGAGTGATTTCGGTTGCAAGGATAAACGCTTGAATGAAACTATTCTAAAATACCTATCGTATTTTTTTTACATATTTCTAGGCCTCTTCTTGATATAAAGATATTATTTACCGTCATTAATATAGTTTTATATGTGTGAATTGTGACTATACCATTATGTGACGTATACCATTATCGCTTGCCAAATCCATTATTGCAAAACCCTCTGAAAGGTTGTCAGTCAATATACAAACCTCATTTCCTGCCTCATACCTTGCCCAAACTCCTATGTATAGGGAATGCATATATTTAAAGAAGTTTCATAAGTAACCCTAGGATTATTGAATAATTTCAAAAAAATTACATTTGGTTACTCTGGAATAACAAGAGTTTTAAATGAAACATACCGTATTCAAATTCATACATAGAAGTCACTCGTTATGAGCAATGAATTAGATGTTTTATCATTTATTATACACTTTGAGAAAAATGTTCCTAAATTCAGTATGCAATATTTACATACCGTTTACGTCATGTAGCTTTTGTTACTTTTTAGGATTTTAAAAACGTCCTTTTATACATTCGTAAACTTTGTAGAGATATAACTTTTCCTTGTCTCATTGTTTGATGACTATTTTTGCTTTTTTCTGGTATACGTAATGGTGGTATTTTACAGATACCTCAACACCGTGATTCATTACTAGTTAATCAGATATTTTATACCCCTAAAAAGGCAAAATTTCACAAGGCCAAATGTATGTTTAGTTTGTGTTTTCTTCTCCCTTTACATATGTCTCCTCGAGTTTAACATTTTTGTTATTATTTATGGTTTTTATTTTTAAACTCTATCATTATAATTAACATATAACATTTTATTCACCAAAATTTGTGATTTCTCTCCTGATCTCTTCACAAAATATAAGTAGATATCGATTTACATAATATCGTGGTAAGACTCATTCTATACATATTACGAGGACAACATTATCTCGGGCACACTATATGGTATGTAACATGTTGCGGTGCTATCTAAGGGCTTTAATCATATAGTAGGTATCAGTGCGGTAAGTACGGCTCAGGTCGGGATAATTTTATGGCTGTTGTTATCACACCCTCTGGTTCCCAGACATGTAATACCATCAATACACAATGTATACACATGTGGATTTATTCACAAAATGATTGAGGAATACTTTTTAATGCAAAATTTTAAAAATTTTTATCTAATCTTTAATTCGCTTCATAAAATAAAAATTTTTAATTCGCTTCAAATACTGAAAAGTTAAAACAATGAATAAATTTTATATTGTTATCATATTTAAAGACATCACAAATATAACATAATAAACTCCTTTGCAAAAAAAACGGGCACCTTACAGTCGTTGGCTTTTCTATAGATAATATTAATATTTTTTTATATTATGACAAGAAATTTCTTTTTCTTAAAATTTTTTTTAACACTTAGATCATAGAATCGGTGTTTTAGTTAATATAAACAGAATTCTGTGTGAAAATGGACATTTTAATGGGTATAGTGAAATTAAGGCTACGAGTATTTTTATGGTACTTTAATAAAAAAAAGACTATTTATCACGAGTATGACCTCCATGAGCCATTTTCAATGAATACTTTCTCGGTACAAAAGCTGGAAATTACGCCCGCCCAAACATAGCAGATCCTCCATCATAAGCGGTAATTTCTTCAAAACACACATCAGCATAGCGTCTCCCTGATCTTCATAACACTCGGCAGCGTCAGTACTCACCGTGCAAACAAATTCGAGCTTCATCTGAGAAGAGTACGCTACTCCAGTTACCTAGTGTCTAAGATAGGTTATTTCTAGGTAACTCAGGAGTCCGTGCTGGTCGTTGACTACGTATATCAGCAGCTAAAAGCCGCCTCTTTACAGTCCATAGCCTAAATTGTGTTCCTCGTACCTCTTCAAAGTTTCTTTTGAGATCTATGTAACTGCATTTACGATTCCTCAGCGCCTGAGTCACTAAAAATCGGTCGTCCCGTGGTTGTTTGCAACGTTTTCTCCGAGAACTTTGCATTGTCTGAACGGAATCTGTCTCTTGGTATCGAGTTCAGGTTCTTTGGATGGTTGAACGACTCACGGTTAACTGCTGTGATACGTAGCATTGGCTACACTCCTCTTCCAGCAGCGCTATAATTTTACTAGCTCTTTTTGCTTTTTCTGCAAAGATCCAAAGATATTTAACTCACAATAAGGCAGGATAATGCGATAAACATAAATTATTGTACTAAAAATAACAAGAAGTTAGTTTTAGTTGCCTGATAACCTTCTAATATAACAAACCCGCGAAAAGTAAGTAAAAAGTCACAAACTAAAAAAGGGATTATTTTTTCAAAAAACCAATAATTTCAAATTTGGAATTAATTTTTTTTCATACCCAGACTCTTTATTAACTCCCAGTAACATGGTTTGGCTATTATAACCTGTTTAGAGCTAAATGATTATCAATAATTTAGAAAAATCGAATCTGCTCGTTTTTTTTTACAAAGGAATGTATTTAAATTTTTGCATTCAAACTATTTCTTTCACTGCAAGTAAATATTTACATAAAAATCTAAGTATTTTTTTTACTTTTAGTTTGATAGTATTTTTTCCGCTTCGTGTAATAATAGCCTTAGGAGGAGTTTTAAATTTCAAAACTACATTAATAACAAACGACCAAATCAGGGTGTGAGTTCATTATAAAATTCACTTCCATATAATATAATTGAAAGTGAACTTTTTATGTGAATTTTTTATATAAAAATATATATTTTTTGTTGTTTTATATGAAATGCACGATTTTTACAGAATACGAAATACAGATTTAATATTTACATGTGAGTGTATGTGTAAATTATGTACTCATGTTTTAAGCCGCCATACAGAATTTAATGTAAATATTTAAATTATAATACTGAAAGCGTGAATCTACCTCAGGTGGTTATGTCGTGAATATGGTCCCTAAATACGTTATCCTAATTTTAAGCTTCACATTATATGAGTACTTGCATTAGCATACTTTTACTTAGGTACTTTTCATAAATTTTCATATTTTATATACAAATTATATTAACATATCTAAAATAAGACACCGTATAGCACTGATTCGTAGACAGCAATCGAGCAATATTTTAATGACTACATGATTTTTTAATTATTGTTGATATAACAACTGTATTGCTTAAATTAGGGAATATAGTTCACATCAGAATCAATTTGCAAAGCCAGGATCGCCTACTGAAAAAAATATGGAAATGGTTGATGTTTTCTTATTGTTTATTCTCTCATTTATCTCCAGATGTTTCCAGATTGAAGCTGTGAACTTTATTATTACGTGTTACATGTGTAAAGGTAATCTCTCAATTATCATGTAAGTACCGAATAAAATAAATTAATCAGGACTCTTATAGTCTTTAATATTGAGCCCACAACCTTATTGCAATCAACAACAATCTCTTATCAAATTAGTTATTGCTATTATCTTGAGGTAATTAAAAATATTTAACCTATTTAGTCTCATCTGCATGCAATGTATTTTTCCTTATATATAACAAACTGGACGGCCCGGTGAACTTTGTTTGACCTACAATTTACGTTCCCCTGTATTTATCTTCTCCTGGTGTTTTAGTACTTAGATATGCAATACTTTTCAAAATCGCACAAAAGAAACGACTATATTATAATATTGGCTATACTATAATATAATAACATATCCGTTAGACTTTAAAGCCATCACGAACGTCATCTATTGAAAGTAATTGGAAGTAAAAGGAAGAAAAATAATTTTTCATTTTCAAACTGTTCTTTTATGTTTTTATTTGTAAACCTTCCCTATATTGGAGCGAACAAAACAAAAAAATAAAATTTAAATCGGTCCAGCCGTTTTCGAGTTTTAGCGAGACTAACAAAATAGGTCTCCATTTTTATATACATATATGTAATATGAATATAAAAATGGAGTATATAAAAAGGAATACCAAGCCATATATGATAGTCAATCAGGTCAATGACGGACAGATTCATTCCTCGTGCGAATTGCCTTACTCTATTATCTGTTCGTCTGGCGTTGTTACTATGGGCATTTCCTCTCTACTTGCAATAGATATATATCCAACAGTAAACTCCTTTATAAAGCTTATGATGTTTAACATAAAAAAATTGCACACTATTTAATCGAACAGAAATAAAACATCACAACAACAGAAAAAAGAACACTTTTCCCTAAAACGGCATGGAAAGCAAAGCTTTTCCACCGTTTAAATGACTAGAGGGTGTTAGCTGAAAAAATATATTTGATACACTATTATATATTAAAATAATCTTACATTTGAAAAATTTAGTTCTTAGTGTAACTCCGCGAAATATATAATATAATATAATGAAAACTTTATCTACATTATTATATTGCACAAAAAAATATCACAGAATTTCTGACCCTAATATAACAAAACCCTGTTGCAGCCCACCGAAATGAGAAAACTTCGCGCGATAAAGACCTTTTCGTTATTATTTATTGGACAACCCTTAAGGCCATTTTCACTTTCACTTCGTGCTCTCAATATCAAGAGCAAAACTCGAAGAGACAAGTTTTTATATATTTTATAATATTTAGTTAGCTTGCAGACTTTAGCATTTTAAGAAACGGTAGGAACGTAGAAATTACAGTGTAATTTAAATAAAAGGTAATTTTAAAAATTTACAGAAGTTATTATTGCTTTATGGGTTATTTTTATTTAATCAATAATCCAGTAACGATTTAATTAGCTCAGTGATGAAGTCAATGATCGCGGATTTTAACCCCGGCTGAAAATGAATATATGTATGATCTACAAGTATTAATTACGAATTTAAATAGACGTCCCACCAACCCACCTAAGTCAAATGAGATGGGTTATTGTGCCCAGCAATGGAACATATATAAGCTGAAAAAAACAATTATCAATATAAAATTAGAAAGGATATGTATATAGTTTTTGGTCAACTGGCTTAAATGAGTAATCTTTTTTTCGTGCGTACATTAAAGTTACATGTGTGTATGTGTACTTTTGTATCTTTAATTTCTATTATGTAAATTGCAAATGTTCTAATGTAACATAATATTTTTTTTTAGTTAATGGTTTGCTCCAGTTTCTATTAAAAACGAAAGAAGAACATTATGAAATGAAAATTACATAATGCATTTGCCATTTTTAAAATTGGCAAATGCATTATGCCTTTATAACTATGTGCAATGTTTTTACTGAATATATCTTAAAGCTGCAATTGCTTTATTATTGTTGCGTAACACTCGGTTGCATCTGGCACTTCCAATTGCTCCGGCTCGCTCCTGAAACCTTTCAAAGTGATGAAACTTCAACCAGTAGCACTTCACAGTTTACACGTCAAGCGACGTCGTAGCTTTCGCAATGTTATTTCAAACGGAACTGTAATTTAACAGTTATATAAACATAATATTTTTCATATCGAATTTATACAAAGAAGTAATAGAAAATAATTTGAAATGAAGAAATCTGTAATTGCATCTTGACCTGTCACTATGTGGTAAGCACATAGTGACAGGTCAAGATTTATCTTTATCACTTATTTTACGCTTAAGATTTACTAACCTATCTATCGCTAAAGATTATTTTAAAATAGCAATTACTGTAATGCGCCGAGCAATGTCTGCATTCTGCTAAGATTAAAACCAATATTCATAAACTTTTAATAAAAGTAGTGTTTCAACCAAATAATTCATAAATACACTACAAAAACAAAGGGTTAATTTTTTTTTTGTTAATTTTGCTGGAGAGATTAGATAAGCTGTGAGGATAGAAATAAGTGTACAACAACAAAATAATATATAAGGTTATCAACAAATTTTAAATTTTTTTTAAAAACAACAAAATTTGTTAAAAACAACAAAATAATATATAACTATATGAATAAGAGTATATATAAATATTTTATATTGAAAGTAAATGTTCCCTAATTCTTCTCCTCAATACATCTAGTGACAGGCTATCAGGTATAATATGTGGGAGAGAGTTCCACAAGCGCACTGCATATACAGTGAATGAGCCAGCGTAATGGCTGGATAATTGCCGAATGACGATAATTGCCGAATTTCATATAAATTGAAATTATGATAGATATTTAAATTTATATAAAATTGAGAGTAAAAAAAAATAAGTAAAAATTGTGCAGATCTTTCTGTTTAATATTTGAGGATTCGCTGACCTATTAGCATCTCCCCGGATATTAATTTCCTCATTGAGGGCATACCCTTTCCGCTTGGCAGCGCGTACCGGTCTCCGTTATCTATTTATCACCAAATAAAACATCACATTAACCACTAAATTCATGTACTTTTATAATGTTTTACTATTAACTGAGAGCCTTCTGAGAGCTTCTAGAAGTAACAAATTTCTGTATGTATCAACAGCCTACGGCAATCCAATGCTAGAAATAAGCTACCCTAAAGTTGCACCATCAAGCTGGATGGTGCAACTTTAGGGTATGGATCTTCGATTTCACATTTCCGCCAATCCCTCACCATAGATCGTCGCTCCATCTAGCCGGGAGGTATCCTACACAACACTTGCCAAAATGCGTTCTCCACTCCAGCTATTTAAACGATTGTCAGTTCCCGAAGGAGATAACTAGGCAAATGCCACTTCATTTAGTTAATTCGAAATTTATATCGAAAACCAATAAGAGTAGTAATTTACATGAAATGGTAGTACTTGTGATAAGACTGTGTCAGAAAAATTCGAATTCGAAAAAACCTCAATAAAAATTTGAATCCGAAAAAGTATACCTATTAACGGCGCTATTTAATTTTGACAATTATTACGCAATTCAGCGACTAATTAAAGTTCTTAGAGACAATTTAATTGCAAAAGTATTGGAAGCAAAAAAGTAATGAACGTAGCCACCGTAATTAGAAAAGTTAAACAAAGGGCCCCTTTATTGTAATATATCAGATAATGCTCTACCCAATTTCACTTCCCTTGTACGCCGATTCGATAAAACGATATCTAGTGATACATAGAATACGAAGTTGAACGTTTACATATTTTAGTGTTTTTTGTATTATTATTTATTATATAATTTTTTTCTTTTTACATTAAACAGCATACACAAACTTAAATTAAGTTTTTCCGTATACCGTCGTGATGAGGTGTGGGTGTATGTATAGTATAGTGGGGTACGTGTGCTCAAATTGTGTTAAACCTGTAAAACCACCGTAATAATGTTTGAATTTCTAATGGTGACTTTACTAGTACTCATGGATTACTATTGGGCCTTTGTCTGGTGAGCGTTTTAAACTGAAGGTATTTCTCGTTGATTTCCTTCGTCTTCCCTCCTATTACTTCCCTTCTTCTCTCCCATTATTTATATCTTCCTTTAAAATAGGGAAGACATCAAAGGCAATGGTGATTAGGTAAATACTATCACAGCTTGATTGGTTGCATATAAATAAGTAGTAAATAGTAAGTCAGAGTAAAATACAGGCCAGCGATAGGCATCAGCCGGGGTACCAATAGAACTGCTCATCATGACGACACAGCAAATCCCTTCCCTTCCTTCCCTTTGAGTACGGCTTACGTCCAGCAGTGGATGTGTGGATGTATATGGCTGTTGATGAGGATATTAATGATTATTATTTGTTAATATTTGTTCCTGCAATAGGACTTATATATAGTTTGATAGTGATAATATCAAGTTTAATAATAATAATAATTTAATAATAATAATAAATGCTTTTATTAATTAAAAAAAATCCTAAGTGAATATTGTTTTGAATATCAGCATATAAATTAAATTTATGCTGGAGATTTTTGAAAATTTAATCATTAATTTCAATTCACCCGCTTCATATTTCACACAGATCGTTCGTCAAATAGTACGAATAACCTGCCAACAACAATCTCAATTTGAATGTACGCTGGGAATGCAAACGTGAATTCTTAATTGTGTGTGCCCTTCCGAGCGAAATTGAAATTTCCACAACCCATCAATATTAAGTTGAAATTTGTCAGATGGAATGCGAAAATAACTTTACTTTTTAAATTCATACAGATAGTAATTTTACTAATAAATGAAGAATCATTTTACACTCATACGTAGTTCTACACTAGGATAGAACTATATATCCTGACATAAAAATATATATCCTGACGCGAAAACTGAACTGGCTTCGGCTCGGAAAGTAAACATTTCGCCACTGCATCATTTAGGTCGTCATTTACTATTTTAATAAATACATTCCATTTCGGATTTCAGGTTCGCCGTTGGTTTCAAGTATTAGCTATTACAATTTATAATTACCAATATTAGCATGAATTAATGATACAACAGGAATAGAATATAATGTCGCATTGCATATTAAAAATAAATCGTTAACTATAATGTCTCCCTAATAGTAATGCAAACAAAAAGAATATGACCAACATATTGAAACAAATATGTTAAGTTACATAATTTTTTTAATTAATTTACGTAAAATGGATGTCCAAATTTAATAAACGTGAATAAAGGGCCAATTTCACGGTTGAAAGCGAAAGCGAAAGCCTAAGAAAGCGACCGGCGGCTGCACAAACGTTTAGTTTAATATAATGGTATTGCATTTTAATTGTCTGATATTTTAACTTTTTAAAAAATGCAAAAACCCATAATTTCTTGTTAAGTTTAAAATATTTACTAGAATTATAGAACGGGAACAAGGTTAGAAATATTACTGTCAGTTAATTTTTTAAATATTGAAAATTTTTGTATTTAAGAAATGTTTTATTATATATTCTTCTGTATAAATTACAATTACATTTAATCTTGGTATGTTAACATATATTTTACGAAATATAATAAACCTTACACCTAGAGTTGATTTGTATTACGTTAAAAAAAAACAATAAAAGAAGTTTAAATCTGAGATTTTTTTTTCAGGGATAAATTTTAAGAACATCAGGAATCATTCCAATAAAAAACGTGTTTTTTTTTTCCAAAATAAATTAACGTAGAATATTCTCTTTCCAAATATGTTATTGTTTCACATTCGCTTCGTTAGAATTTCTTCGATTTTTTTAAAAATTATCATACAATGGTAAGTATTGTACCAAAGCGACAAACTAAAATTAAGATTAATACAATTTCCTATCTCAAGCACGAAGCGTGATATTATCTCTCGAACCAAAACTCCATTAATTTTCTGGAACCGCTCCAGATAAGTGAAAGTAATGGAATGTATTTTTTTTATAAAAAGCTTTATGATAGCCAAAGCAATGTGTAAAACTAATGATTTATGCAATGCAATAAAATTATGATTTAATTATCAATTTAATTTAGTTGAATTCTTTATTTCAAAGCTATTTGATAATGTGTATAAAGATTACTTTTCAATTCATCGCTTTAATAAAAGAGTTTTAACGGTTATTAACAAAATTCAATTCGTCCGCTTATAATTGTCACGATAGCTTTGTATGCCTTCATTAAAAAAGTAGTAACGAATTAGGCAAAATTGTGTATATTGTTTGTCGGAGAACCGACAATCGTTGGAGTAGACGAGTGCTGGAGTGGAGACCGCGACTCGGCAAACGTAGTGTGGGACGCCCTCCTGCTAGATGGAGCGACGATCTGCGCAAGGCGGCTGGCAGAGACTGGATGCGTGTACCCGAAGATCGGGCTAGGTGGCGCGCCTTGGGTGAGGCCTATGTCCAGCAGTGGACTGCCGCGGGCTGATATTGATATATTGTGTATATTGTTACTGGTGGGATCAAAACCTTCTTATCAGAAACAGTCATCATTTTTTTTAATATGATCTCTGCACTACTCCAAGTACACAGAGGATTGATATAACAAAATATATATATTAATACACATCAATAAAATAGAAGTGTCTTATGTTGAAGTCTTTTACTCAGACCGCAATTTTTGTACACAATGACTAAATAAAAACCCCGTTTTTGAAGGTTTTGTCCGTTTCCTTTTGTCAATCTGTCTCTTTGTTTGCCAGTACTTGTACAGTTTGTTGGATAATACTGAACTGATTTTGATATTTGAATTTCTAAGAATTGCATGTTTACAATTCTTAGAAAATCTTTCAGTATATAATGCACCCTGCATTGAGTATATATGTAGAACCATGGAAAATTAATTTACTCAAACACTAAAATTGAAAAATGGAATAAATACACTTATACATATTTTTTATTTTATTGTTAATAATTCATTTATAAATCAAAAATGAATTTCTATGTGAGAATTATACGTGTTTATGTACGCTTGCTACCTTAGAAATAACTAAGAATAGTGAAACTTTTCTGTTTTTCAATCACACCGAACAAAGTTGCACAACTTTGTTTTACCTAAAATGTTGTTGACCGAAGATGTTATGTTATCCATATGCGAAACTCTTTCTAAAATCTTTAATTTTTTATTTATATTAGAAAAACAAGTAAACAAAAGTGCTTAAGTCATTACGAATTTAATACATCCAAGTTCAGTCTCTTCGCAAAACGCGCGTCCTCACAACAAATGACTTCATATAAATATTGTTTAACAATGCTTCCATTGTTAACTTTTGTTTATGAGGGACGCCGGATCTTTAAGTTTATCGTGTTTACAATTTAATTCTTCTAAATGAAAAATGTTCGTGAATTATATACTATTATATTATTATTTATATATATAAGTATTCTTCAAAATATCATAATAGTTTTTATTTTTGTTTGATTTACACCGGGTATTCTCTGTGCCACTGAATTAAGTGTTTTAATCATGGACTCCAAAATACCGATTAGCTCTTGGCTTTGTTTCTCGTTTAACTTGGCGATTTCGGTGGCTCTCTTTTGTTGGAGGCGTTCCTAGCCACACGGTTCTTCTGGGACGGTTATGAGGTTGCCTTCGATTTTATTTTTTGGTCCTCTTCGGCATTTATGCGTGGTTTGAGGAAGCTGAGGTATTCGCTTCGGTCCTCGTATACTATTACCTCGTGGTGTTGTGAGGATTTAACGCAGCCGATGTAGTCGTCCACTTCGCCTCTCTCGTAGCTTAACGCCATGGCATACACGCTGATTTTCTTGGGAGTGATTGTCTCGCCCTCCCTGACTTCTCCGAAGTGATTGAGCGCTGAGCCTGCCTGGGTGAATGGGGATTTTTTGTCTGTGCCCCCGATTAGTGCTATCGTCTTGTTCCTGACTCGCACTATTCTGTAGCGAAGTTGTCCTGCTACAATCTCAGGCAGTTCTAGTGCTACGTAGCTTGATGGTGTGGGGTTATGGTTAAGGGAAGGGGGTTGGGCCTCCGATACTCAACCGCTCATCGGACGAAGCGCTAAACTACCACTCAGACGCCGTTTTTTTGCGCGAGTGTGGTACTTCCCCGGGCGAGCCGGCCCATTCATGCTACAGACAAATAATAATAGATTCACGCTGCAGACGAATACTTTGTCAACAAAGTATTCGTCTGCAGCGTGAATCTACCACCTCCAATATCTATATCTGTCACATATATTTGGTCCTCTTCGGCATTTATGCGTGGTTTGAGGAAGCTGAGGTATTCGCTTCGGTCCTCGTATACTATTACCTCGTGGTGTTGTGAGGATTTAACGCAGCCGATGTAGTCGTCCACTTCGCCTCTCTCGTAGCTTAACGCCATGGCATACACGCTGATTTTCTTGGGAGTGATTGTCTCGCCCTCCCTGACTTCTCCGAAGTGATTGAGCGCTGAGCCTGCCTGGGTGAATGGGGATTTTTTGTCTGTGCCCCCGATTAGTGCTATCGTCTTGTTCCTGACTCGCACTATTCTGTAGCGAAGTTGTCCTGCTACAATCTCAGGCAGTTCTAGTGCTACGTAGCTTGATGGTGTGGGGTTATGGTTAAGGGAAGGGGGTTGGGCCTCCGATACTCAACCGCTCATCGGACGAAGCGCTAAACTACCACTCAGACGCCGTTCTTTTGCGCGAGTGTGGTACTTCCCCGGGCGAGCCGGCCCATTCATGCTACAGACAAATAATAATAGATTCACGCTGCAGACGAATACTTTGTCAACAAAGTATTCGTCTGCAGCGTGAATCTACCACCTCCAAGATCTATATCTGTCACATTTACTTTCATGTTTTTATACACTCAATGATTAAAAGATATTTTTTGTTCCTGACCATTTAAATACATTTTAGGTTTATTTGCGTCGAATGCGGTATTTAAATACAAATGAGTTTAGTAGTACAAATGCTCGTGTAAATAGTCAAGGAATCCCGCTTTTTTATATAAGTAAGAACTGCTGTTAGTATTAAATACTAAAATATTTAAACTTAATAAAAATCCGTTCATAAATTTGTATTTATTAGATTTGTGTATAGATATGTAGAATTTGCTTCTTGCTAACCTCTTCAACTGAAGTAGAAACACTTAGAATAGGTGATCTCAGTATCAGCGCTCTAATTTATAGTCTAACTAGGTCGTAAGCATATAGTGTAGTGTGCACTTCACAAATTCAGCTTAAGGAAATTGCTTGAAACTAATATTGTACAAAGGTATTAATGGTATGCGCGCTAAGACGGAAGCCGATTTATTAAAGCAAACGTAATAGCATAACTATGTACATATATAAAACTTAATTCACTTTGAAATTTTCTGTTAAGTCTTTCCGATTACAAAATTCACATTAGGGATATTTATAGACCCAGGACTCATAGGTATAAAGTAACTTTATTGATTTGTTAACAGAATTTTATAACTTTAATCCAGGTACAAATTGGTTATTCCAGCCATTAGCGTTGTGAAATGTGTTAAAATCTGAACTCTAAAAGAAACCTTTGTCTCTCTACCTTTATGATTAAAATCCTAAAGTAGGTAGCTAAAAATGATGGAAGAAACTAGATTAAAAATTAACACTTTTATGTCTGCTACTCTGTCTCTACCAACTGATTTCTACCGTTGTGAAAAATGGACGATTGTTAATTATTCTCTGAGTAAAAAATATAGCAATTACTTTTCTACAAAGCCCTATAAAGCCCCAAAAAGTAGCGGTCTTTAAATCAGTGGTAACGCATAAACCGAATGAAAATGATATCAATAAGCACTTTTAGGTACATTGTATATATCTCATACGAAGTTAGTTTACTCAATTCAAAATTTCCTAACATCGGCAACTAAATCACTCTGCTTAATCGAATCTCTAGCTTGGAGCACTTTGACAAATGCACTCTATTAATGAGATTACATCTACCCACGTCCCGAAACTGTTTACTGCTAAGAGACGCTTTGGACTTTATTTGTTTGTACATTCCATTAATTATTTACAAATGTTTGTTACTTTATAATTAATCATTTTTGAAGTAACATTTGTAATTCAGTGACATTTTGTTTTAGTTTTAAAGCTTTTTAAACTGATCTTCAATACTTCACTATTCTTACTTTCCGAGTTACAATACATTTTAAGTAGTTAAAATACGATTTCTTTGAAAAAACATAATGCAGTTGAAATGTTGGTGGTGATATTTTTAAAGTAATAAATAAAACTTACTTTTATTAAATACTCAAAACGGATTCTTTGCTAGTTCCTTTCGGGTTTAATATTGTCTTGTATTTAACTTGTAATTTTGAATTGTATTTACCAGAATATTTTATAAATGTATATCTAAAACAGACTAATAAAAATATTTTAAAAGTAGAGTTATTTATAAGTTTTAATTGGGTCCCCTCCAAAGTGCTTCCTTCAGTTCTGTTAAGGACCGTGTATCAAAGTTTTGAGACAACGAGCTCTGTTAAGCTACAACCGTGTGACAGTCTCGAAACGAAAGCAGCTTAAAATGAAATAAAAATTTTTTCATATTTTTTTTTGACGTATACATAATAAAATTAATTTTTTGGTCGGTAACTATAACTCTTTTTAAAATTAAATTATCATTTTGTATAAAGTTTAAAACTCCCAATAATGGACATATTATTGGGCATTATAGCAAGGTATACAATTCTTACAATCTACTTATCTAGGTTTATTATAACTAGCACAAGTAACAAGATCCACTTGGCGTTCCGTTTATAAGCTTTATTTAATCTTAACTTTATCCGAGTCTGCTTGAACAAGCCGTTAAAGTCAATTAAACAAATATGGATTGTAAATAATATAAGAAATAGTGTCTCGTTTAGCATTACCGTATTTATGCGATCTCACCAGATAGCTTGTGATCATGGGATTATTCGTTTAATTAATTTGCGTATCAGTCACTTCTGTACTGTGTTGTCCAGTACAAACATTGTTCATGTTATACACAATATTATTTTTAATGTCTAGTCATTTCTATGGATGAATCAATAATCACAAATTACATAAATACGTCATCTTTATGTATTAAGTAAAAATAATACAATGTACAATATTCTAAAGTTATTATTTAAGCTTTATTAATAGATATTTAGGTAGAACTGTGGTGAGAGTATTGCAAGGCTTAATGTAATTAATGATTCTATTATATTTAGAATAACATACTGCTGCTGCAGTGCGGCGTATAGTAACTGAAGTTGAAATTAAACATAACGTTAATATTGAGTATATAAATTATACTATTATAGTACATTTTATTATGCTAGCCAAATAATTACTTAAAATTGATCACTAGTTTAGATAAAACAATTATATTTTACAATAAATTTATTAATTTGAAGCAGACTATTGACACGTTTGTCGGAGAAGCGACAATCGTTGGTGTAGACGGAGGAGACGCTGCTCGAGTGGAGACCGTGACTCGGCCAACGATGTTAGATGGAGCGACGATCTGTATAAAGCAGCTGGCAGAGACTGGATGCGTGTAGCCAAAGATCGAGCTAGGTGGTGCGCCTTAAGTGAGGCTTATGTTCAGCAGTGGACTGCCCTGGGTTAATATTGATATTGATTGTACATGGCTCTTAGTTACTTTTTGTCTTCATAAATATATTATTATATAATACTCTTTATTTATAACAGGCCATTGTAATAATTGGATTTTGCCTCTATCTCTCTCTTAAAGTTATTTTAAAAGGCTTACGACTTTGGATGGTAATATTGTATAAGTATGTGCTTTTACTTTTCAGTGCATTTATTTATTATTGAACTTTATTGTAAAATATCTACGCTGATTATCCCTTTCTCCAATTCCACTCATGTATAGTTCGTATTATTATGTCTTAAAACATTTATGATGTAATATTGAGAGACATCGCATTCATATACCATCCGTGTGTTAGTTTTTTGTTAGGCTTAGGATTTAATTAGTTGAAAGATGGTAGATAATTAGTTGAAAATGCTTTCACATTTATCATTGAAATTGTCTCTATAATACTTGTGAGAGGCTTGTATAGAGGGGGGTGGTCCATTGCAATCAACTCGTCTAACCACAAACGTATTTGTCGTGTCATGTTAGTTCGTTCGAATTTGCTATCATGTTACATTTAACTAGTGAGATTGACGAATTTGTTTACTTGGAGCAAATAATTATATACGAAATTCTAAATACCAAAAATTGTAACATATAATGTAAAATAACATATCCAAGACAAAACTAGAAACTTAAAATTCAATTGCTGTTATATATAAATGAAAAATACTTGTGCCTATTTTCATGACAATTGGTACGAAATATTCAACTAACATTCTGAATGTAATAGGAGAATTATATTGTATGTTATCAACATCGGAAACAATTCCTTTACTAAGGTTTCACTTGACTGTTTGTTATTTCACCGCAAAAAGCAATTTGGGTACAATTGTACAGGGCAATGACTGCTCCTTCCCAAATAACTTTATTTATGTTCAAAACCCTGTTCATTTCGCACCGTACTGAAATTTATAGCAGTTGCGACATCGAAATAAAGTTAAGTTTTTAGACACATTCTTTACTGTTTGAATACAAAATCGTAATTAAGTAAATAAAATTACTATACTTAAAGTACTTAATTAAAGTTATTATATATGTATAATTTACAGTAGGTATTCATACAAAAATTTAACATGCATTACTTTTCTTAATAACAACCTAGTAATGTATCCTTATTTATAAATTTATTTGTTAATTTACGTGCTGTACGTATGTTGTTGTATGACACAAAATCTTGCGGTAGTTCACTGCTGAATAATGCTCCGCCATAAGCGCACCACTTATTCTTATCTTTTGGGCTAAAATTAAAAAATCTGCTGCTTCTATCTATATTTATAAACTTAAAATAAATAAAACATTAAGCTTTGTATATGTAACAAAAAACAGAGGACACCTGAACTGGGTAGCAATATTTATAAGGTTTCTATTATTTGGAGGAGCTTTAACAGCATCGGATTCTATAACTAAGAAACATAAGACAAAGGATGAAAGTTACTATTTTGTCTATTCTCAAAAGGTATAACTTATATTTACTTATCTAACTTATATTTATATATCAAACAAAATTCTCATTTAATAGAAAACCTTAAGTCTTATTGAAGTGAACCAGAATTATATTTTTCAAATTTTGGCATGACTTTGGCACAATAACTGAGGCTTTTTGTTTCCATGTTATACTATTTGTTCCATACTATTCAAATTTCACTGCACAATAACAGTCACGAGTCAAATAAAAATGATTTAATTATAAAAACTTTTGGAGAGATAAAAAGCATTAAAGGCCACAATAAAATGACTAGGCAACAAAACTTTGAGCTGCACTTATAACTCGTTTTAAACTTTGTATTTCTCGCCGCCTAAGTTATAAAACTCTGAACTTTTGCAAGCGTTTCGACTTTAGATAGGGTCTTATCGTAACATTTTTAAATGGAATGTTTCTTCTTGAAAATACATCATTTACTAAAGCCTGCAGTTCCCTATATTTATTTATTACGAATGACGTTAAACAATCGAGAAAAAACTCTTTTATAGGTCCGCCCTGTATGATCGTTATGCATACCATCATAAATTCTATATGATCATTAACGATCACTTTGGATTAAACCAAATTCATGTTTAGTCACAATATTGAGCTTGTTGAGTATCGAAATCAGGGTTGACTCCGGCTCATTAGTGTAAGATTCTTAAAAAATTCCATGAATATCCTATTTAATAAACCTCGGGGAAATTGTGTGATTGGGTTGAAAAAACTGAGAAAAAAGCTAATAAAAGAATTCAATTGAGTTGGGCAGTATTAAAGAAATTTTGTCAAGTACTTTTTTGGTAAATAACGTAGAGCCCAAAGATAAAAGAAAAGTGAAATATTTAGGTACTAATAAAGAAATATAAAATCTCCATTTATTTATAAAGCTCAGGGAGTATCTTTGTCTAGCCGCCTGTTCGCTTGTTATGGTATTGGTAGACGGGTAAGCGACCACAGCGTCCCGAGCTACTACCGTATCACTCCTTGTCTTCCGTTGCGGTAGTATCATACTCCTATCATCTGATCTAAATGCATCTTTCTTTCTCCTACCCTTTCCTTTCTTCTCTATCCTTTGCCCTTCCTCTCCGCCAATCCATGATCTGCCGTGCCAATGGATGCGTGATTAGGGGCGAGCTTAGTCGGAAGTGTGCCGACCATCCCGGGATCGGGCTCCCCCGGGTACTATAGTGTCTTACCTGAACAAATGGGGCTCTGCTGAGACTGACCTCCATCCTCCCTTGCGGCTCGTGGGATTCACTATGGCAAATTCGCTACGCTGAATGTAAGAGGAAGGATGGATGAAAACATGGATGAGTATGGAGGAATCCGATACACCTTCCTAGCAGGTGTATCGGGATCATACCGGATGGAATAGGCGTAACGATATGTATATATGTATGTATATATTTTATGTACCGTTAGTCTAAATATCAGAATTCAAAAAGTCCATATGAGTAAATGTTATAGAAACAACAAAAAAATCCAAATATCTTTCATAGTTTGAGAAATGTTTATATAATCGTTCTTAGTTCGGGTATAAAAAATGAATTATTATGTAAATACTTCATATTTAATCCGATACGCTTAAATATTATCCATTAGATGAAATGAAACGAAATTACAAATTTTAATAATTAGGCCAACAATATGTACTTTTTATATAAGTATTAAAGAAAATACGTAATTGTTATTTTTATTTATTCTTTTTTTCATATCTATACAAAAAAGTTGAGAAAAAATAACAAATACTAAAATATTCTAATATCAAATTCTCAAATGTTATCACTCAATCCATTATTATAATCACTTATAATCCTACTTAAAAATAAAATATAGAGAACTATTTGTGCTAACAGCAATTAATATACAATAAAATGAGCGTAATATTTAGCTCAATACAGAGACGGGCCTCAGAAGCCCCATCGTGTCGTAGAAATTAATGTCAGCAATTTCATCCCACATAATTGTATTTGCCCACCGAAGTCCTTGTTTGTGTGAGTAGTACAAAAGGTGAAAACTTGGTAGGAGTACGTTGTTATCTACAGTTATTTACCCAGGAAAAATAGTACTCAAGACAACAAAACAAAACCAAGCTACGTCTGCTACAGAACATAATTTTCACAGTTTTATATCAATACCGCCGTAACAGTTTAGATACTGCTGAATAATGGCCCTTTTCAAAATGTTGTTGTTTTATCAATAAGTTTTATTAATAATATTTGTCTCTTTCAATTTCAAACCTTGTATTTTTAATTGTAATAAATATACATATTATAGTTTAAAGTATTTGTTGTCATTTAATGTCAATAATCAATTCATAACAGTAATGAATTTATAATTAACATTAAATGACAACAAATAATTTTAACTATAATATGTATATTTATAACAATTAAAAATAAAAGATGATGTTTTTCTCTTTCAATATATTCATTATTTTATATCCTGAATTAATCGTTTGTTTAACACAAACGAAATGCAGTGTTTGTTTTACAGCAACAAAAACTGTTGAAAATTAATCAACGAACAAACGACGCGAAGCGAAATGAAAGTCGTACACAAGACCTCAGTAAATGTTATATGAATGATAATTTATACTTACTCTTCGTTATCAGCGCATAAACAAATAAACACCGAGATAATTGTGTCGATAAATATACAGAATAATTTTCATTCGTTGTTACGACTACACGAGCCACGATATGTTTGTGCTTTGTGTCATATATATTAACAAGATTCATGACAAAAACTTGACTGTAAAGAATACTTGAACGTAAGGCACAAAATATAATTTTTAATTAGGACAATTTAAAAATTTCTCTCGATGAGGCACATTTAATTTTGTGTTATTAAACTTATTTTATTATTATTTTCTCTTGATTTAAAACGACAAACCAAAAGGTGTAATGGCAAAATGTTCATTTTCTAAGCCTGAGTATGGGCCTTACAGGTAATTTACTCTGTCAGGGTGTTAGTCCTTGTTATTTTTGTTTATACTAGCACAAACGACACGAGAAATCCTATAAGTATTCAAATGATTTTTTATATATGTTTATGTTGTAAAACCTATACATATATAACAACTATGTATCACATTTCCTGACCACAATTATTGAATTTTAAAAAGTTTTAACTATTTTTCATTATTTATTGAATTGTAATTGATGAAACCGCGCACACAGGATTGAAACGTTTTTGTAGATAAACGTAACAGTGTTTTGTAATTTTGTGATCAGAGAAGTACCCTGACAAAGCGCACCGACATCGGCCTCCATTTAAACAGTTTACTCGGCCGCGGCTGAAACTCATTCCGCTATTTATGGCGGTACTGTAATCCTATTTTAATTTAAAATTCTGTTACAAATCACTTTACGAGCCACTTTAATAATTTATTAATTCAATATGGAGAATGAAATATTTGGACAGTCAGAACTTTTACTTAGCTAAGATCCGCGACAATCAAACAAAAATAGAAAAATATTGGGAGATGGAGAGTTTTTCGGTAAGATTTAGTTTGAGTTCCCCGTAAATCCACTCACTCTTCCAGTAGAAAACACGCATTATTATTTTTCTGCTCGTTGCGGATCTTAGCTAAGTTCTTACTGTCCACATAGTAATGGATTTCCGCAAAGTAACTCCTGACTCCATTAATCATCTTAAAGAGGATTAAATAAGTCATTTTTGGTATTATTTGCCATACATTGATGTAAGATTAAGGTGACAAGACAATGTGAAAGAGTATTATTACTTTAGGCTCACCAAACAAAGTGCGAAAGAAGGCTTCAGTACGCGAGGCGATAGCGACAGATTACAACACAAACCACCACCTGAAGTGATGACTACAATCACTCTAAGAGAAAAAACGACTAAAAAAAGATATAAGTAGAGATTTTTAAAAGTTTCTGATATCGAACGTGAAACAAAATGTTGGATATAACGGTTGGTGAAAAGACAAAAGCGCAGTGATCGCTGACCTGAGCATGCTTTGAGCAAGTGATTGGTGAGAAGCCCAGCATCGTGACCACTGGTGAGTTCTCGTTTCGAAGGTCAAGACACACTTTGGATCGTAGTACCAGAGTAGTAGTAGTAATAAAAATTTATAAAACAAGATAAATTATCACTTACTAGTGGTGTAAGATAAATTATCACTTACATATGTGTGATGCAGATGTCGTGTAAGTTAAAAATGAATAGTCTAATCTAAACTCCGATATTAGAACATAAATGATATAATTTATAATCCTGGTAAATCTTTAATTTTTATTTATATTTTGTAAAATCAACAGAAACGGTGCGTCATATGCAGTTGATATAGAAAAAGTTGATGCCTAGATAGATGCTCACCCTCATTCATTTTTTTACAATAAAATAGAATACTATTATGTCAATGATAAAACCCAAAAGTTTAAGTATGATACACAGAATTGCACTCTACTATGCTATGTAATAAAATATTACTGTCTCTAGCTTAGTTCTTCTTCTAAGATTCACTATTGTATTTCAAACAGCTGTGGCCATTCAATAAGCGAAATCAGTAACCAAATCATAAAAATAAAATGAACGCGATCAGTTTTTCCCTAAAATCAATTTAATAAAATATTCACCCACTTTTAATGGTTGGAAAAAATGTTGGAATTAAAAGAAAGGACCGTGCTCACACATACATTTTATACGAAAAACGCACGCAGACAGAGTCTCACAGTGCAAATATACTAGTGGTTGTTGTACATTCACAACTGTCGTAACAATAAACACAAATTCTAGATCTACTAGCAGGAATTTAAATTATTTTAAAAGTTTTCTTCGCTTTTTATATGAGTGGCAGGAAAATAGCATCTCTTGCCATGGATATTTGGAACACCAGGTTAATACAGACCCGTTGCCTGCTTTGATAAAGTAAGGACAAAGTGTTACGAATTGAATGAGGAGAGGAGGAGAAGAAGGGAACGGGTTGTACTAACTTCTGTGAGATTACGAGATGGAAATTATTATAGTTATCGGCCTGCGTAACTGAAATAGATTTAGCTTAGTTTACAAATTTTCGGCCATTAGCGTCGTCTAACTGCAGGATTCACCGTAACTAGGTAGGTTGACAGTCGGGAAAAAACATTTTGATTGTATTCCATTGCATACCGTGCATCGAATTTATTTGCTGTAAATATTTGTTATTTTTATTTTAAATTTTACGAAAACAAAAATAACAATATAAAAATAAAAATATATATTAAGGTAAAACCACAACAAAGGTTTTTTATAGATGCGAAAAATGTAGAATGTTTCGGGGCCACACCTTACTCTTTTCCCAACACAATGCCGCTTTGCGAAATTGCATTAATTTCTGCGACACACCGGGTGCCTGCCACCCCCGACGTTATTTGAACCCTACATTCTGTACCATATTATTATTTCTATATTTGTGTTTGTCGTTGAATTGCTTCCAATTTATGTAGAAATTTATTTGAGTGTATTACGAATATTGATCTATATTATTGTCATATAGGTTATTTATTTCATTCGCTCAAATAAGAAACAATTATACAATCACTCTTTAAATAATAATCGATTTTATTATTTGGATATATAATAAAGAACTTTAAAGTTTAAGTTCTTACGTCGTATATGAATAAGAATTATCTATGGCCAATTTGTTTACATTATAAGAAGAGTAAAAAAATGGGAATATAGTTACCTTCAGCCACAAAAGAACACCGATTACATAATACAAGAAGATTTTCAACTCTCTCAACATTACTCTATACTTAATAGTTTAATATTTTAAAACAAATGCAATGAAATTTGTGAAAATATGTAAGATCTAAATAATAAAAAAATGTAAGAAAAAATGGAATATAGATACTTCAGCCACAAAATAACACCGATTATATAATAGTAAAAGATTTTCAACTCTCTCAACACTACTCTAAACTTAATAATTTAACATATTAAAAAAAAGCAACGAAATTTGTGAAAATATATAACATTTAAATACCCAAAGTAAAATAACAAATACAAGCAGTCATAATTACAAATTGAAAGCCTCAAAAGGATTTAATTTATAAGCAAACAGAAAACAGACACCATCAAAGGATGTTTACGATGTTTATTTATTTTGAAACTAATACGTTTTACAAGTTTATAAATTACGCAAGTGGCTGTCGAGAGAGATGCTCATACTATTATGTCCGCTTCCGTAAATACGAAGTGCCGTGTGGTTTTAAACCAAAAATACCCTGCATCAAAGGCTAACGCCCAACAGCTGTGGGGAATTTTGAAGAAGACTGTTATGTACTGTAAAATACTATGTGCATGTACAGCGCACCGCTTTTGAACTAAGTATATTATATATAATAATACCGATGATTCAGAGAGAATGGAACGTACAGCACAACATTTAGTAATATAGCCTTAAAACATTTCTCAAAATTTGTTAACAAGTATTCATAAAAATATTAATAGCATAATATTCAAAAATTGATCATTAACTAAGAATTGTGCTACAAGAATAAGTCATCCATAAACTCCATTAAACAATATTCATGATTTTTATCCCCCAAAACCCTCCCTCCGTATCACATGTGGACAGATTTGTGTGATTTCCTTCATCATGTGGCGTAATTTATGGATGAACCCTCGTTAAGCGATTTAGTGGTGAAACACAATAAACACACTACTCTATTTATATAGAGACACAATTTGCATGACATCCTTAGAAGTAAACATAAACATGATATAAATAATACTGACACAAAAATAAATTTTAAAATCTTATTTTATAACACAGTTTTAACTTTTAATAACAGATGCATGAAAAAAATTCAAGAAATATTTTTAATTATTTACAAAAACTTCATGTAAGACCTTGGTTATACCACAACCAACTTCTATGTACACGTTTTATATATACTAAACGCTTACACTAAACGCTACTTTAATAAAGTATTTGCGCTATATCATAATAGAACTAGTTCAATTTATATATATATATATATATATATATATATATATATATATATATATATATATATATATATATATATATATATATATATATATATATATATATATATATATATATATATATATATATATATATATATATATATATATATATATAACAAATCATTGAGAATTAAAGATTATTATTGAAATTGTAACTATATTTCTACCGTGAACACGATGATTACTATAATCTACATATGTTCACTTAACATACATAATTATGTACATAATTATCACAGTCTTCAGTTAATGCTTCTTACTGGATGAAAGCCTCTTTAATAACATCATTAAATGCTTTCCTAGTAACATTATAGCGTTCCAATATTTACAGGCAGTTGCGAATATTGTTCAGAGATTATTGCGTTATTATGTATTGATGGCAAATATTTGAAATTACAACACATTTTATATAATATTTCCTTAATTTATTTTACATCTCTGTTCAATGTATTATTGTAAAATCATTAAAAGCTAGCATATGCATCTTACGCTAGCATTTAATAATATTTCAATCATAATCCTTCGTCAAATTGTAACTAAGTAACCAATAACTTTATAAATATTCAAGCAAGCAAATAATTAGCTTTAAAATTCAGTCACATAAAATTCAAAATCATCCGGCAGATTTAAGTAATGTTTTTAAAATTAACATTAAAATAGCTAAATATGTGGTGAACACTTATCCTAACGTTTCTCTTTTTTCAATTAAATATTTCAATATAAAATATTCAGGCTTGTAATTAATAATTTAAAGGTAAAGTTATCCTCATATTCATATTATTAATTTCCAATTTAAACAGCGAGTCAATAAGAGCATACAGCCGTGCACCAATCGTTGCCGGCTGCCTCCGGCACGATAAACATGCCTGGAGTTCTGTGGAGTGTAATTGTTATTTAGTTTGCACAATGCAATAGTTTCCCCAGTACTACGCTTTAATACTTGTATCACATTGTAGAGGAAAAAGTTAATGTCAGATATGTTATCGAACAACTTGGTATGTAAATGTTATAACATATTGATGTTTATGCAATTTTAATAAATCCATATACATAATAAATAGCCACTAAGATCGAACGTTTCATCAAATTCATAACGTAACTTTCAAAATTTCACCTTTGTAAAATTTCACCAACAGATATTATCAAATTAATAATTAATTCTAGTTCATACAATTATACGTATAATAGATAGTGTTATTATATAATTACTGTTCACAGTCCATATATGTTCAAAAATTGAGGTCATCTCTAAATTCCTAGGAATATGGACATTAACCTACCACGCTTGTCCAAGATGAATTAGCAGAATAACCAGACACAAAAATACCTATAAACAAACATATGTATCTATATTTATTCTGATGCTGGAACCCACAACCAATAACTCTGAAAACAAGAATTCCGACACTGATAGTAAGATCAGTTTTTCACTAATTTTTACATTTTAATAATCTATATGGTTAATAAATACAATAAACTCTTCTGTTGTACTAGTTTTAATGATAAAGTCGTTATATAGCATAACCTAAAAGAAATAAGAATCCTTCACCGCACGTACTTTATGACCTGAGACGAAATTTTCGATCAATGCATACTATATTTACTTTTTATGGTGTCGAAATGCGAATACACGTCCGTCCCCGTCACGTCCCCAAGCTAAGTTTCTCAAAGAGCTATTTAAAGGGTTGAATTTGGAGTTCTTCTAGTGAATATGGTGTAAAATTAAAAAAATACACGCAAAAACAATAACCATAATATATGACTGATCAAGTTTTTGAAAACCGTTTTCAACCGTTGTAGCGGACGAGTACTGAAGTGGAAGGCGCATCTTTGTGAATGTAATGTAGGACGCCTCCCAGTCATACACGGTCTGCGCAGGGCTGCGGGCAGAATCCAGATACAAGAAACACATTCGAAATAAATAACGTGTCTCTTGGAAGGCCTAGGCCCAGCAGTGGACTGCCGCAGACTATTGATGATACAAAGTCTACTTTAAATATTACACTTAATCTACAAGCAGTTACATCAAAAACCATCTTTACGACTTATACATAACTTCAACCCAAAAAGGAAGAGTCATAACCTAAGCATCCAAGTAGTGGCCCCTCTTCAGGTTTTTTAACTGTGATAATCGTTCTTCAAGCTACATAAGCACCTTTATGAAGTGTAGCCATATTATTTACAAAGTTAAGTTAAATAATGGAAGCTCGTAGAAAACGTAATAAAGTAAGGTAATAAAAGCAATTCCAGCTAAAATCAGTGACTAAATTGAGACAAGGAATTTAATTTATTTTATGTCAAGGAGCTCACTTTGTTTGGAAGAGATATCGCGAGATACTGAGACGTTGTATTTTCGTTTTATTTGAGTGTTATCAAGACGTGTCATTGAACTCGCAATATATAAAATACGCAATATTACTACTTTACTTTTTCATAAATACATATTATATTTTTCATCCCACTCCCCGCACAAATAAAATAACATAAAAGAGTTTTTTCCTTTTTTATAACTATTTGTAGTTTAAATTACGTGTTTCATGATTTACTTCACTCTAGTATAATTTTTTTTTAATAAAAATAGATTTATTGTATAATTTTAAAACATTAAACAAGAAAACATATTCAACAGTATACTATATATGTAATATATTAAAGGGTTCGTTTTAATTAGTTGCGTGATGTTATGTTTTATGGAAACATTTTTTTATTTATAAGTATTTTTAAATAAAGAATTAATTACCTGTACTCATGAATACCTGTAACACGAAAGGCAAGAAAGTAAAAGAAGGGAAAATCTCAGACGCCTAGTCAGCCACGAAAGTGTGGCTCTACAAACCGAGGACAAGAAGTAATTTAATATTCACTCCTCTTCATTAACTATGATGTTCAGAGTACACTGATTTACTGAAAACAAAAAGTAATATTTTACCTGTATTTTTAACGCATTTCTAGTCTTTGATAAAGAGCTGGTAATGGTTAGTGAGCATGCACCAGAGACTCCTGTAATTAGTTGATGCGCGAATGAATGGTTGTGAATTAATGAAAACATTTTACCATCGGCATGGTTTTCCGAGCTATCTCGGTTCTATCGAGTTTAATTTTACTTCAATACGTAATTCAAATTAGAATACAATATCATATTTCATTACAATTTAATACTTCGTGCACTTGTTCAACACAAAAGGAACGTAAGTAACGTTTCATCACCTTAAAAGTAGGATTGTATAGAAATAAATATTATGAGAAAGTGGGCCAACGCTAGATAGTGGGAATAGCGCGAGACGACGAAGTCCCTCGAACGTGGAGATACCTCGATGAAAAGAAAACGAAACCTACAGCGATGTAATGTAAAACTGAACGCAGACTGTCTACGATATAGTTCCTTTGTGTAAAAGTAGCGTAGAAATAATTTGGTTGTAGTAGATATATAAAAAATATTTAAATATATTTTTAGATATAGATTTTTTTTCTCTTTATTCTCTTATATCTTCTCCTGGCCTTCTGAGTTCACAAAGTCCAATAATACCCCAATTTATTTGTTTTATTGCATTAATCTATGATCTTGCAATAATGTTCTAACATTGCAAGGTACATTTTGTTAATTCTAATTTTGGTTAGAGATGTATATTGAGGAGGCGGTGGTTTGTGAACCTCACGATAACAGCCGGGTTAAGGTTGTTTTAATAGAGTCTTTTTAATGTTTACATACTTTTAAATAGAAACTTGTGTTTAAACCACTGACATTTTTTTGCTTTTACTAAAACACCTAATGTTCACACTTAACTCTACAAATTGAATAACTTATGATAAATATTATACATTAAAGAGGTAATGTATATTTCGATTTTCAGGAAAACTATACGAACTACACGTGCATCCAAGTTTTAGTCTGCAGCGCTGATAGTAGGTGATTGTGGTGATGAAAATATCTGTTTAGAGATGCTCTGTGATATATAAAAAAAGTTCATGGCACAGTATTCAAATAATGTACTATTCGAGGTGAAGACAAAGGATTATTACAATTGATTTGAGCGTTTTGTAACCATCCATTCCATATCATTCTTATAAATATTGGTGTTGTCTACAATATGAACTCCAAAGCTTTTTATAAAAATTATCATCAAAGGTAGAAGTTTGAACGTAAACAACTTTTTGGTAGAAATTAATATAATACACAAAAACATAAATCCAATTTAAATATTATTTAAATTAATATATATATATATATATATATATATATATATATATATATATATATATATATATATATATATATATATATATATATATATATATATATATATATATATATATATATATATATATATATATATATATATATATATATATATATATATATATATATATATATATATATATATATATATATATATATATATATATATATATATATATATAATATAATTTAAGTATATTTTATGTAAACATTTGATTTTTGGTATTGAATGGTTAAAAAATAAGTTTAATTCATAAAAAATCATATTAAGGGAATATTATGAGAATTGGGCTGTTACAGAATCATTTATTCAGAGGTATTAGAATTCCGTGTTAGTTTCCGTAGTTAAATAAAATAACTTATATACCAAAGAACAAACATCTCCAATACAAAACAATTACTATATTATTGTATTTGTCAACCCTACTTTAATTAAAATGTATCTCAATTTCTCTAATTTACCTCCCGCAGGAGACTTCACACAAAGACTGACACGTCGTGCTTTCTTTTATGTCGTGCCATGCCTGCCTCGCGTGTAAAGCGATTCTTTAATCTGAGTAATGCACAGCGCGATTCCGGACAACAAAGCTCAGCTGGATGAATAGACCTGTGGGGTGCTACCCAGACAGAAAGTGTTTACGTTCAATGTTGGTGCATATGGTCCGTCTATTTGTTTTTATTATTTACTTTTAAAAAAATAATAATATACATTTTCATTACTTTGAATTAATAACTAGAGGACATAGATATGTATATATGTATACCTTAGAATTGATACTTATTTGATAATATGTAAACAAAAGTTCACTAAAATTCCGCAACAGAACTCAAGTGACCGACATAGTCTTCCGAATTAGCAAAATGAAGTAGCAATGAGATAGTTACGTTTATCGGAGATCCGACAACCGCTGAAGTAGATGATTGCTGGAACGGAGATCATGTCTTTGCAAACTTAGTGTGGGACACCCCCAGCTAGATGATGCGACGATCTGGGCAGGGAGCGAAGAGCGGGCTAAGTGGCGCTTCTTTGGAGAGACATATGACCAGCAATAGACTGCCGCGGGTTACTATAATAATGATGATGAGAATGATAAAACACCAGTACCTATAATACTAGAAATACTCTAAATGTTATATACCTGATGAAAGGTGACGAGGATTAAATGTAAGGTGAGTAAAAGAAGGGTAAGAGAGGAAAGGGTTTTCTCATTAACACGAATAAAAGAGAAGTTGATCTTCACGACATTGTGATAATATCCCAAATGAGCCGGTTTCACAATTCAAGGTTAAGATAATATTTGCACACAAATACTGGCGACCACAATAAATTTCGATTTCAACTCTCTACAAATAGCATGTGATCAAGTTATTTCTGGAATAACATGATTATACTCAACGAAAACATTTATCGTTCGGTGGTGGAAAATTGAATTTTTTTCACAACCCTTAATATTTAAAACTTTCAACACATGCATCTCCAGTAGTGGACGAATGGACATTACCTACCATGCTTGTCCCAAGTTGATTTTCGGAACACCAAAACACAAAATAAATACATGCCACACTTATATTATTCCACTCCAGGAATAGCGCCTGCTATCACTTATTCCGTAAGCGGTTGCTTCGCTAGTGATCCAAAAAGTCACCGTTGTTTATGAGCATTTACATAAAAGTTCACTTTTGTTTAATTTATTGTAAATATTTCGTCTCCTAATCTACACAAGTTTTATAAAAATTATCTTCAAGTAACATGACTGTCGTCGAAAATTATAAGCTCTATGAAATAAAAATCGAGTCTTTGAAATATTCGTCCGTGTAGTGTCAGATGCGAGACTCACAGTTCGTTCCAATTACTAAAAAACAAAAGCATTCCGCTACACTTGCGGCGGCATCTTACTAACACTGTATGACACGGAAAAGCACACTCTAACAAAGCTAGAAGAAAGATGTATTCAGTGGCATTCACTGAAAACACTCTGTAAGATCTCTATTGCAATGTTTACATTTTATTTTATTTGGTTATCTGGACTCAGGTTGTCCAATTCAGATTGACGGGGAAGTTAGGATAGGAATAAATACCTATAGGTCTTTCATCTTATATGTTTTCCACAATCGAATCGTACCTGCGCCTATTGACTCCTTCATCTCTGAGCTAATTAAATAGCGAGTTAATTTTTTATAATTATTTTTTTTTGTTTCAACTATAAATGGATAAATATTATTATTATATTTAAGATGTAATGGATTATAATATAATAAAAACTGAATAGAATTATTTGTCCATATTTTTATAAAAATACGCACAAATTAAGCCTGAGAATAGTACATTGGAGTCAAAGAGCAATGAAACTATCTTAAGATTACCTCCATTACTTTGACCTTCATACCTACGCTTCTTCCAAACCTTTGATGTAATTGAAGTGGGCAATCGATGGTAACGTAGATACGTCTTTTCCCATTACCCATCGCTCTGTCGTCCGTAATTTTATTTTCAAGCTATTCTGGAACCAAAAATTTTCAAGCTATTCAGTACAGATTCCAGGTTTAGAAATATTTCAATTTGTTTATATTCATTAATTTGAAAGTGAATGATCAAGATATTATCATTAATAGCTTACATCATATCACTGTTACACTTAGACCTCTTCCAATCTAGGAGAATTTTTCCACAGGTTGCATGCTGGACTTTGACTTGGTAAGTTAAGAACCCGACACCTTCTTCTAGTAAAGTTGTTATTGGTCTCAGACAGGTAATAATTTCAAACATGCCTTGTTTTTAAAATGATTTTATCACTATGCTGTTTATAACAAATTTATTTTTTTACAGCACATTTATCTGTGTCCCACTGCTCGTCATAGATCTCCCCATTTCTGGAGAATTGGAAATTAATCCAACATACTTGTCCAAAACCTATTGGAGGAATACTCAAACTAAAAAGAAATACCATTTACACACTTTATATATAATAATATATAAATTTAATAAGATATCTTAATGTAGGCCATACATATATTTATCTTATTAAATTTATGTTATTATTTAATAAATTGAATCCTGTGATCCATGTGATCTAAGATGAGGGGTGTGATCAATAAATTAGAAACCGATTATTTCGCCACTTAGCTAAATTAAGTCATTGCTTTTAATATAATAATTAAACGGTTATTCTCTTTTATATGAAAACCAATAACGTTCATAACTAGGTTTCACTAATTTATATACACAAACTAAATATTCATGAGTAAAAATTAAGTTTTAAATTCTTACTCATGCAAGTATTATATTATTGTGCGTGCAAATTTCTTCTGAGTTAATAAAATCGAAATATAAATAAATGAAATAATAAATGTAATTTCAGGTAAGAAGTTGTTTCTGTAGAATAGAACCAGTGTAGTGTTCTATAGTAACTGTGTTAACAAAATTGAAAATATGAATATGGGTTATGTTGTTTATGTTTTACTCGATAGCTTCCTAAAATAATCAGTGCAATATATTCAAATACAATGATTGTCTGTAATTAACAGAACAATATAAAAAATGAAACTCGTAAACTGTAACAAAAGTCTCAGTACAATACGGTGCCGGAGATGAATGCTATCTACTGATTTATTTACAGAATGCGACGGTGCATTGTGTGGCCATC
This sequence comes from Baronia brevicornis, assembly GCA_031353405.1. Taxonomy (NCBI): domain Eukaryota; kingdom Metazoa; phylum Arthropoda; class Insecta; order Lepidoptera; family Papilionidae; genus Baronia; species Baronia brevicornis. Next base: position 62,573 of record JASFAT010004628.1, read on the forward strand.
CGAACGATCGGTGCAGCCAGTGGCTTGCTGAATTGTTGGATATTTTCGAAAACAGCCTGAAACAGTTGTATATAACATTATATACCTAATATGTGGGTTTAATATTTTACTTGCATCTCTCTCTCTCTCTCTATTGCCGATCCTTCATGACTTCACCCAGCGGTTCGTTAGGCTCTTCCATTTCATGACCAACTCGCTGTTTTCTCTTCGTGACTTTCATGGTGATTTTGTTGGGAATTTAGTGCAGTGGTTTCCCGTTGCCTTCCGTACCAGACATTTTTTGGAGTTATTTAGACCCCAAGGCTCGCTGAAGTCTCTTCCATTTAACTTGTATAATTTCCTCTTATATTTAGACTTTTGCTGGGTGTTTTCCGCCAAAGAATAGGCTCATCCGTATCGTGGGTATCACACAAGGCGACTATGGGAGCAAATACAATTGGACGACAGCGTATATCTGAATAATAAAAATAAATCTGCCAAATAGGGTAGTACGGAAACACTCCCCATATCTGAGGGAATTCAATGTCCAACAATGGACTACGAGGGCTGTATCTATTATAAAATGACGACAGATGTAAATATGTCTATAACTTCTTTCACTCAATAATTCAATTAATAAGACAATCATATTTTCTTTTATAATAGATACTGCAAAATGATAACTTTATAAGCTCATATGATTTTGAGCATTAGGTACATCCCCTTTAAAAAGTTATTACTTACATGTTAAGTAACTAAGTTTAATAATAGTACATCCATGCATAAATGGCCGGCTTCAGAATATACCGCTGATAATTAATAGTGAATACTACTATGTAAGTAATAACTTTTTAAAAGGGGATGTACCTAATGCTCAAATAGAAGAATATCAAAATAAAAGAATTTCTATTTTACTGCGTTTCGTGCTGTGAGTGCAGGGATTTGTAGGCAAAAAACCTTTCCCCTTTTTTTACTTCTGCCTCTCCCATTTTTCACATACCTTCATATCGGTAATACCTGCTTATTCGTTTAATTGAAACAAACTAATGAATGGTTTATTTTATAGACATCATGTGACCAACCATTAGACAAACCATTTATAACTTAGAACATCTAATTTTTATAGACTTCCAGATAATAAACCAATGTTGGGCTCGTTATAAACTTTCACATCAAAAGTACGGCGTACGCTGTAAAGGAACCTTTTCTTCATTAAGAAATTTTATCTGCTGATTCTGAGAAATCGTGACTAGCATTCTGAGTAATAATTCTATCTTTTATATGCTAGTACAGTATTTCTGCAAAAAAGAAAATATAATATAAAAGTAAATACTATAAAATAATAAAATTTGAATTTTTTTATGGGATAGGAAGGCAAACGAGCAGGCGTGTCACCTGATGGAAAGCAATCAACGCCGCCCATAAACATCTGCAGCGCCATAGGCACTGCGGAAGCGTTGCCGACCTTTGAGGAAAGTGTCACTATGGGAGCGGGAGGGGGAGGGGGAAAGGTTTTGGGCCTCCGGTACTCACCGCTCACCGTACGAAGCGCGATGGCTAAGCTACTACTCAGACGCCGGTTTTCTGCAGGAGTGTGGTACTTCCCCGGCCCATTCATGCTACATATTTGTCTGTAGCATGAATGGGCTGGCTATAAGCAGAACGTTATACCATTCTTGACAAAGTATTCGTCTGCAGCGTGACTCTACCACTATAAATAAAAATACCACATATTTAATATAAGGGTCAGATAAATTTTAATCATAAACAGCTGAAATGAAATTTTATAACTATTTATGAATGTTATATTGTATATTAAGGAACTATTTAACTGTTGTAAAAAATCGCTTAATTAGAAATATTTCATTGTAATAGTTTTCTGTTCAGTAATGGAATGCATTTGAACAAAAATGTGTTATGAAATCGGACGTAATAAAATGAAGGTTATATTATGAAGCAGTAGACCATTAATACAGAGAGTGCGGCACAAGATGAACCGTTGAGCGGAGAGTCTTTCAGCGAGCGAACTAATATCCGGAGCGACGGTTCCAGGTCAACGCGTCCGCAAACATTTGGAGCAGGGAGACACACAATTTTAACTTAATTGCAAACTGCTACAGTTTTTGCAGCCACTCAGCTCATGACCCTAGAGGGAAATTAAAATGTGTTTATAACACCACTAGCTTATATAATGAACTATTTTCAGTATATATTATAACTTAAGCCCGATTATTGGATAAACTATTAATGCTTGGTATTTATTATTAAAGTCATCGACCTAACCTAGTTTAAGAACAGATTTGTTTCTATATAATTAAATAAGGTATCCGTAATCGGCGAGCTGGTATGAAGATAGTGATGATCGTGGATAAAGCAAAGAGAGTGTGCTGAGATAGTATTTCATTATTAAATTATTGTAATTATATACATCTTAAAAATATCTAAGTAAATCATTTACACATAATTTACATTGAAGCCAACATAGCTGTATCATAGAGTGCGAGTTGATTATAGTAACAACGGTTTTCATTTTCTCGGTTTCTTTATGTAAGTCAAAAATATAAGTACAGCTTAAAAAACATTCAAAAGAATTTTTTCAGAAAAATTCCAATTCAAAAATTTACAATACTTCATTTAATGAAATAGTAAATTTGATTGTGAAAGTACATACCAAATGATTTTAAAGCTTAAAAATTGATTACTAGTTAAAAAAATGATCGTTAAACTTTATACTCATATTAATGTGAGAACCGTTTTCATTAAATTTTATTTATTTACTTTTAATAGACAATCCGTAACGAATGTTTTAATTCTTGTTTTAAGACTCTAATATTGTGATATTTATCTTATAAAACAACACGTACTGAAACAATTATCTAGTCTCCATAAATTAGTCACAGTATATTTTACTACAAACAAAACCAATTTAAGAACTAAACAACATTTCTACTAAAACATTCACTAAATTGAAATATTTACAAATCCCTAGAGGCCCTCTGGTCGCCTACCTGTCCTTTCTCTTGGTTAAAATGTATTTCATTACAGAGGGACGCAATTTGTACAAAATTTTTTTTGGTAATAAGTCTAAATTACATTTCATGTACATATACATTACATTTTTTAAATTTCTTGCTATAAAATATAAATTATATTTAATAGTCAAATCATATCCTCAGTAGTCTTTATTCATTAGCAATGAACATAATTTGCTTGTAAGAAATAAATTAATAATAACAATATTTATTTATGTGACAGAAAACGAGGAAAAAAAAGAAAAGCAGTGATCTTGAAAGAGTGTAAGCTAATTTTTAGACTTTTAATTAATTAATTATACTTAAAATGTCACCCATATCATAATGAGAAATTGGATCATAAAAAGTCACAATTCAAATGCGCCATAGCGCAACAATATAACTATTAAAAAGCAATGGCATATTCTCTTTGTGATCAACCCACTTCTCGTTATATCATCATCTGATTCAAAGAAGAACGCGAATTATTATCGGAATCAAAAAATGAAATACATTCTAATCTCCTATCTTATTGCATACACCGCTAGTTGCCAACACCGTTTGTGCTCATAGTAATATCCGTTACAGAGGAGAGTAATTTCCGAGTTACCGCCTCTCTCCATAGACAATGAAATATCACGGAGCAACAAAGAAAAATCCTTCTTCCAATAGTAAAAAGACTTAATTTACATTGTGTATTAGGTCAATTTAAATAACAAAATTGTAAGCAATATCAGTTATATGATGACGTTTTCAACACCATTGTTTTATTTTGAGCATGACCGGAATCTTTAAAATAAACTTTAACACCTGATTTTAACACTCAACTTTACACTGAACTTTAACACTCCATCCATAAACATCTAATTAAATTGAGCGAGAAAATCCGGAAATTAAAAATAATTTTAATAAAACTTTGATTGATAAAAAATATTTGTAACCCAAACTCTTACAGTTGTAAACGTCAAACATAAACTTTTAAATTTATTAATTTATAGTTTAATAAATAATTTACAAAAAAAAAACAGTTAAACTTAATTCTTCTCTTGGTCTCATAACTCCTATCCTTTTTTCAGTATTTTTTAAACTGCTGTCATAATATACATAATATATCGCTAACGTTGCATTTGGATACATATTTTTCATTACACCCGAAAGTAACACTCTAAGTAGTTCCAAACTTCCTGATAGTCTGATTCGCTACACTTTGTCCTCAAAGTAACGCCATTGTTGAAAACTGTGCACAACGATAAAGACAATGGCTTTTAATCTTAGTTTGGCAGTTTTTATCAAAACACTCATTTATTTACAGGGCTTTGTCAAAACAGAACTATACTATAAAAAATCGAATCATTCTTCTATAAAAAATCAAATAATTGTGTTTTTAGAATTTCTGAAAGAATATTACACTTATTTAATTAAGGCTGTTAACGGGCATTTCGACCATTGATTTAAAAAAGAAATAAGCACATTTATTTTTATTTACGATTTATCTACCTATCTCTAATATAAATATAAATAGGTAACATAATTCGTTTCGCATACAAATGCTGCGCGTATGTGAATAAATAAATAGTAACTAATCTAAATAAATTTTCAAAATTAAAAATATGTTTTCTTTTGGCGAAAATATACAATATCATATAAAGATTAATCCGACAAAAACTTCACTTAAGAACGATATCGACGACGCCTGTTAAATAAGTATAGAAATTAACTGGTTCCTTTTTTTACAATATCTTTTTCTAGTATTATATTCATCAGTGAAATATCCAATACTATACTCTCACTAATATTAATAGCACACCTATGAAACCCTTTACATCTTTCTATATCCCCATTAGTCACATCCTTACCTTAAAGTATATGCATTGCTTTCTATTACAGAAACTTATTTACTATTATATATAAATACTATATAAAATAAATAAATATCTTAATTTTCTATAAAAATAAAAAAAATGACTTTCCGTGTACGTTTTACAACTTTGTCCGATTTTGCATTTATTTGCCTTTAATATTTTTGTACGTACTAAAAATATTCTAGGGATCAGTTTCCTCGTAGAAAATATTTTGTATTGGAAACACAGAGAACACTCAAAACGATTGCATTGCAATAACGAGATGAAAGTTGTATCGAACGCTTTCCAGTGTTTTTCGCCCTAGTTTATTTTATACGTTGGTGTACTTGCTGTTGTAGTAAATGTGCACAGAAAAAGCCATATCCTGTTCAGACATTCCTTCAGAACCGAACATTTCTAAAATATCGGTGAGGAATTATTTCACAGCACAGTAAATACGAAAAATAATATAACATACAATAAAGTTTTGGGTAACTGTTTCAATGCAGATAGGCATAGACCGTTGCATAGTGGGAGATATCAACACGTATATTCAATGCCTGCACCACCATATTGAAGACATTGCATCTGTTCTCGCATTGCTAAATATATTTAACATAATATTGCTGGCATTTAGAAACTTCGTTAAGCCCTTTTATCGGCCATACCCACTGAAGATGCATTACCTACGGTACAAAACAGGAGTTGGGCCTCCGAATCCTTACTCTACTCTACCCTACATCGTACCTACAAACGTACAAATAACGTACTTACAAGCTTTATAGCAAAATACAAAAGAACCTAAATGTAATTTAGTAATAACTGAGATAATTATATATTTATGTAATTAAGCACTAAAATTATTTTAACTAAAGTTATATTTCTTTTTTTTAATTATTTTCCATGCATCAAGCTTGAATATGTTTACTCGCAAAAGTATCCTTTCCATCACCTAAACATCACAACTAATCATCCAAAAAAACTTATCTCTGGGACGTCTACATAACACACCCTTTGTCGCTTTACACCGAATAGTATACATGGGAATAATTTAAATAATGTATTATTTTCAAAGGACCAATGTACGGTTAAGTTACGTACTTTTATACTCTAGTCTTAGAGCTTGGCAGAACTTAACTTGCAGGTGTAGTTTGTTTTTGATGACACGTAATGCTGGCGCCAATAATAACTGCAGTCAACATTTTGAGACAAAATAAAAATTAAAAGTATCCGTTACACATAATTTACATAAAAAACTCCCTCAAGATTTAAATTATAATTCATAGCGTAATTGTATTTATTCCAGTTTCAAATAAAATGTTTATAAAAGCTGCATGTAAATAATATTTGATTATTTATATAGATAGCATTCTTTACAATATTTTTTTTATTCGAATCTCCTCAGTGCGTTGATTATGTAACTCAAGTGTTATTCGAGTATACCTGTACAACACACAAAAACTGTACAATTACTACATGTACAACGAATCGAGGCGCTCTAATTGAAATTGTAAATAAATGACAAGTTCGGAGGTTTACCCAGCTCTGTTCAAACTGAATTTTCTTGCATTCCGTGAAGTTAAATACAAAAATCATTGCTTTGTATGTCAAAAAATAATATAATATAACTATACCTCTTGTCTTTGTCCTCTTGTAAATCGTGTTAATAAAAAATAGTGTACGTTATTATCGCCTGCGATATTCAAGTACATCTCTACTTATCACTATGTAAAGCTATGTAAAGCTTATCTGTGCGGACTACCCCTTCAGCAATCTTTTTCATTTTGTTTTCATTAAGATGATTTCACGCTCTGGGAATTCATCCGCAGTTACTCAACTCCACTACGCTATTATGTTACACTCGCAATTTCTCAACGAACTTACTATTGTCAGCCTTCAATGCTTATCCATCAGAAAATGTGAGCAATAATATATATAACATCAAACCTTATAATCAAAAAATAAGAACAGAATCTAAATGTAGCATAATACCATGTAATAAATACAATTAAGTTAATGAGAATGTAAAAATGGCGAGTGATATCTTAGTAACTCAATTATTAAAAACACATGCAAGCAGCGACGAGTTTTTAACAACGGGATGATAGCGGTATAAATATTAAAAACTCAACGCTAGGCAAAAATTGTTATAGGTACAGTTGCCATAGTATAATATAAAATATTATAGTAGAAGTTTAGTCGTGAAAATATGTAAAAAGTAAATAGTCGTGTATAGTGTCGTTCTAGTACCGTCGTTTCGAAACGTGTTACAGTATAAACAAATCAAGCTCATTTAGCTGTGTGTGTGTGTGTACACACACACACACACAGCGTGTGTATGTAGAGGACCAAAGGTAAACGAGGGCCAAACCAACAAAGGTAAGTAATTGAATCCGATCATCCAAACGAGACAGGCAGAAATTACACGCTTGTTACTCCAGTGTGACCTCAATCAAAAAATCGACCGTCTGCCTATTTGGATATTCTATTTTGGTGTCGACCTTTTTACCCAAATATTAATTATATCTTTAATCATTATTATTAGCCTGAGGCAGTTTACTACTGGACAAGGGCCTCCCTCAAAAAGCGCCACCATCTGGCCGAGAGTACTACATTAGCCACGACGCGGTTTCCACTCCAACGCTCGTCTACTTCAGTGATTGTCAGTTCTCAAAAAAATATTAATACTTTAATTTACTGGTTTTCCAAGTAAATTACATACTTTTCTTCAAAACTTACTAAAACAATATGAAAATAAGACTAATAAGATATACAGCTGACATTAGAGATAAAACGTTTTTACTCTCTCAAACAATCTCTTAAGAAAATATAGTTAAAGTTGTTTGTTTGTATTTATACTCATGATCGATTTAAGAAAGAGCCAACTGTTGTTTTTGATGATATATAATGCCGATGAAGTGAAGACAAAAGTTGTAGTTTCGACAAGATGTATGTACGTAGATGCCCTAGAAATAATGTATGTGCTATTCACTCATATGAAGCATATGTATATAATATTAAAAGGTCAACAAACTTTAAGCCTAACAGAATGCGATACCCTCATCGTAATTGAATGTAGTGAAAGGTCTGGGAAGCGGTAAATGAACGCGGGCAACAATTATACGGTTGTCAGTTCATGTGACACGTAACGTGACCCTAATTAAAGGACCCGTGGTCCAGTCCGATTGTTCTATTTTAGAAAAGACCTTTCTGCATAAACAACGTCTATATATGTCTATAACGTCGTATATATTTCTAAATTAATAATTAAAGCCAAAGAAATATATATATAAACCATTAACCTTTCTGGATGCAAAAAATATTTTATAGCAAAGTGAGATTTTTAAGTATTTAAAGTACTAATTGAGTTCGGGATACTGCACGATTAAAGAATATCTTGTTGGTTTCTTGAGAAATCAAATTTATTTTGTACATGCGCAATTTTTAAAAATATTTTTAAAAAAAATTTATACTTCGTGTAAAATTTGCATCCAAACCTCTAAGAGCTCGGAAAATTTTTCGGAAATAATGTATACTGCATCTACCCAGTCACCGACTGGCTATAATAGATAACACCTCTCGTGAACGGCGTCGTATCGTGTAATATTAATGAAATTATTTCACTCTGACACTACACGCGCTGCTACCTGCTTAAGCACGGCCATAAACATACGTGCTGACGTAGTACCTAAATATTTAAATTTAACTCACAAATTGTGTGCAAAATAAAACATATGAAGCTTTTCTACCGTGCACGTTTTAATTGGCAATACGAAATTTATGGAGAATTTATGAAATTTATAAATTTATTTACATAATTATAAATTAATAACTATAAACATTTATGTGGACAGTTTGAACTTTTATTTAACTAAGATCCGCGACAAACAAACAAAAATAGAAAATTAACAATGTTTTTCAGGTGACACTTGTTTCGCCTGAACACGAGGCATCATCAGGTATAGTAGACTCTACGGAAGACAACCGTTAAGTGTTTGACTTACGTAGTGAGTGTAAGGTGGAAAAATGGTAGTGTGTGTTTAGTGTTGTGGATAGTGGTTGGTAGGTGGAGAGTTGCTGACGGCCGTTTTCGGTAAGATTTAGTTTAAGTTCCCTGTAAATCCACTTCATTCAGCAGAAAGACACACATTATTAATTTTCTATTTTTGTTTGTTTGTCGTGTCCACATAGTAATGGATTTCCGCAAAGTAACGTCTGACTCCATTAATCATATAAACATTTAGTTTTAAAGAAAAACGGAAGGATTTTTCGAGATGAAATAACTGTGAACCTGTAAAGACACGCAAGCATGAAACCCCTAATTTGTTTACTAGGGAAAGCTACGACAACACAGATGTCTGTCGACGAAGGCTGCTCTTCACTCTCAAGTCTTACAAGCTATAATAATTAACGATGAAACATGATAGAATGTTTCATCGTTAATTATTAATATACAAAAAACAGACTGCTACTTAAGTTCTTCTACATAGAAATTGATTTTGCTTAATGTACCGGCTATATAGATCTCAATTTTGATGAATATCAGCACCCTTTAGTTAGACTTAATTTTTTTTAACTGATATTTTGTTTCAATTCTTCTCAATAGATTTTCTAGTTGTGGTAAATGGAATTATTCAAAATTGAATATAGAAATTTAAAATACGTGTTCAGTATGACTATATCATATTCCGATTTTATTGTTAAACTAGTTCGAAGGATTCAAATTGTTATTAAACACAAGTGTGTGTATTCTGTGTTGTCTGTTCATTAATATATATTATACACATACATTTCCTTAATCATTATTTGATGACTTACACTTATAACCCTACATTTAGAATCTCCGTACCATGGATGATTTCACTCGTGGATTGATAATGGACAAATCACATATTAAAAAATCTTGAACTAAAAAACTTACATCTTTTTGTTGACTGGATAACATTAAAATAATTTGAACAATTTAATTTTACGTTAGGATTGAAATAACTGATGATACATCCACTCATCATAAGCAATCGAAAATAAAAGTCAGGACTCAAAACATAAAAAAGTTCTTTCATAAAGGTTGAATAGCGAGCACTCCGCGGTAACTAAATAACTTTCAAATAGAATTACAGGTGGCGCAGTAGCGGCTGAAAGGTACTGCGATGTCCTCGCCCCTTCTGAATGCTGTCTCTTGAGTCATTCATTAACGATACCGGTGCCGTGACAAATTGTGAAAAATCGATGAAACTTGATTGCATGACATGGATTTATTGCTCTTTTATCGTTATTAATATACAAGATTATCAATAACATAAGAGTCCATACTTGAGCATAAGCCTCTTCCAAAACTTTTCAAAATTTTTTCTAAGTATTTATTCATATCTGTCACGCTGACCAAATAGATTATTAATGTTCTAAGACGACCTAAATGGTTTAATGACAAATTGGACATTTTCGTCGCGGGTTTAATTTTCCGTATCGGTAGACATATATGTATAGGCTACACATACTTCCGAGTCTGAATATCCCGCCAATCCGACATAGATAAAAATAATATGCCGTGCCCAAGAGGAAGACATATACAGAATGTACAAAAAATTAAATTTAAGTCTGTATTCCTTTTTCATCATTTTAGTTGACTTGTAAGCAACTGGAACTGAATTTTTTTTTAAACGTGAGGTTGTTTAGTAATCTTTGAGATTACCAAACATACTAATATAAAAATAACATCGATCGATCTTTGATACAACTGGAAATGTGATACCAATTTTTTCACAATTTAAGTTAACCTATAACTTATAAGAGTATAATTAAATAAACATTAAGTTCAACATAAAATTTTCTATAGCGCAAAAATGAATAACACAATGTTCTACATTAATCAAATCAAAGCATGAGTCAGGGTAAAAATATAGTCATTACCATTTTGATTTCGTCTTCTCGGCGAGTAAATTACTGACGCCCAGTTCACTTTGTCGCTCCAGGGGCAAGATTAATGTTGCGACAAGATATCAAATTCATTTTCCTTTATTTAAATATTAATTATATTTTGTTCAAATTGTATAATATTATTTTTAATTATCGCTTTTTCTTTAAATAAAAAAAATAATATGAGTATAATGTATACTCATATTATTTTTTTATTTAAATAAAAAGCGAAAGCCCAATTGCTATAGGAATTTCATTTACATGATTTGTGCATGTCAATGGAGTGAATATCTGTACGCCATACGCAGCGTTTATCGGAGAACCGGTAACCGCTGAAGACTTCAGCTACACGCATCTAGATTCTGATAGTCACTGGACGGTCACAAACCGTCGTACTATCAGGCTGGGAAGCATTTCACACTATATTCGTGCGATCTCCACTCCAACACTCGTCTACTCCAGTGGTTGCCGGTTCTCCGACAAACGCTGCGCATGACGTACAGATCGTCATTCCATTAATGAAATTCATAACTAATGTAAATTGAATTCGGTTTTTGTCCAGCAGTTGACTGCCCTACTTTGATGAAGATGAGGATGATAAGTGATATTTGTACAAACATCCCTAAATCCACTTTGAGCACAAGGATTCAAAAGCCGGACAAACATATCTATTCCAACTAAGTTTCTACCCAGTTCATACGTTAACGAATACACTTATAACACTGTGATAGATTAGTTGTAGAAAAGTTTCAGAAGTCTTAAAGTTATAAACTTAAACCCTCCTAATATTTTTCAAAAGCCTCCTGTATAAAGAATTTGTTGAATAAGGGATTTGTGAGATTTTAAATACTAATAAGGTTATATATTATATTAATTTTTCGTCGTTTTATGTAAAATCATTTTTAACTATTTTTTTATGGGATAGGAAGGCAAACGAGCAGGCGTATCACCTGATAGAAAGCAATCAACGCCGCCCATAGACATCCGCAATTTAATAGGATGAGCAGAAGTGTTGCCGGCCTTTAAGGAATGTGTCATTGTGAGAGGAGTATTAATGACAATGTAACCCATTTCAGTAGGCTTTTATGTATGACGAAATATTTCGTCATGGAAATTAATCGTAATATATTGAACACATTACGTTCTACGTTGTTCTTATCTATTAAATCTTAGTGTTTATATATATCATCATATTGTCGATGCGTCATGAATTTTCATGTTCTTGTAATCTGTAACTTGAGTGCTATTAACGGGAAAACGGGCGCTGCATGATCTATACTTCGAGCTGCCACAATTTGGATTCATTTTAGTCTGCATTTCAGTATCCGAAAATTCAAGAGTAAACGTAACCAGGAGATGCAAAGTGTTATTCCAAAGGTATTAGGCGAGAATAAATCGAGAATCTGGTGTCCTGACTGCTGTGTTGCCTTGTGTATGCCACACTGTTTCAAGAAATATCATACTGCGAAATAATTATTATAATTTGTTCAATTAATTCCTTGTACATTGAATACATTTCAATTATATTTTAAATATAAAATATTTTATCAAAATAAATAAAAACCATAAGTTAAAAACGATATTCTTTTATTATTTGAGGTGTGATATTACTTATCGCTGCGAACAAAATGTCCCCATTCTGAAACGAGTTGAGCAATAACTAATTCCCCGGTTAACAGGTTAAGGTTTCATTATTGTTAATTTTCTTCATACAATTTAAAACTATTTGAAAAGCAACACTACTTATAGTAGTGATACATTCACAAATGTATTACTAATGCTTTTATACTATTTATATTATATTACTTTTTTTACATTCGTAATATTCAAATTTAAAATGAAAAAGAAATTTTTATAAAACAAAATGCATTAGTTCGACTGACGTCTTTTGTATAGACATGTTGGTGACATTACAACATGTATGGCATTATATATAACGTGAATAAACTTGAACTAAATTATTTACAACTTTAAGTTAATAAGACCTAGAGTTCGGAACGACACACGACTCCTTACAGTGAAAACTAAATACAACTTGCAAGCCACTGTTTGTTTGTTATTGGAGTATGTTTAAATTTAAGTTATCTGAAACCAAGGCTTTTAGACCCAGAAATGACTGATTTGGGGAGTGATAAGTTTATCTGTTTAAATAATAAAAATGTTTAAAATTGGCTATTGTAATAATATACTCTTAAATCAATTTATTTTTCAAAAAGAGATCTCATATTATCCCTACACATATATTACAAGTAATTCTAGCTTTTTTTAGATTGCTTATTGTATGATCACGGTAACACTTGTAATGATTTGTTTTCAGACAATTATATTCAATCCTTGAAGATATGAAGCTTATAAAAAGTTGTTCGATGGCCCGCCCGAACCACAATACCTATGTGATTCCTACGGGGTAATCCTCAATCAAAAAATGGTGAGTGCGAACACATGGGTGGAGATAATAAAATCCAAAATAGCAGAAAACAAGGTCGCCGCCATACAAAGCTAAAATCGTCATTTGTAGGCCGATTTCGCTGAAATTCGACAAAAGCTCGAAACACCCGCGTAGCTTTGAGGAAGAGCTAGTTACATAATATACAACGATATCACACAATTTTCATGACCCAATGAAAATATAAAATCGTACCAGTTACATAATTTTGATATGTCAATGATATTGTTATTATTAATAAGTTGAGGACCTAACTGACTCTGGTGAAGCTACCGCTTTTGAAGCCAATTGTTGCGGGTTCGATTCTGGAATCAAGATAATATATTTATATGTGTGGCTTACATATGTTAATTCTGAGTCTGTTTGCCCCGCCAATCCGACTTGGATAAGCAATGTGGATTAGTGCTAGTTCGTCTATAAATGAAACTGTCAACACAATATTATAATAGCTATTCATTAATTTTATAAGTTAAGCTCAACCAACATTTATTTATAACAACATTTTATTTATAACAACTGAATTTTATTTCTAAATATCTAAAATATTTTACATTTACAGTAAATCCACATTGTTTTCGTATCACTTAAATTAATTAACAGCAATATCTCACCGTTCGCTCAGCGTCTCGTCTCACCGAGACAAGGCGGATCGTGCTTCACAAGACATTTAATTACTTCTGTCTCCTAGCACTTGAGTTCCTATAATTAATGGAGCGATCGCTCTATGAATATTTGAACCGCAAACGGTATTTTCTTTAAATAAATCGGTAATTAATTAATAATATTTCTGTAAGCTGCACTTGCTACTTACGCTTACACTAAACGCTACTTTAAGTATTTGCGCTATGTCATAAAAGAACTAGTTCAATTTATATATATATATATATATATATATATATATATATATATATATATATATATATATATATATATATATATATATATATATATATATATATATATATATATATATATATATATATATATATATATATATATATATATATATATATATATATATATATATATATATATATATTCTTTTTTTATTTTATAATTTAACAATGTCATATACCACTTAAGTAATAATTTTTTTTTACATTTTACGGTTGCAGTGAGCATGTTTGGTACTCCGGTTAGAATGAGCAACGATCTACACAGAATATACATGCTTGTAAACGATGATCAAGCTAGGTGTGTAACGGAAGGTTACATGTTTTAATTATGTAATTTTAGTTAGTTTAAAAATAAGTTAAAATATTAGTATTAGTACACTAAACATTATTCAAATTAAAATACTTATTCTAATGAATTATTATAACATAAACACGATCTGCCATCGAATGTTTTTGCTTGTCATACGTTAAGTGTTCAGAGAAACGCAGTGACAGATAGATGGAATTTGTAAACTCAAGTAGGTGTAGGTGCGGCGCTCGCGCCTTCGTGCTATTTCGGCCTTATTCGTGTACCGCTCCGGTTTTTTATAGAAGTTACTGACGGGTGCCGAGGATCGACACCACCTGAGTGATGGATCAACCGTTATGGAAATATCAACGGGAACCGTCACGTCTTTAAGAGCGCCGTCGCCCAGTATTTATTTTAAAAACAAGTGCAGGAATCAAACCCCGTTTTAGGGGTTTCACCTGCACATTTTACTTGCGGGGTTCTACCTGCCAGGTTTTTTCCTGCCAGCTTATACATGCGGGGTTGATTCCACCTGCGGTGTTGATTCTACTGCGGTGCACAATGTAACGGAGGGTGTCACCTGCGATCCAGGGTGCCACCTGCCCTCCGCCAGTATGTTACCTGCGGTGTACATTTGCAAAACCCAGGTAGGTGTTTCAGGTGATGCACCTTGGGAGAAGCTTATATCTACTAATATCATCGCAGGCTGATGAAAATTAAGTTAATTGTCTTTAAAAGTTCTTATTTTGTCCTAGTAGATGAAATCACTATAACATAAAATGCTATCTACCTTTGTTAATCAGACACAAAGAAGTCGACCAAACTTTGTAATTAGCATTCAAAGAAGGGCGCCATTAATTAAGATATTGTGAAGTTCAAAGCACTTTGCTAGAAGTTAAAGCGGACGCACCTCGCGCGGCCAAACGATAAAGCAAATGAGTCTCCATTTAAGTTTCGCGATTAAATTAAAATGAAGTATCGTATTTAACAATCCTTCGTCGTTTTCTCTTCATTCACTTTTATACTTTCTTCCTTGTCCTATTAATACTTTGAATTTTTTTTTTAAATGAAATAAAGTAAATAAAAATACCTTTTTTTCTGCTGGATTAACTAACTACACACGTCAAAATTTACATTAAGTTGTTTGTTAAAATTTTGATAAACTAATAGGTTATCTTATGACAACGTTCTCCATTTGATCCTGTCCGATGCTATCTTTCTCTATCCTTTTGGTAGACGGAGAGAAGGACAGGTTAAAAATTGGGACCTTTTAACCTTCCTCCTTCCTTCCTCCTCCTCTACCTCTATTTTCGGTCTAGAGGTTTTTTGTAACTTTCTAGTCCACTTTTCAGTCTTTGTTCTCCTTTTGTGACTTGTCCATTCTCATTTTATCGTTCATATTTTCCACTTACCGTTTATCATCCTCCTTTCTATGCCTCTTTGGCACACATTTCTTTTCTCTACAATTTTTTGGATAAAGGCCAGATCTGGGAGCTAAAACTTAGATATGGGAGAATTAACGTTTCTCACACTTTATCTTTGTGCCATGGGTATAAACTTTGTTGTACCCTCTATATCTATAGATAATTAACAATTGAGTATAGGTTAAAACAAAAGATCCAAATAATTTTAAAAAAAACTTATTTTACTATACTTTTAAATAAATTATATCGACAAAACTAAGCGTTTACTATTATTGAATTGTTTAATGAAGTCTTATGCTTTATGAAAAATTATTTGTGAAAATGTTTATGAAAATATTTTTTTTATTAAAGTAAAATTAAGATATAAGAAATTTAGTATTTTGAACTTATATTTCAACTATCAATCTGACTAGTTTTCTGCCAATAGTTCTGATAAATAAATATAACTTCAACGACCAGCCAATTTATCCAATTTAAAGTTATATTTTTTTTATATGGGAACGACGTTTTACCAGGGCAAAATTCCTGATCCTGCAATCATTAAATTGGCGACTAAGACAACTCCTTACCCCCGAAGGAGCCAATTATCAACAGTACCTTTATATATATGATGATAATTAATGCAGCTTGAAATTGAAACATGTGTATTGATGTGATGTTTTTTATTTTATTGAAAAAAAGATATTTAGGTTCACGCTTTAATTAATGTAATTTATAGACGGGGTACTCTATTTTATTGTGAAAGGACAGGACATTTATTGTTGCATAAAGTAAGTTATGGGCTACGATTCAGTCTACAGCGGAGATTTTCATTTGGTCGGGTGGCGAGCTCACTTCGTTCACAACGCTCGATCAGAACAGACGTAGTGTCGAAGCTCGGGGTATACTCGCCCATTCGTAATTTTCGCGCGAAATGATTTTCAAAAAGAACAATGATTAATAAAGTGCGAAGTGATTTATATGTGAACTTTTTTACTCCATGGATTTGACTTCGCTACTAATAAGGTGCATCCTTTATTATTTTTTACTGGTAAGGTGCATTTTAATACATTTATTTTTAGTATTATCAGTTTTCATTTAAATTCCTTTTACGCTCGAGTTATGTTTGGAATAAACTTTACATATATATATATATATATATATATATATATATATATATATATATATATATATATATATATATATATATATATATATATATATATATATATATATATATATATATATATATATATATATATATATATATATATATATATATATATATATATTTACTTTTTATTCAAAAAGGCAAACTTCAAGTCTTTCTACTACATTTTCAAGTGTAGTCTAGCTTGAATGCGGCCTACACCTTTCAAAAAACTAATAATGAAAATTTTACAAACTCAATGCGCACGTACTTTGATATTTTGTCATTTTATGAAATTATTTGTAACCTTTAAAAAACATGTTGACTAAAAATTTATCATGTCAATGTAGTGTGATAATTTTTTTCCGTAAAATAAAAAATATTATGTTTACTTTTGTTTTGTACTTCTTTGTAAAATATTATCATCTCTAGTAATAACACAATATGCTTTAAGTTTGTACATTTATGTCCTTTGGTCTCTCGAGACTAACTTAAGCTATGTAGTGTCATGGCTATGGGATAGCACCAGGGATGAATAATTTTATTATTAGCGTTTCGATACAATATTGATAAAAACAACACTTTTAAAAAGTAAGTAATTTTTAACATAAAATGAAACGAATGTATTTAATAGATTCAATAAAAAGGAGACGCATAAATAATAACTGAGTATTCGGTTTCGGACCCAAGATCAAGGAATAGATTTCCGCAACGTTATAAAAATATATTTTATTATGGGTCTCAGTCAGGTATTTTATTTTTGTAATGGTACCCATGTTGTAGGGAAACTATTACTTATATACTAATATTTATATTATAATAATTTATTTATATTTTTTATTCATTAAATAATTTTATTTGTATCTGTCTAACCACTTACGTTAATAATGCTATAGATGGCGATAGTATACATGCGAAGACAGTTATTATCTGGTAAATAATTTTAATCAGAACAGTATAACAAAAAATTTAATCTCACAGTCGTTTAGTTTCAAAAAGGATTTTAAGGATTCCTATTATTGTATGGCAAAACTGTGTACAATTGGATAGAACTTTGTATCTTTACCGAGACACAATAAATAATTAAGCGCTAGTCTTCCGAAACTTGGTACGGTGATAATCGGCTGACTTAGCTAAACTATTTCAAGTGTTTTCATCAAGTTTCAATGGAAATTAGAGAGGTTTGTTCACATACGGTCTAAATTTCTCTGTATTCTCAATTAAAAAAGCTCGAATCAGTATTCCACCCAGTTTGTTAAATCATTTGTTCACATATCCATCGCCTGTACTCTCTTAAAACTCATATTTTAAATAATCCTGAAGTTTAATTTAATATTTATGCTCATATATAAATTTTATAAATGGCAGTAAAATTTGTTACATATTTATATAATGAGGTATGTGCACATGTTAAGGCACGTTCATATAATTTTTTTTCATATCCGTGTACTGCTTTTATCGAATAGTATAGTTAGATTAAATACTTTATTAAAAAATAATAGTAATTTAAACAACCTCTGCGGGAAATACCGTGCACCAAAAATATTTTGCTTATTTCAGGTTGCTGTACCTATTTATATAATGAAGTATGTGCACATGTTAAGGCACGTTCATATGATTTTTTTCATATCCGTGTACTGCTTTTATCGAATAGTAAGTATAGTTAGATTAAATACTTTATTTAAAAATAATAGTTATTATACAACCTCTGCGGGAAATACCGTGTACCAAAAATATTTTGCTGATTTATTAAATGGTCACAAAGATTCGATAATTATATTTAAAATTGTATCGAATACGTGTCGCAGTTGGCATTCATTTTAATAACATATTTCGCTGTTGTCACTTTGTACTCATATCATCAAGCTAGTGAACTTTGTAGGAGCAACTTTATTCATGAAAAACTTAATTTGAATATCATGTTTTCGACATGATATTCAAATTAATTACACACACGTATGTCTGTCGATGAAATATTATAGGGAAGTGAAAATCGCAAACCGAATTTGTATCGTGTGAACATAACCTAAGAATTGTCTCAGGCGGACTGTTTAACGTCACACTACGCGATGTAATAACGTGCGCTCACGAGCCAAGAGCTGTTAACACTTAAGTGGCAATAAACCTTACCCGCGTGGCGCTGGACGGGCGGTGTGACATCGAATGATTTACTCGGAGGGTTGCTTTTACGCGTATAGTAGCGAATGTACATAACATTTTTGCATTAAAATAACATAGGATTAGTTTATTATACATTAGAATAACATAGTCAACATCAAATCGTAGTTAGATATATATTGAAATTTTCAAATATTTCAAAATACTTTTTTTATTCATCCATTCTAGTTTAAATACATTTTTTTAAACTTGTAGTGTAACACTTAATGTTAATACAGTTTTATCAAATATTGATTCATTAATTAAATTTAATTAATTAATTCTATTTTTATATGGAAAAAAAAATATCATTTAGCAGGATATAAAAGTAGGAATTGACTTTAATTTTTTTTTTTACATTACCCTTTAAAAAATCGTTCGTGTTGGTAAATTGACATAACAATTAAGTATTTCTACATATTTTCATTATTGTACAAAGACGTAAGCTTTTCTTTTAAGTATTACCAATATAGATACAGCAACCTAACAGCAAAATATTTTTCCAGTTCTTTTTCTATTCCATTGATGTATATTCCGTTTACCTACTACCCCTTCCATGGTGTTCCAATACTACATAAAAATTCAAATGGTAAAAATACTTAGAATCACGCTCATAGACAACTTCGTTAGTTTTTTATCCAGCTTTAAATATGAATGAAAATGCCTTAAATTTGAATAAAGAAGGATTAAATGAATTCATTGAACTTGGAGCAGAGGCCTGTAGACGTTGAGAATTGAATACAACATAGTTTAGAGAGAAAATTGTATAAATTATCATCTTTAGAGGCTGAATTATTCTGGAAGATCTAGCTGAAATTATTATGAAATCGTAGTTACTAAAAAGAATAGTAGTTCTGCATTAACAAGCAGTGTATTCTAGACATTAATATCTCCTATTTGTTTAAAATTAAAAACAATTTAATTTTTTGTATTATATGTTTCTATGTATATAAAATATACTTTTAAAAGTAGATACGGGTATTGTTTGAGACGTGACTTAAATCTGTTGTTACTTTTTATTACACATAATTTAAAAAAATGCAAAAATAATTTAGTATATAAATATTTAATTTTAGTACTTATCAATAAAAATGGATGACAAAAGTTAATATTCAAAAAATAAAAGTTTGACAAAAACCCTCCGGTAATCTGTTTATATATAAATAATATATCTATATAAATGTATATTCTGTGTGTGTAAATAATGTATCTCTATACATCTATACATTAAAGAAACAAGTGAGCTACTTGTTCCACTTACATATGTACGAGTATTTTTAGTCGCTCAAGCTACAATATATTCATCATCATCATCATCATCATCAAAGCATTACAGCCGCGGTGGGGCTTAGCTTGGTTCAGTACATTTTTTCCAATCAGATCTTAGTTTGGCTGTTCCTCTCCAGCCCCTCACATCTATTGCCTTTAAGTCGTCCTCTACTCCATTTAGCTATCTGAGCTTAGGCCTTCAGCGGTGTCTACGACTATCTGGTTTGCCGTCGAGTAACCGTTTGGGTACTCTAACCTCGTCTATCCGTATTACGTCCCGCATCCCAACTTACACACAATTTTAATGGTTTTGATGACGATCGGCTCATCTTACAGGATGGCCAGATGAATTCGTCGTCAAAACGAAACTCATCTGTCTATCTGACAATATATTGAGCTTATAAAAAAACCCAACAATACAATAAATGTTAGAAAAAATGCAAAAAAAATCTTTGTTAGAAAAAAACTTTAACTGTGTTTAAGAAAACAATTAAAGTAAGTTCTTTCATTTTTTTTAATACATTTAATATATATATGAGTAAGCCAAATTTTTCTGTAGAAAAAGGAAAGTTTTGGCAAATAATACAGTTATAAATGAAATTTTCTTTGTAATAAATACGATGAACTATGATGTAGGTAGATTGTAATGAATTTGCAGTAGCGAGCTCCAAAGTTTAATTTACTGTGTGCCGCTATCTACGCTTGAAAGATTAATGGACTGAAGTTTAGGCAAGTGTCTTCAATAAAAAGAAAGTGGTAGAGAATTTTTCGGAAAGAATATTTCGTCTAATTTTGTTATGAATTTGTTTTGCTTCCAAGTTTTTTTGTAAAGAAATTATAATATCCAACAATACATCAAGCTCTGCTGACTGAATAAATTAGTTTACTAAGTCATTCAAAGTTTGGACAAACATACAATCTATTAATAAAGTTAAAAAATGAATTTTACTTGATATACTTACATATATACATACATATATATCACCACGCGTGTTTCCCGTAGGGGCAGGCAAATACCACAGATCTCCACCTGTCAGTCGTCTTTCATACATTCTCTCTATGTGCCCAAATCATCTAAGCATCCGTTTCTCAACTTTTCTCGCGACACCTTCTTTTACTCTACATCGCTCTCTCAAAACTTCATTCCTTATTCTGTCATTCACAAAGTTACCCCACGCATCCTTCTTAATGCTCTCATTTCCACCGTATTCAGTCTGCTTTGACAACTCTTCACTTTTTCTAAATCCAATTTCACTACCGTACATCGGATTCGGAACAAGTATTTCCCGATGAACTGCCAGTCAGGCAGTTTTAAACACATTCTGAATTTTCATAAAGGCATGCAGGGTTCCATTAACCTCATAACCAGCTTTCACTCACCTTTAATGTCAACTTCACATTTTCCATCTCTTGGAAACAATGACGCCAAATATACAAACTCATTTACTTGCTCAACTTTTTATCGTGCAATCAGCAACTTACACTGCGACGTAGTGTCTTTAACATTAATCTTCATTCCTTTCCTTTCTAAAGTTCCATGCATTATATTCTTAATCTCCTGCAAATCTCTTTCCAACATAGCCAAAAACACCTGGTCGTTACGATACAAGAGGCATTTGACGGGTAATCCATGGATTCTTAAGCCACACTGACTCTCTTTCAGGTCTGTCAAGCAATTATCCATGAATAGGTTGAACAGCCACGGTGAAGCTACATACTTATCTAACACCTTTATTGATATTAAACCAGTCCATGTTAGTCCCGTTTATTCTAATACAGGCACTTGACTTCTCGCAGAGAGATTTCAGTGCACGAATCAGGTTTCTATTCACCCCAAACGTGGGTAATACTAGCCACAAATCATTCCTTATCACTCTATCGTAGGCCTTTTCCAAATCTATGAAGGCGCAGTATACCTTCTGTCTGAAATGATAAATCTCTACACCGATATCTTCTACAGATAATGAACACTTTATTCCTAGCTAATCGAACTAAAGCGAGATCTTCTAAGACTTAGAAGATATAGCCCGATTAGGTTCTGGGATTACTTCGAATCTTAGTAATCCCAGAAGTGTTAACTGCCCAGTAAAAGTGTATACATACACAAAAACTACCTCTCATCTGCATATTTCTGTACGCGATCAAAAGAATTTTTCGATACGATCGGAAGAATAGATTTAGATATTTTATGAACAAATTTACGTAGATAAAATACCAAATACCATACAGAGCCAAAAAACTATTTTTTATGTATTTAACGAATTCTCGAGTCCGGTTACCCCACCAATGCTCATTGGAGAAACGTGGTGGGTTAGTGTGCGTTCCTCCAGACATGAAGGAGGCTTGTGCTCAGCAGTAAAACGTAAGTGGGTTGTTAAAAAAAATGAATTTATGTAAAAATCAGGATTAAATCTTAATAGCCTTAATTTAGAAGTAAGTCCAAATGGGTGTATTAATGTGCACATTTTTTGTCAACAGGTGCAGAGACAGCTGTGAGCAACGGTATGTTGCTGATTTGTGTGCTCCTACTAAGCTCACACTATGAAAGTAAGTGTCCAAAATTTTACGTAAATTATACTTATTACGTTATGGTTATATATGTGAAACATAGTATACTCCCACCCCTTTTATTTCCGTGGATTTTCTACCCCATTTAATTAGCTAGCGCAATGTCTTGACATGTTTGTTTTATTTATTATGTACCAATCACTTTTTTTGGACTAGTTAGTTGTGAAAGTTAAATAAAAAGCGTTCACGAGAGCCAAGTTCATGCAAAATTACACGATCGGGGGCAATTCACGCGAGTGGCTACTGCTAAAGATCGCAAAAGTTTTAGGATTTTTTTCTAACATCTTCGTAACTTACTCCGCCTGTCAGAGTTTTAAGTGGGTAAAAGTTTCGGTGTGGGAAAACATGCCGTCGCATTAAAGTGCGCGTCTCGAGATGAAACTTGGTCTAGAATAAATGGGTAAAGGCTTCTATATTTTTCACGTTTTCGTTAACGGGTATAAAAAGAAATTTTAATTATATTATCCCTTAGTCCAATAAATACCTATATTGTATAGTGTATTAAAGTGTGATATTTTTCTAGACATACAAATTTTCCTAATTGACAACAATGCAATAAACTTTTAAAAAATATAGACACTATACTCACTACTGAATGATTGAAATAATTAAGGAGATTTAAAAATGACACGTGTTGTCAACGTTGTGAGTACCTTCCAATCAGACTGTAGTAAACATCACTTGACAGTGGCGCTGAGTGAGGTTCCGGTACTGGGCCCGATGCTGACGTCACAACCACCACCAGCAGTGGACGTAGGCCCGAACGGCGCTCGCTTACCCTGTTCAGCCCGCGGTCAGCCTGCGCCTCGCGTGTCGTGGCAGACCAACGACGGCACACCGGTTACTGATGAACCCGGCGTCAGGTAACTTACCAAAAATATATTTGAATTGAATTTAAATTTAACATATTATTGTCTAACTAATATGTTTAAGGACGTATGCATCATCATCAAGGCATTACAGCCGTGAGTGGGCCTTAGCCTGGTTCAGTACATTTATCCAGTCGGATCTTCGTTTAGCTTTTTCCCTCCAGCCCCTCACACCGATTGCCTTTAAGTCATCCTTGACTCCATCTAGCCATCTGAACTTAGGTCTTCCGCGGCTTTTACGACGTACTCTAGCCTCTTCCATCCCATCCCATCCCGTACCACCTGCCCAGCCTAACGAAGGCGTCCAATCTTAATGGTTTTGACAACGTTCGGCTCATTGTACAGCTCATATAGCTGATAAGGACGTTTGCCAAAATAATATAATTTCTAGAGATAAACTAAACTCACATCCACCTGATTGATATAATCGTATTCGTAAACTTGTCTGTACGTAAGGGAATGACATACACATCTATGTATGACTGAATACTATAAATACTTGTCAGGATATAATGATATATGGGCTGACATGGGAATGTCCGCCTGTTCAATTCAGACGCGGTGCCCTCCACCCGCGGAGTCAATGGTCGTGGGTTCGATCCCCGCATCGGAATAAATATATGTATGGATTTATAAATATTTATTCCGAGTCTGGTTAACCCCCCACCCCAATCCGCATTTCCTTTCCTGCCCTTTCCTTTCTCCGCTATCCTTTCCCTTCCTCTCCGCCAATCCACGATCTGCCGTGCCAATGGATGCGTGGCTAGGGGCAAGGTTAGTCGCAAGCGTGCCGACCGTCCCGGGATCGTGCTCCCCCGGGTACTATGGTGCCTTACCTCAGCCTATAGGGCTCTGCCGGGGCTGACCTCCATCCTCCCTTGCAGCTCGTGGGATTCACTAAGACGAATTTAATAAACCTAATTTGTTGAAAATGACGGCGACGTGGTTCGTCACCCGTCACGTCCTGATTCTCACGAGGGCGAAAAGCAACTAATGGAGATGAATGGTAGCGGCGGATGGGTATATATATATATATATATATATATATATATATATATATATATATATATATATATATATATATATATGTATATATATATATATATATATATATTTATATATATATAATGTTATTTATATAACAGGCGGGTATTGCCGGACGGAACACTGCAGATACTGCGTGTGCAAGGCCCGCGCGAACTGCGGTGTCGGGCTGCCAGCGCGCGTGGTGTGGTACTGTCTCGTCTCGTCACTCTGCAACCTGGTACCTAATTGAACATTTCTATTTATTGTTTGTGTATGTGTATATTTTTTAAAGGGGTAATTCAAAACTTGGCGTCATATAAAGAGCCTGACTGCCAATTCCTGATATATCCTGTTAAAATAATTTTTACATTTTCTTTTAAAATTATATTATTTAATCACTTTAACTTGTCCATATACATATATAAGTACTTTTATTTAATTTTAACATAACTAGTAATATAAAAAATCTTATAATTTTTACTACATACATTTCTAAAGTTTAGTGGCACACTAAGAATTTGGCGGTACACAAAAGCGCCGCAGCTCAATGTTTGTGAATCACTGCTTTAGATGTTTACAGTGTTACGAAATGAGGTTACACAGTAATATGCTACCCCATTTAACAACGATATTCTGTGAGATTGTGGTACTACTCCGGTAGAGAAGAAAACTCAGGCGGCTGAGTCACTATTGAAATAATTCGATGCGTATGGTCTCGTATATGTATGACGCGGACGCATATGATTAGGCCTTTAATGATAGTAAACTTGTGTGTGTGTGTACAATATTTGGACACGTTTAGCTGACACTGGCTGGGAGGTGGTGGTGCAAGCGGGGGCTATGGCAGCGGGTGGCGTAGCGGCGCTACGTTGCGTAGCATCCAACGCGGCATCCCAAGTGTCGGTGCCTGCGCGCGCTGCACTTTGGTACCGTGGTGACCGCCTACTGGACATCACATCACCACAACCCGGTCAGTACAAGTAACAATGAAACACAACAAGCTTTTTCATTAACTTTCTTCTTAATATCATAAAGTAAAAGAAATACGATTAGAGATTTTATGAGAAATATATGTTCGTATAACGGTATATTATTGTCTTATCCAAATCTTCTCACCAAGTTTATTATGGGGAAAAATAACAGTAGCTGAGCAGCAGATGTTAATTAGTAAAAAGAAATCCGTTATCTCCAAACCGCCTGCAAACATGGAAATTATAGCGACACCTGACATTTATAAGAGAGCCAATGTGCAGCATGAGTCTGTTATAGTTGTATTAATTATGTGATATAATGTTCGTATTATACTAATGCAGTGTATACTAACTTCTTTACAACAATGCCACACCAGCATAATGCACGGTGATAATTTTAAATTTCTTCCATACTAATTACATGCAGCGACGTGTTTCATATAAATCTTGTCAAAAAAGGAAGGACTTCGTAATTAAAAGCTGCAACCCCTTGCGAACAAGGCCGGCTCCTTGGCAACGCGGTTGTCTCGTGTGAAGTTATATTAATTAAAGCGATATCTCATCGCGCGAGCGCTGTGCGAACGCCGCGGCCGTACGTCACGCCGACGGAGATTAATGCCCGCTCCGATAACGACTTGCCATAATCCGCTTACGACGCTATTTACAAGACTACACAATAGAGCTTTGCTAGTTTTACACAAGCTTTCAGTTATATCTGCCGTTCTATTATGGCGTGATACAATAAACAATAATATTATGAGGAACTTAAAAGGAATAATATTGATACAAACTGTTACATTTTGTCATTCAATTTGACAACAAAAATAAAGATGGAAGCTGTCCTCGGCATTTCAGCGTCGGACCGAAACAAGTGGAGGAAAATAGAAAAGGCTTATCTCATAAAACAATCCATCTTAACAGCTCATATATATACCTATGTAAATATAAGTCCAGATCAAAACTAAAAATAGATATACATATTTAAGAATGTTAATATATTATGCATATAATCTATAATAAGTTTAAGAACTTTTTGTGAAAGAAATAAAGGCTATTTTTATTTTATCAGATATACTTGTACCTTATATACCTTCATAAAAATATAACCTATAATAAATAAACCTTTATAAAAAATATAATATATGTATATGTATGTTCTTCGTTCTTCTTACGAAATTCTCATTTATCAACGTCGTTTCAACATTTTATCAGTTGAGAAATGAGTGAATGAAATATTACTTTTTTAGTTTTTTTTGTTTTCTATGAGAGAACGAATGAAAAACACATCTTATAAACTACATAAATGTACAAATTGCTGTAGCTGATAATGATGGGAAAAGTCGCGGGAAAAAACAAGTTGGTCGGAGAAGGAAGTCTTAGCTAATGTGACGAGCCAGAGATCGTCATTATTAACTTAAAACACTTATAAATAAAATATGAGATCTATCAATCTAAACATAAATGAAATGGATATTATAATTATTAACTGGTATACTCTATGTCACTCTTAGGTCTCTGATCACTTACGTGAATATTCATTGTTCCAAGTAATGCCTAAAAGAATCAGTTATTACAAATCACAACGTAACAAAACGTCCTAACTAAGACGATCACGCTAAAATTTTAATAATATGGCTTAAATATATAACCTTGGAAAGATCAATATTACTTTCTTGGTCACGTATAATGAATAAGTAATTAATTTTATTAATTACTTAAAAGTTTGAAATATTTTCAAACAAAACATAGAGGAGAAGGGGATGAAGGTTACACTAAGTAATATAAGGGTAAAGTGAACCGGAATAACGAGTGCTTCAGAAATGCTGCACCTCGTAAAGGAAAAGGAGAGTTGTGCTGAATTGGCTGCCAACCTTCGCAAGTCGGAGAGGCACTCTTAGAAAAAGAAGTAAACTATATAATGCCTATAAATGTAACAAAATAAAAATGTATAATTGTTTTGCCTTTGCTATTATTTCAAACAAGGTTTATTGTATATAGGTTCACGATACCTGACTACTGGTAACACTCTGCTGATCCGCGACGTGTCCGCAGCGGACGCGGGCGACTACAGCTGCGTGGCGCGGCACTCGCTCACTGACCTCACAAAACGCTCGCGACCCGCGCGTCTCTCTGTCATAAGTAAGATCAATTGCTCTTTGTAACTGTAAATAACGATTTAAATAGCTCAGTGGTGAAGTTACTGCCTAAAAAGTTAATATTTTTAATTTCCACGTTAGAATCGGTCGCGATTACGAGTCTGGTCTGGATGTCCCACTAATCCACCTTGGACAAGCGTTATGGTTTAATATACAATTACCCACAAATCGAGAGGTCCCGTGACCAATTGTTGGATATTATAGGTTGTGAAATATTTGCGTCACGCTTCAATAAATTTTATACTCATATTTTGTCACTTGATTTACTTTTAATCTTATACTATTTCATAATTACATAAAAAATACGGTAAAAAAATTATAGAAAACATGTAAACATTTATAGCAAATAAATAAATACAAATAATTATAAATTAAACTATAATATCTGCTATGATATCGCAACTCACTACCTTTGCTATATACTCACTACCTTTTCTAAGTTTTGTTTTTTTTTGTCACTATTAATTTTTTTAACTATCATAAAGGAACTCCAAGTTCTCGTTTTTCCAAAGGCATACCCAAAATTCACCCGAATAGACAAAAATTCAAATAAGGTTCTTTTTAATTAGGAATTACCTTCAGGATTTTTTCTCCAGTCCCTTCGTGAAAACTCTTCGTATAAATTCTACGAGAATTTATACGAAGAATATTTTACGAGAAGCCTGTACAAAATTAAAAAAGGAAAGTGGAAGGAGAAACAACATAAAATATTTTATGCTGTTTCTATGTGGCTATTACGGTTTTAAAAATCTACCTACAAGAAAGGATTTTATTGGCTTTCCTAACTAACATATAAAATGATTTTGCAAATGGAAACTAGTCTACGGTGATTTGACCTCACTGAAGTGAAGGATATTATTAGTATAACTTTCCATCAACTATATTGTCAGATAAAAATTTCCCCCTGAATACCCGGTACCAGCTAATCCTAAAATTAGGTCTAACAACACTGATTTCTTTTATCAATCTTCGGGACTGATTTCTATCACCTGAACTTCAGCCCCAGAGAACAAAGGCTCCCTTAGTCATGGGCTATCGCTATGGGAGTGCGCAGATTTGACGTCATTAGCTAAAGTAGTCAGTCACTTCAAAATTACCATCGCTTCGGGAAATTTACCTAGCATTTCAGTAAGATTTTATTATATTATTACTATAAACAAATATTAACAAAGAAATGTATTAGCCGGGTCGAGCAACGCAGCACCACGTCTGCTGTCACCGGCGGGTGCCATGTCTGTGCCACTCGGCGCGGACTTCTGCCTACCGTGCGTCGCCACTGACTACCCGCAGCCACACTATACGTAAGCTATTCTGAACTTCATAACAACCAAAATATTGTCATATTCTGCCATAATTGATCACACAACATGGTGTTCAAGAATGATGATTAATACCATCAGAAAAAATTGTCCTACACATTTGTTCCAAGTCAACGCATATATGATTTTAATTTTAATTACGATAAATATATTGAATGTTTTTTTTTAAAGCCTTATCCACATTTTTCCGCTCAGTTCTAAAAAAGAGAAGCAATTAAACTAAATTTATAGTGTTTGATGTGTTGACACACATATGTAAACACTATGGCGAGCGAATAAAAAGACTTCATTGAGAAAAAAGTGAACTTATGCAATGGACTGGATGGATATAATTCAAGCATAGCTTTAGGCAGCAGAAATAATATTTACGTAACAATAAAGTTTATAAATTTCTAAAGTAACATCATTTATTCAATTTCACAAGGTGGTTCGTTGTATATTGTTGTATATTGTTTGGCTTACAATAATTAAAATAATGCAAAAATTCTAATAATCAAGGAAAGGATAACACAACAAGCAATATAATTTTATAAACGGTCCGAAAATCTTTTATAAATGGTCTGCCAGGGAACAGGTTTAATCATTTCAGCAACCTATTTTGCTTATCGGATAATTCACTTTTGGCAACAACAGTTGCCAAGTTTTGCGCGCTTATTTTGATCAAAATAGTTCTATTTTTCTCGATGTTTTTCATTTTTGACGATTTAAATCGTCTATGGTTGCTTTTTGAACAAATCGATATCGATTTTATCCATTATCTATTGAACGAAACGCACGTAACAACTTATGACTGATCTCAGTTGGTACCGCGAGAGCCAAGGAAGGTTGGTGGCACTAGAGGCTGGTGGCTCGCGGTGGCTATGGGCTGGTGGGGCGGCGCTGTGTGAGCAAAGCGCTACTCTCGAGGCGGCCGGCGCGTGGCTGTGCAAGGCTTACAATGTATTTGGCGACGCTACCGCCCAGCTACGTGTGTACATCGACGCCCCTCTCAATGTATCCGTCTCTCCAGCAGTTGTGGTTTGTACTAAGTCATAGTCGAAAACATCAATAAACGATAAAAAAAATTGCAGTCTATAATCATCCCATTGCTGTGAACAAATACAATTTATCTCGCAACAGTTGTATTGTATTCCTTATATGCTTGATGGATTGGCAGTATTACCAAATTCGATATACGAGTTAAATAGATATCTTTTATTTCAATGCGAGAATCAAACCTGCGATCATTAACTCCGAAAGCGGTAGTTTCACTGCTAAGGCTATTAGGTTGTAGGTAAAATTTATCAAACATATCTTTGTTCTATACAGTCTTTGTTCTACTAATAGATATGAACAAAGATTGGCATATTTTCATATGGAAAAATTTGAAACTATAAGAAAGTATATTTCGTTGATATTTCTGCACAAGATCTTATATTATATAATAACATTGACAGTCCTAATATTTTAAGTGGTGTTAATTTTGCTGTACCCAGTACATGCACGGGTGCAAAATTTTAGTTTATTTCACAAAGAAATTAAAAGGAGCGTTTTTGGATCCAATGCACCGCTTCGATCATTGTGTGACCACAAAAATATGAAAAGAAACAACGCTTTAGACATTCTCTACAACAGTGTGGTACATACGAGTACAATTCACGCATCGTATTAAATCTAACATTTAAGTTCCGTTGATGGTCCATAAATAAATAAACACTTCATTATAGTATTAGTTTTGTGCCCAATGGGAAATAACTTACTTCCGTAGTAACTTTCATTCCCTATTAACGAAATTCTGTACAATCTTATATCTCTTATACAACGCCCTTAATTTGTTAAGAATCCCTTCTAAGTGCTCATCTCCTTCATTAGGAATTCCTACGAAAAATTTTATTATTGTGTATCCATCTCTTTAAAAATGTTCATTTTTTATTAGTTAAATTATTTTTTATTAGTAGAATAAAATGAATTTAATGTACGTATTATATGTACCCATTTACTTATATTTATGTATATGTAATTGGTTTGTGACATATTTGTTGTAGGTTATGGACAATTTTAATATCATTTCTATTTGCCTTAAAATTTGTTATTATATTGAGCTTCACATTTTTATATGTACAATAGTGATTCTATCACTGTACTATTGGTGTAAAAAGTATTTTTCTAGCAAAAACCTTATCAGTTTGGTTGGTATGGTTTACAATAAATCAAAGCATTGCTAATCTTATTTAAAAAAAATATATCACGCAGGTGGCGGAACCCTATTTGCCTTAAAGTTTGTTATTATATTGAGCTTCACATTTTTATATGTACAATAGTGATTCTATCACTGTACTATTGGTGTAAAAAGTATTTTTCTAGCAAAAACCCTATCAGTTTGGTTGGTATGGTTTACAATAATTCAAAGCATTGCTAGTCTTATTTAAAAAAGAAATATCACACAGGTGGCGGAACCCGGTAGCACGGTAGTATTAAATTGTTCGAGTAATGCGGGGGCTACTTTATCATGGCTGCATGACGGCCGGCCAGTGACGGCGGGCCCGACTGGCGTGGTGAGCACGAGAGGTGCGGATACTTCAAGGAGCCGGGCGGGCGCAACGCTGGTCCTGCGAGGTGCAACTCGCTCACACCGCGGCATGTACCAATGCGTAGCTCGTAGTGGGCCGCAAGAGGAGTTGGCCACCGCTGAACTGCGCCTTGGAGGTCAGTTATCTAATGCAGTTAACTTTTGCCTTCTGGAGCACACTTACATGTTTAGAATTTTGTTTCGGAGCCCTCACTAGTCGAAATAGATTACAGTGATACTACTACTTTTTTGTAAATGATTCAACTTCCTATTAAAAAAAAATCACGCCAAAAGAAGCGATGCACACTTTGGGAACCCATGCTATAGCAATTTAAAAATTCATAAGTCTCGTCTCTTTTGCACTCTTTTAAAATAAGTTATATAATGAATAGCGTATTAATAATAATAACTTATATAATACATAGCATAAAAATAAATATTATATATATGCCCAGGTCGATTTTAGTAAAATGTAGTTTTTTGTTATAAAACATTTTAATTTATTTAATGATAAGGCTTGAACATCAATACAAGACTTTATTACAAATGTGTATACATACCTTTACTCTTACCTTAATGTAATTCATTCGGCGTTACAACCCATTATGAGTCATGGCTTTCTCCACAATGCTCTTCCATTTCATTGTCTCTTGTCTCTGTAAACTTTGCCATACACCAAAGATTTTCCTCGACAAAGTATTTCTGGGTTTTTAGTAGTTTTTAGTACATTTTTCTGGGATTTCCTTTTGGATCGCTTCTGTTACGAGATTTATTTGTAGATGGTTTTGACAGCTTAGGTTTCATCCATTCTTTGCAAGTGGCGCGCCACCCCATACTACTACGAAGTATATTTATTGCAACTTTTTCATTAGAAGCCACCGACTTGATACTGCCAGCATAGTGACAATATTATTATGTTATTGTAATATTATGATACCTTTAGTGTGTACAGTACAGATATATGTATATTGCTTTCTTTGTCTCGAACGTACTATCACTGTCAGATAAAAGTTCGGGGATGATTAAATGATCGTGGGTAGCCGTCCAAGCAGTACGTCTTGATAGACAATGTACTTATGTGACAAGTCATGTATATTTAAATGGTCAGTGCAGTGTTATATACAAGAGCGCTACAATATATTTCGTGGAAGTTAATACTATTGTTTTGTTTTCCTTTATTTTTACCATGAAAACAATGTTTTAATTGAATACATACTACATATTCTTATATATTATACTACATCTTCTTCTAAGAGTGCCTCTCCGACTTGCGAAGGTTGGCAGCCAATTCAATACAACTCTCCTCCTCCTTCGCGAGGTGCAGCAATTCTAGAACACTCGCTATCTCGGTCCACTCCTTGATAGTACGTAGCCAAGACTTTCGTTTTCGACTAACTTGTCTTTTGCCCGCGATTTTTCCCATCATGATACCTATATAATATATATTAAAAATGAATTCTTTTTAACCATGTTAAACTTAACCTTTCTTATATTCTATTACATTTAAGTTACCCTTTAGTTAACATTCCTCGGTTCAGTTACCTAATCATTGATCCGCATAAATAATGGCGGCGGGAGTCATCCAGCTAGCTAACTACTAAAACAAGATTAATTGTCCGTGTGTAGGCCGTCCATCAGGAGAGACCTGAATCAATTGAGTTGGCAGGCGAGGCGCGCGGCCGCGCAGAGCGACCGCATTCATCAATCCCGACTATCCTGACAATCCTGTCTCTTGACCCACATCATTCAACTGGGCAAATTTTGTGAAAATATTAGGAGACAATTTTGTTCTATACCGTCCCGTGTAATATCTAAAAAATAAATATTGTGTATATATAAAAACGTCCTTTAAACGCAGATCCGCGCTTAAGAATAACGTTATTTTGTTTTATTTGGGAAGGAAGTAGACAAACGATTAGATCACCTAATAATAAGTAATCACTTCCGCTATGGACATATGCAACACTAAAGGACTTTAAATATATTACTAATATTAAATTTTGGCTATATAATTATAAAAATTGGCTTTCGATAACCTGCACTCACCGTACGAAGCGTTTTAACATAGTAAATGTTACCATTTAACAGCGATATTTTGTAAGTCTATTACTTCCCCATACAAACCGGCCCATTCATGTATGGTTTTCCAACTATTAAAAGATCACATTTGGCAGGCAGGTGATTAATTGCAGTTGATATATATTGCAGATTATTTTTGGTTTTCGAATCAGAATAAAATCAATTACTTTATAGGAATTAAATTACATAATTAATTATGAATCAACCTTGATTCATAATTAATTATGTAATTTAATCAATTTTTTTAAAATGTGCTTTATTCGATCTTCATAACTGCCTTTATTAGTTAATAAAGCAAGGATTTTATTAGATTTTCTATCAGACTGATATTTTAGCAGTAAGCAGTAAGTAGATAGATCATTTCATTTCCACCGGTAATTATATTATATAATCGATTTCCATAACAAGTAGTCTCACTATAAAAACTGTTACAGCGCTGTGATCACTGACAAATAACGCCGGAGTCCGCTTGGTGTGCAATCCTTGTTACAAATGATTAACGAGTTTCTTGCACTTCTGCTATTAATCTCGCGTGCGTTCATAGACAAACATTTTAGAGTAAAGTGTGTCGCGTTTCTAGATACATATGTTAGAGTAAAGTGTGTTATTTGTTAAATCGGTTTGTACAAATTTACATTATTTATATAATAAAATGTTATGGCAACAATTTTCAGATATTTCTGTTTCCAGAAAACCTACTCTCATATTGTATTTTCTTTAGAGATAATACATAACTTTTCATTCGTACTTCGGGTAAAACTCAATCAATCCCTTAAAGAAGGCCTTAGATGATAAACAAATGGTTAGAAATATTTATTTTCAGTTCGATAACCTCGATAAAAAAGTGTCAAACACTTATGAAATCTATATATTATTATGATTTTAAAAAAGTGAATTATTTCATTATATTTAAAAACAATTAGAGAAAAAAGAAAATTATAATATGGACCCGTTTTTGTGTGTAATTAGGGTTGTTGACTTTAGAGTCTCTTTAGGGACCAAGGCCTTAGGACCTTTGCAGCTTCTTTTTCGGATTCACGAGCATAAAACCTCTGATTTACAATATGGAAAAAACGACGTTGATGTAACTCAACGACGAATACTGCACAGTTTTAAAATAACACTGGAACGATAGCACTCATTAAGCAGGGGATGGGCTAGTTGCGATTACCCTATTCTAAGGAGGAGACCTCTGAGACCTCTACTGACTGAGCCAGGAAGCGCTTATTACTAAAATGTGGGATCCGGAGGCCCAACTTCATTCCCTTTCCTTTATTTACTTTTCCGCCTTCCATTACTTCCCTCTTTCCGTTCCATCATTCACATCTTTAGGTTAGTAAGACTTTAACAGAGGTTTATGGATGGCGATATGATGGTTGTTTCCCATCAGAGGAAACGGTTGACGCTTGTTCCTTCGCTTCATCTCTTTCATAAAAAGAAATCTCTATACAGTATTTTGTCTTCAGATTCTTTGCCGGAGCTTCAGTACACGTTCATCGAGCAGGCGCTACGTGGCGGGGGCAGTGCCGCGCTACGCTGCGCCGCTTCCGCCTCACCACCACCCCGCATCACGTGGCTTCTGGACGGGCAACCGCTCGAACAGTTTCTGCCACATCACAGGTATTAACACAATTTTTTTTATATAATCACGCCTATCCGCCGCATGGGTTGGCAGAGACCACAGAGCTCCATCCGCTTCCATTCATCGTAGCAAAACGGCTCTCCATTAGTCGCATTTTACCTTCGTGAGAATCAGAACGTGACGGGTAGCGAACCACGTCGCCGTCATCACAAATTTCAATTTTTTCATATATATCAATAATAAAACTTATACTACCATTGCGTAGTGATGTTATTCTGGACAAAGCAACGGAGAGACTTATGCTCTTATTTATCTTTCTTTTTACATTGCGGTAGTGCATATATTAATTAAAGTTTATAGATGAAATTGAGATAATACATAATCAAAAAACGTTCCTTTATGTTTACCGAATTAAATTATAAAGTACAAGTGTATGAGGAAAAAAAATAGATAATAATAATAATGAAGAAATAGATAGTAAAAATAAAAAAATAAATATGTATATATATGATGTCCGGTGGTAAATTAGGTTTCATTCTTCTCTACTACTTTTAAACAAAGAAAATTCGACTATATTTATATAATTTTAAAGCTCGAATATTCCTTGTTTGAAAGTGGTAGTTGAGGTTGAAAACCTAATTCTACCACACCCATAATAAAGACAATTATAAGAAAATTTTAAGCATATATTCACACAAACGTATCAACTATTATCGATATTATGTAGGTACATGGTAAGCGAAGAGACATCACTACACGGTGATACTGTGTCGATGCTGAACATCTCAGCGGTGTCGACAGCGGACGGCGGACGGTACACTTGCCGCGCTCACAACGCACTCGGCGCCGTCGACCACTCCGCGCGACTAAACGTCTACGGTGAGTGCGCCTGGTTTCTTTTTTTCACAGCCCATATATGTTCCACTGCTGGGCACGGGCGTTCCCCATATCTGGAGAAACCGACATGAACTCATCACGCGTACTCAATGAGAATTGGCAGGATAACCAGACTCGAAATAAATATCTGTAGACCATACATTTATTTATCCAGATACAGGAAACGAAATCGACTATCATAGTACATTTCAATCTTAAAGAAAGTAAAGTTCATGTGAAACCTCTTCCTTTAGTTTCTTTGGAGTACTTTCACAATTTCTCGTTAACGGGCGACAATCTCATAGCCGAAAGTCAAAAATCTTCGTCTTTCGTTTAAAAGTCCATCTACTTCACAAACTAAATCTCTAACTAAACTAAATTTTGTTTATGATTTAAGTTTGAAATAAAAAACTCAACACCATCGATATACCTACATACATAGTTCCTTCAGTTAGTACGAGTAAACTGAATAAAATTCAGCCACCCCATTTCCTTATTGTAAATGTCAGACGAGACAAGTATTAAACCAAACTTGTTGACACGCACAAGTACCCTGTGGAACTAGCTACCTCCAGCGGTTTTTCCGAAACGATACGATATTGGAATCTAAAAAACAAGGTTTTCTTAAGGTCCGGCAAGGCTTCTGCAATGCCTATGACACTGCCGATGAATATGGGCGGCGTTGACTACTTTCCATCAGGTGACATGCCAGCTCGTTTGCATTCCTATACCACGAAAAAATATCTGAATAAGAAAAATCAATTTGTGATCCCCAATCTACCCGCGAATTTGGAGATCGAGGAAACATCCCTCGTTCCTGAAGAAATTCAACTAGAATTCAAAAAGAAGAGAGAGCAGCTATTATATCTGTATTAATTGATTACAGTAAATCCTATCTAACTAATATTATAAATGCGAAAGTTTGTGAGTATGTTTGTTACTCTTTCACGAAAAAAATACTGGACGGATTTGGATGAAACTTTACAGTAATATAGATTATACACCGAAATAATATATAGGCTATAATTTGTAATAATTTTATAAAATTTTGGTCGTAATATAATTTTACTAATAAGTGAAAAAATATATTTATTTAAAATAATCTGTCACGAAACTGGCAGACCAAATTCCACGCGAGCGAAGCCGCGGGTAAAAGCTAGTAATTACATAACTATACTTTACAACGTGTTTTTACGAGTTTTATATTTTCCTATAATAATGTTTACATAATACTTGAACGCCCCCTAAATATCAATATGTTCTGTGACAGGTCCACCTTCCGTGCGCGCTCTGGGCCCGCTTCGAGCTGTGGCTGGCGACAACTTCACCGTGCACTGCCCCTACGCCGGATATCCGATCAGGTCCATAGAGGTGCATTCCATAGGATAATTCCTATACAACTTCTATAAGTAATCGCTTTCTATATTAAGTTGGTCATTTTTTACATTTAATTTCACATATATTAGTTTATTTCCTTTATAATTTATTATTGTTTGATCCTTGTACATTTCTAAATTGAGTACATTCTATTGCACTTCTTTTTTCTTACTTCACTTCACCATGATTTTATAGGACAGATATAATAAAATTTAATGGTATCCGTCATTAAAACTAATTAATTACAATAATCATAGGATAAGCTAATATCTAATTACAGCAATCTAATGAAACGGCTCCAATTTCCTTTAACACAAAGACTGATTGTATAGATGCAAATTAAAGGGACAAGTAGTAAATGACGTGTACTCTGAAAATTATTTCCTTGTCCTCGGAACATTCCATTGAAGTTGTTTGCAAATTGTGGGATTAATTCTAACGTAATAATAAATTCATTTTAAATTGCGAAAACTACTATAAATTTCTATTTTTTCCTTTCTCTACATGTAAATTAAAATTAAATACATGTTACGCATATATACTTATATCGAAGAAAAAAAGAGAATATAGAACATGATCATAATTTTATATTATACACAATTACATTAATCTGACGATTTTTTAATACGCAAAATGGTTGAAATGGGACGTTTCTGTATCTTAATGTTATCCCTTTTTATATTACGTGTCAATGCATCCTTCTAATCAACAGACGACGTTCCGAGTATCGACAGACGACAATAAATACTTCTAATAATGGAAGGTAACCTTAAATATTCTCAGACTCTCAGTGTGAAGAAAAACAAAATTAATATTGCGAGATATGCTCAATGTGGCTAAAAGGAACTGTGACTTAACTTTTTATGAGCGTCTTTTTATCAGTAGTGTAGTGCTATCGACTATTGATATCGATAAACGATGAAGAATTGATTTTCATAGCTTTCAAAAATAAGAAGTCAAACAGAGAGCCGACAATCTTGTTCTGGTCTGTAGCTATTTATGACTAGCATTGTTTTTAGAATCGTCATCATCTTTAACAGCCTGCAACAATTTATTGCTGAACATAGAACTCTTCCAAGACGTTCCACCTAACCCAAACTTTGTTTTCGTGTATTCAGTTTTCAGAAGGCCATGGGGCATATTACACTACCCGCAGTTTATGTCTTTGATAGCAATTAGCTATAACTGTTATGCCAGTATCAAGTCAAATACAACAGCATCAAGTATCATGAAATATTTGATCAGCTTGTCATATTACGTCTTGATAAAATGGTGCCCATTCTACCAAAACCTTCTATGGACTTTTGCAATCAACTTAAATAGTCTATATTATACAATATGCCACTACAAGAAATAATATAACTGATAATAACATAAGATTATGAAAATTAAATAAAAAGACAACGTCACTGACTTAAGTTGCCAGGAAAAGTCTCCTATCTCCAACCAGTCTGGTTATTTTGTTGAGGCTACAAAATATTATATACCAAAAAAGCATAGAGTAGTGAAATCCTGTTTGTGTCAGTGCGGTGCTTCCACCCACGACACCAACACTCACACGCACCCCGGCTCTAACCAAGCACGTAGAGTAGGGAACACTGCTACACCGGCCGCTTACACGAGATGCTCTCACGTACCCGGTCGGATCTCACCCCCTAGACCTTAGGGCCTAGCGGACTAATAGGGACTATACTTACTTCAGTCCAATCCTCCCCTACATGTTTAACGTAGCAACATGACGAATTTAAAATCGACACACACATACACATGTGTACCTCCGACACGGCGTCAAGCCGATGGCGTCTGCAATTTGCGCAAATTCCCAATTATATTTTACTTTCCCGCGGGCCCAGTATTCGATAAAGCTGTTAAAGCCAATAGGCTACCACCATTAACAACTTCGAATCCAATCAGTGCGGTGTCGTGGTGGCGCGGTGGGCAGACAATCGAGGGCGCGGGGCGAGTGACGGCGCGAGGTGACGCACTCTTGCTGCTGCCGGCGCTAGCGCGCGACGCCGGTCGCTACGCATGCGCTGTCGCTGCGCCATCTGGACCCGTCGCCCGCAGGGACTTTGACTTGCAAGTCCGCAGTTAGTGCTACTCATACACACAATATGTTAACTGTAATATTATGATGTATTAATCAACATTCAACCAAGCAGTGGCGGACTAACGGGAGAGGACGGAAGGAGTGCCTCTAGTCCTGGGAGGTCTTCCAATGTCTACAAATTCCTTTGATCAAATCCTCAACAAAGATGTAAAAATATGATCAGTACCTAAACAGGTGGTTTAAAGATGGATGTCATGTAGATACATATAAGTACAGCCTGTACCGGTATAGAATTTTAAAATTAAATTACCCATCCTTCTAATGTCTATTCAGTTTTCGTTTAGTTCACTTCACTGATATTTTTTACTCTCCTCGGTTTTTTGCTAAAGGTTTTAATTAATTTATTTTATAAATACAATACACAATACTAGAAAACATAAGACACATAACGACATTTTTCGTGATCGCCTCAATAGGAAACATTTGATTAGTAGCTGGTAGATCTCAGCGACGTTAATTTTTGACTTTGTATGTATGTTTTTCATCAAACAACAAGATAAAGAAGAGATTGTTATGATCATTATAGTTTACAACACTCACAGTCATCAATTGGTGTGATTTAAACTATACAAGTAATAAACAGTTATATATAAGTCAGAGTAAGGTTTTGATTCTATTTATTTCTTCCTTAGATCCACCGAAAATTTCACCGTTCATGTTCTCATCTGAATTGACTGAAGGCAGTTCAGTGCAAGTGCTGTGTGGGGTATCATCAGGCGACAAGCCAATGTACTTTTCTTGGATGAAGGATGGCGCCCCCCTCCCCACCGATCTACAGGTTAACATATCAATTAGATATTTATAAGGTTTTTAGGGAGCTGACACACAATTATAATATTATAAAAATATGTTAGAGGCCATCCATAAATAACTTCACACTTTAAGGAGAGAGAATAGGTTAACAAAGTGTGACAAGAAGCATGAGCCTTAACCTTTGTGGCACCATATGCATAAATTGAAAAAGCTAAAATTCTATATTTTATTTGCACACATAACCACGTGTAACATAGAAAGAGGAGAGGGAGGCTGCAAAATCATTAAATTTATGTGACGTAATATATGAAACAACGAACAAATGGCTCAGTGGCGGGGCCTTCTGCCCGCGGATTCAATGATCGCGGGTTCGATCACCGCATCGGAATAAATATATGGTGGTGGTGGTCTGAAACCCCGCCAATCCGCTTTGGACAAGCGTGGAGGGTTAACTTCTGTTCCTCCAGAAATGGTAAAGGCCCGTGCTCAACAGTGGAACATGGGCTGTAAAAAAATATATGAATGGCCCCTTATTATATATTATACAATTCTTTTTCTACTTAATAAAAAAATATTATAACTCAAACAAAAATGGGCAAATGATGGCGGTAGTAGTACATTGTGATACGTAAGCTATCAATAGAGACTTTTAGACTTGAATAAAACGGATCTATATACTTTCATGTACATAGTTACTATGTTTCCACTTAACTGAAAAAAAATTATAAGGTGAAATTTCAAATAAAAATATTTTTGATTTTTTTTCGCATTTTAACATGATCCATCGCTGCTACTGTATCATTGTCCGCAGATAGAAGAGAAAAGTTTAAATGAATTCTCGCTGCTGATGTTCTCTGAGCTATCGGCGCGACACAGC
Organism: Baronia brevicornis; assembly: GCA_031353405.1. Taxonomy (NCBI): domain Eukaryota; kingdom Metazoa; phylum Arthropoda; class Insecta; order Lepidoptera; family Papilionidae; genus Baronia; species Baronia brevicornis. The sequence goes on from JASFAT010004628.1 coordinate 104,041, forward strand.
GGTCGCTACACTTGTCGGGTCACTAACCACGCGGCCACAGTCAATTACACCGCCATCCTCAGCGTCAAAGGTTTATCACTCATCACATTACATTTGATATGATAACGTTGATGAAATCTTTTCAGTATTTCAGTAAATGTTCAGTTTTTTCAAACCAACAGTCCTCATACCTTATAAAACGAATTAACCGGCGAGCTAACTTTGAAACGATTAATAACAGGCTTTGTGGTTCTTACCATTAGTAACGTTTTTTTTTTTAATAGAAACATAATAAGTAAATATGACCGAAAAATATAACTCCATATAGAAATAATTACCAGTTTAAAAAAAGGCAAATAATAATGACAAAATAATGGTAAATTTGTTTTAATACTTTTACTTAATTAACTTGGATTTATCTGTTAGTGGCACCATTGTGGGTCACTGAGCCCCTAGATTTGGCGGTACTACTGGGAGCACCGTTACTCCTGCAATGCACTGCCAGAGGTCACCCTACGCCAATAGTCACCTGGTACCGGAGAATAGGTACGTAACGATCTTTACATTTAAAAGTGTGTTAATTTTAAAATAATTTTAGATATAATACTTTGTAATGGCCATTACAATTTTAACTTTATAAATTGAGCCTTATATTTATGTAACTATCTTAATATTTATATCTAACTATTTATTGCACAAAACAAAATAATTATAACATATATATAATTATACTGAACAGGCGGGCTTATATCCGTTAGAGTTATCTCTTAACAAGTCTACTAATTTAAGCAAAAATTGGATGATTTTATTTAAAAATTTATACTCGTTTACTGAAAAAAGTACCTAAACATGTTGATGTTTGTGCTATCAATCTCACCCTCTACAACGTGGCTTGAATCTTTGTTAAAGCTTTGTCAGTAACAAGGCTTTAACAAAGATTCTTAATCAGATCATATACAGCAAATACTGAAATATTTCGCCATTTTAATATATAATATTTTAAAAGAATTCAAAACTCCCTCGATGATGACAACCATTGTTTAACAAGTGTTTAGCTTTCCTTTACATTAAATTTAGGTCATCCACTAAAAATTCTGTACAATTTACACTATTAATATAATAATTATCTCAGTTTTTATAAAAAAATCTTTTTTTTCTTTTGGCCTACGCATCTATTTCAGATAAGTAACGAAACAATGTGTACAAGGCAACGTATTTTAAATTTAATTTAGCGCAAATAAAAAATTCATCATCAATCATCGTTGTTGAAATAAATCACAATCAATCCGATTTTATTGATTATTTTAAATGTAATCCTAATCCAGGCATTGGAGGAGGTGCAGAAACCTCAGACCGATGGGAAGCTACGGGTGCAGAATGGAGCGATGCGGGTGCTGAAATGACTACAGTTGCGAAGACGGGTATGACCGTAGGGGCTGATGACGTGGGCAGTGCAGTACTGAATGCCCGCGGCGCTGCGCGATCTCACCAAGGTGTCTATCGCTGCGCAGCAGACAACGGCGTAGGGCCTGCACTTATCAAAACCGTCAATGTCACAGTTCATGGTGAGTTGACCGGGTAATTAAGAAGATTCAACCTGAATAAAATAAATGACATAAAAAATAACACAACTTTACAGGTGTTTTTAAATAAGATTAGATTTGTTAATGAAATTTTTGATTTGTGTTCAAGATATGAAAAAATACATAAACAACAATGTACCACTTTTAATAGTGATATCAAAGCGATTGATCAATTGTTTTGCAAATATACTTAACCCAGTATTATACCCTCAGAACCTGCTCATTTTGCGCCGCTTAGCGAAGACGCACGAAACCTTTCCAGTGTCCGAGGATCGCCAGTAACGCTGGCGTGCCTTGCACTTGGGGATGCACCTCTTACCGTGCACTGGACGCATCGCGGCATCAAGCTCGATCTCGATTCTTTCAGGTTTATTATTTAATATATATATATATATATATATATATATATATATATATATATATATATATATATATATATATATATATATATATATATTATATATATATATATATACACTTTTTGCAAAATATATTTAGCATTTCCTCTTTTTTACATAAGAAAGAATGACAATAATATTAATTGACTTCTTGGTAACTGATCAAAGTAAACAAATGCTTGTTCTGAGGAAAATGGTCAGTATCTCGATGCTTAAGAAGCGAAATAAAAATGTAAGCGCAACCTCCATATATGTAAGTGTATATTCGCACAGTTAGACTATAGATGTAGTCTAACTGTACGAGTATATCTACAAATTACTTGAGTACAATTCCTCGATTTAGTTAATATCGCATAATTTGAGGCAAAGTTACTGCATTAGGAGTTCTTACAACAATGAAATTAGGAAATAATCCTCTGTGATGAAAATAATAAAATTATGACAATAGCGTTTATGACAAAATTGATAACACTAATGTTAAAAATAAAAATTGAACACCATTTCAGTTTCAAAGAAACAAAAAATGTGTTTGTTTTTCTTAATAAAAACAAGCCAGAAGATCTAATTATGATACATATGTACAAAATACAACATATGATGTGCATGGCAGGTGGACGATATCGGAAGCGCGTTCAGGTGAGGGACTTCGATCGCTGCTGCGCCTGCGCGCGGCGGAGCGTGAGGACGCTGGCGAGTATCGTTGCCTTGCCCACAATCGCTTCGGCCACAGCGACCAGGTGCTCTTCCTACACATTGAAGGTAACCATATCCTCACCTTCGCATCACTTCGAAATATCTTAATTAAAGCATATGGTTCTAAGTAAAATTAAATAATCTTTAAAAATCCTTCAATTTCTATTTATTTATTAAATTTTATAACTATCATCATCGTCATCCTCCGGCAGTCCACTGCCAAAGCGTGTCACCTAATCTGATCTTTGGCTAAATGCATTCGATCTCTGCCAGCCACCCTGCGCGGATTTTCTATTCATCTAGCCTTGGGGCACCGCACATTACGTTTGCCAATATACAGTCTCAAATCCAGTACCCATCTACTTCAAATATTTTTGATACTCCAATATGTGTCTAATCCATTGCTTTTGCAATAAAATTTGCAATTAGATTTCTTCATTTTGGAGTATATCGGTGAAAGAAATTTGACTCCTGCGGTGTCACGGTTGTCTATGGGCGGCGTTGATTGCTTTCCATCATGCGACGCGCTTGCTCGTTTGCCCTCCTATCCCATTAAAAAAAAGCATAGACCTCTCCGTAGCCCTTTGAACGACAAAGTGAGCTTGTGAATAAAACAGGCAATCAGTATCCAAGTTTCAGCACCGTAAGAGAGCACAGGCATGACACACTGGTCGAAGACATTAGATTTCAAACCCTGAGAATGGGCAACGAAAAAACTGGGCTAAGTAATGTTATCTTACTCAAATAAATCCTCTTCTTCTGGTTTTTTTCACAATTTTTTTTGTTAGTCAGAATATTGTAAATTTGTTAAATATTATTTGGTTTCTCTAGGTATAGGTATTGGATATAAGTAATCCCTTTAAAGTATACGGTTTAAAATAATAAACTGAGTTTCCAACGGAACAGAGCCTCCAGAAGCACCACGAGCGGTGCGATTGGGAGGCGCGGGGTCGAGCTGGGTGCGCGTTGCGTGGCGCTCTCGAGACGATCTCCAACTTGGCCACAATTCTCACGGCTCTAGCTCCAGGCACCAAAGCACACGTTTCTCTGCCTTGTGCACACCGCTGCATGCATTACCCGTGCCGTCTGACATCGCACTAGCCCTAAACTTGACTCTGGATCCAGTCGAAGATGACAGGTATTTACATATTGCCCTGAAATATTATTCAATAAAACTAAATTCGACAACTGTGCATGACACACAATGTAACTATAGATTAATGAATTTAAAGTATCATTATCTTTAGCCACTGCTTTACATAGGCTTCCACCAAGGCTTGTTGCTTAACCCAACCTTCAGCTTCACGCGTCAAGTTTCAGCTAGTCGCCCTGCGCAGATTGTCGCCCTGCACAGATTGTCGCTCTATCTACGTTTCATGTATTATCTCGTGCACTATGTTTGTCGAGTCACAGTCCATTTATTTACTTCAACGTTTAGCCCTTCTTCGAGAAACGGGATTAGGCCATTGCCAATTCTGTTTGCTAACTCGAAGTTATGTCGATGTCTTTGGTTCTTCGATAGTTTTCTTCAGTGTCATTAAATTAAATTTTACTACTACTATTACTACAGTACATTAAACTCTTAGGGTGGAAAATAATTTTCTCATATACAAAATATCTGTTCATGATAGACCAGACCCTCAAGGCTACCGTTTACTGAGCGCTAAGGTGACCGGTTTACGCCCCGCCGCTGCCTATTCGCTGAGACTCATCGCATCCAACCACGTTGGACAGTCGCCGCATTCTGAGCCTTTGCTATTTACTACTTTAGAAGAAGGTACGAGTAATAATTGAATACGTTATGTATGTAACATAAATATCTATAAAGATTTTCATTTAAATGTCTTTTTTTAAATTCAGCTCCTAGTGGACCACCACAAAATATTCACGTGAAGCCGGCAAATATCGGAGAGCTCCACGTGTCGTGGTCGGTACGTATTAACATTACCAATAATACTTGTAATAATGTAAATAGTAGGTAGTATTTTCACAACCCTCAACCGATTTCTTTGATTAAACATTGTTCGAATTTCAATATACAGAATGATTAAAAATAGCACAACAACTGTTTTATATCCATTTGCTAAATCTCGGAGTAGTGTATAAAATTATTATTATAACGAAAGTTCTCGCATACGTATTATATTTCTTGTCCGTAATTTCATTTTAATATCTTTAGGCCCCACCGCAACACACGTGGAATGGAGAACTGCTTGGCTACGCATTGTCATGGCGCGAGCTAAGTCGTTTGGAGGAGGACTCGGATGAGGAGGAGTCAGAAGCACGTACCGGTACAATTGTAGCGCCAGGCTGGAGCAGCGCTGATGCTATACTCGCCGGCTTGCGGGAGTTTACACGTTACGCTGTCTCTGTACGCGCGTACAACCGAGCTGGCGCCTCGCCCGCCTCACCGCCTATCTACACCACAACCGCTGATGGAGGTTACTATTTTTTTTAGTTTTCGAAGTGAATACTTCTTTAGGCGCGTTCAGCGGCTTCTAGTATGAGAAAATCTTAAAAGGTCGCATCACTGATGTGTTTTTAACAGTATCAGTATTAGAATAGTCTGATAATGTAAATATCTTGGTAAATGTTTCTCGGAAAAAATCAAATTTATGGTAATCTCATATCAAGCTTGAGTTAATCTCATGTCAGGTGAACAAATCCAGATTTCGTTGGGAAATCCACCACAAAGAATCGACATATGACTGTATGGGACTTTTGGAATTTTCGGGATTACATTTTCGATCCTACGAACTCCGGCCAAACGTAAAATGTGCCTGACATGCGGAGTATCTCACCACCGCGATACAGTACTCACCGCCCACGACACAGCGACATCCAGCGACGTAATATCAAAACGCTCGGAACACGACTAGATGTCGCTGTCACAAATAAAAATTTGTACATGAGGCTTAAATTTTGACCTAAGTTACATATCAAGAACTCTAATGTGTGCAGTGCCCGAGTCAGCGCCCAGCGCAGTGACTTGCGAGGCGGAGGGCTCGCGGTCACTTCGCGTACGCTGGTCACCACCACGGCCCACGCCTGCGTCGCTTCACGGATACGACCTGACATACTCCGCTCTACACGTATCGCATGGTAAGATCTTTTTCACGGATTCTAAAAAGACAAACTAGCGAAATGAGAACTGGCAATTATTTGTTATTACTAGCTAACAACATGCTTGTACTAGGTAAAGTAAATTATGGTTAAAATAAATCATACAGAGAAAGACATTTTTTTGGATCAGGAACCTTCTCAAGCGGTACAACCCAAGATTCGTTTTGGCCTCCTCAATTCTTCCCCATATATTCCATTTCTTAGCAGCATGGCTCCATAGCCTGTCTTCCCACCACCACCATATCCTCTTCTATGAAATCGTTCTACGTCTTCTTTGACCTTCCGCGTGGCCTTTTCTACTGTGGAGTCTATTTGGTCATTGTCCTGGATGCTCTGGCAACGACCATCCGTTGCATTTAACTAACAAGGAACGCGTAAAGGACAAACATACAGAAAAAAATGCACTTCCACAAACGATCTACAAACGTAAATATAGTTATTTTAAAAAAGTGTTACGTATATAAGAAGTTACACACGAATTCGACTGAAATGTGTTGTTAAATACAAATGATGGTACTTTTCCGTTAGCCGAGTGCAAACGCAAAATCGCCAATCCTATCGCCTAACCTTATCTAACCTTTGTTCCCCAGGTAAAAAAAACCTAACCTAATAAATTTCAAATTTTCGTCATTTTTAAAAAAAAATTAAGATGGAAGAAAAAAGAACGTACTTGGTTTCGAATGAATTCCGAGAATAGAGCACATGGCCCCAAATGAACACTCCCCTAACGGTTATAAGAAATTTGGCACAATTCCACATTACTTTGCGATTTTTCGCTTATTAGGTTAAGTTGTTTTTACGTCTTTTCTACACGTAAACAAAGAATAGGTTAGGTTGTAAGAAATTTGGCGAAATCCTACATTATTTGACGATATTTCGCTTGCACCCGGATAACGGAAGTACCCAAATGATCAAATATGTATTTAGTATGGAGCGGTGCTGTGGAGCCGCAGACACTGACCGTGGCGGGCACGGAGGCCGCACTGCAGGGGTTGCAGCCCGCCACCAACTACAGCGCGAGAGTGCGCGCGCGTACAGAACGCGGCCCCGGACCGAACTCGCGGCCCGTATATTGCATCACAAAGGACGATGGTATTACGAATATGTACATACAAAATTACTATTTCTCAGTTCATCCGATCAGTAGATTTTCTCATGCTTTATTTGAAATAGCTCTTATAAAACATCAAACGCATACTACGATATCTATCGATTACCTACTATAACAAATTATCAGTATACACAATCAATAATTAATATCAGCCCACGGTAGTCCACAGCTGAACATAGGCTTCATCCAAGGCGCGTCACCTAGCCCGATCTTCGGCTACACGTATCCAGTCTGTGCCAGCCGCGTTGCGCAGATCGTTGAGGCGCGATCTCCAGCATACATCTACTTCAACCGCCATCGTTACTCTGACAAACGAGTCCAGCTCATTGTCACTTCAGTCTGTTAACTTGAAAAGCTATTTCGGTGACTCTCATTCTCCGACAAAATTCTTCATAATGCACAATATAACTACTCAATTAATATATACTACGATATAGATATCGAATACGATTAATATAACAAACTATCAGCAATTTGATCCTCCGTGAGTGAGTACTATGGTAACAACCTACAAACACGTCGTCCCGGGAATTTAAAGGGGCTTCTCAAATAAAACCGCACAAACTCACACATTTTATTTCTTGATCACACAAATGTATAAAATCACCAATTAAACAAAATTTTTGACGACCAATTAGCGCAGTGGCGGGGCCCCCGCTCACGAAATCAACGGTCGCATCGAGGTTCGATCCCGGCATCGAAATAAATATATGTATGGCCTATAGATATTTAAATCGAGTAACCCCGCCAATCCGCATTTCTTTTTTTAATGGGATAGGAAGGCAAACGAGCAGGCGTATCACCTGATGAAAAGCAATCAACGCCGCCCATAAACATCCACCATATGACATAGGTAGGCAGAAGCGTTCCCGGCCTTTAAGGAAAGTGACATCATGGTCAAGAGGGGGAGGGGAGTTGGGACTCCGGAACTCAACCACTCACTGATCAAAGTAGTCCCGGCATCTGAGTTGTAGCTAAGCTACCACTCAGACGCTGGTTTTCTGCGGGAGTGTGGTACTTCCCAGGCGAGTTGGCCCATTCATTGTAGTAAAGTATTCGTCTGCAGCGTGACTCTACCAGTACCAAAAGTGGCATGATGGGCTAATGTCCATTCCCCCAGAAATGAGGAGACCCGTGCTCATCAAATATATGGGCTGTGAAAAAAAAAAACAGAAAATATAACTAAGGAAAGTGATGTTCTATTGTTTTAGAAAAAAATTATTTATTTTATACGTCAAATCTTAATAAGGACGTTAAAAAGATAAGTTTATTTCAAAAGGTTTTATGTATTTAAATGAAAAGTTTCATTAATTTAAATACAATAGTCAAATTCAATCAAGTGTTGTGTGTACAAAATATGATTTAAAAGGTGTACAAAGTGTTTTTTTTTTCACTTATTAATATACAAATTAATTGATTACACTATCAATCTACCAGCAATTAAAGAGTGAAACAAAAAATATAACAACTCGTGATGTGAGTTATTATATAGATATATAGTTAAATACAGAACGTAGTACATGAAGTAATCACGCAAACGTATCAAAATGTGCAAATTACTAATTTTACACAGTATACTCGTATTTTAGCTTGTGTAATTAAATTTGTTGATACAAAATTCATAGTTAATAAATTTAATTACACAAGCTTTTAAGAGTTGCATTTTTAGCTTTCTTAATGAAAAATCTTTGCACTCGCATATGCAGTGCCCGGAGCGGTGGCAGCGGTGCGCGCGTTGCCGGCGGGTGCGGACGCGGTGCGTGTTGCGTGGCTGCCACCCGCACAACGTAGCGGCCGGCTCACGCACTACACCGTGCACATCCGCGAGCTGGCAAAGTATGGCACCGCCTCGTTTACAATATAAATTGACATCATTATAACACAGCTTAAGCAATTTAATTGATTGTGTCTGTCTCGTTCTAATTAATTTCAATTTTTTTCATTTGTAGGGAAATAAATAATTACTATTATCACTTTTATTTACATATTTCTCTCTTATAACAATATTATTACTACAAAAATAAACACTAAAAATAATTTTATTATTAGAGTTATTAATCGTTCGCGGCCAGATAGTCCAAGCCAACGATGGACTTAGCATCCAAGAAAAGGAACCTTCTATCGATCCTATTAAATTTATTAGCCTTATACAATTTGGCTGCTGTTTGAATTTCGAATTTAACCCAAACAATATACAGTAACTCACACTAATTCCGAAAGCCTTGATTGTGAATTTTGAATATAGAGCGGGTGGTGAGTGGTCACAGCGTGCGGAAGCTGGCACAGAGGCTGGGGCGGAGGATGAGATGGCACTAGAAGTGCGCGGACTAACACGCGGTGCGTTTGAGTTCCGGGTGCGCGCGCACAGCGCCGCAGGTGCTGGCCCGAAGAGTCGGGCTGCAACCGCTGCAGCCGCACCAGCACATTCACCTGGTATTCCACATGATATGTTACTATATGAATAGATTTTCCATCATAAAAAAGAAACAGTTAAGCTTTAGATCAAGAGCAAGTTAACAAATCATCTATATTTTGCATAGGAGGATCTACTCGTGAAACTACTATGATGTAGTTGATGTCAATGGGCCTCTGTTGCAATTGTCGTTTTGTTGGGAACAGCAACCGTGAATACTAGAACCAAGAAATTATTATCCAGGTACATAATGGTCAGAACCAACAACTTATGGATCCGGCCAACGTGATTAAATCTACTCTTGCTTTTCTAAACACAACAACAATTGTAACGGCTTCGTCCGTTGCTATCCATTAGGTGGCACGCTTGCTCATTTGCTTTCACAGCCCATAAAAATAAATATGTGTTTCAATAATTAAAGCACAAGAATATTATAGTGCCCGCACGAATATCATCATTCACCCGTATGATGAGCGTTGCGTGGGGCGCGCGCGTGAGGCTAAAGTGTGACGCCGTCGGCACCCCGCCGTTGACGCGTCGATGGTCACCACTTCCTCCGGCGCACACCATCACCGATACAGGAGATCTAATTATCCACAGTAAGTTACTAGTCTTATCTAGAAAATATTGAAATTCTAAGCTAATGGCAGTTTGATGATATTTTTATTTAAAACACTTACGGTATATTTTTAAAAATAAACAGAAACTCAATAGTGATTATACAGGAGACTACTTTTTAATAAATTTATTTATACAAGAGTTAATACTAACATCATTATCATCATCAGCAGCCCACAGTAAAACACTGTTGAACAGAAGGTTTTCCCAAGGCGCATCACCTAGCCCGCTACTCACATTTAGTTTTTGCCAGTCGCCTTGCGTCGAACATCATCCTATTTACGTTCTACATCTTACACTAAATTTTCCAAAATGTTGTCCTTCTTTACAATTAGATAAGGACCTCCTTAACAATATGACCAGAGGTTCATTCCACCAGAACTCCAGAGGAGTGGGGCCTCTTTATGGGGGACTCAACAGTGAATATATTGGATACAGATAGAAAGCAGAGAATATAAAACATCAATATATCACCAGAGGTGGAGCAACAGTGGGCAACAAACTACACGTGTGCGGTTCGCAACTCGGCGGGTGCGGACCGCGTACAATTCGCATTAGCGTTGCGCCGGCCGCCAGCCGCACCCACTCCGCGCCTTGTTCGCGCCGATACACACGCGCTTCACCTTGCCTGGGACCCGCCAGCCACTCACAGCGAGCCCGTACTTGGTATACATACACAATATTGATAAAAATTAGCAATATATGGCAACACTGTACAAACTTTGTCGTCAAATATCTTTTTTAAAGGGATAGCGAGTCAAACGAGCAAGTGTATAACCTGGTCCAAAGCAATCAAGACCACCCATAGACATTTGCAACACCATAGACATCACAAATGCGTTGTTAGCTTTTGAGATATTATAATAGTAAGCTTTTTATGTTACATCAAACTAACCATAAATGGCAATACTGTGTGATGCGTTATACATTATGTTTTATTATTGTTTAGATTTATTTTCATTCAGAGTAAAATTTAGTGTTCGATAAAGCGGATTCATATATTTTTGTGTAATATTTCTCGAACAATAATTGATTAGGCAACCTAACAATATAACAAAATTTACTTGTATATTAATTTATAGTAAGGCAAACAACAAATTCCGTGTATTAATATATTAAAGTAATCCTCCCTCTCCTCCTTTTTACGGAAGAGGTTGGCGAAGAAGCAAAGGGATCACCTGATGGTAAATAATCAAAGTCGCCGCTTTTGAATCTTTTGTCAAACGTTTTTACTATACTATAAATAATACTTAAAATATTTACAACTTTTTTATTTATTTCAATTATTTAAGAAGAATAACACGACATCTTTAATAAAATATTTATAAACTAATTAAAAAATAAAAAGAGTGAAACATATTGTATACATATTATATGCATGCATTGCAGACTTACATACATATATTGCTGTCCTTATCGCTAGTGCACGCACTGTATGGCGATGAATCACTTGATCGTGGTCGCCGTCCAATTAACAACACCTATTAATAGTCCGTTGTCTAATACATAAGTGATCATTACAGTGTTATTTGCAAGGACCACTACCCAGATTTAGTTCCTAATTGTAGTTGCAACACTACGCAGGGTACTCTATGTGGTGGTGGGTTGGATGGGAGGGTGATGGTGAAGCACGTGGCATGCGCACGGCGGGTGTAGCGGCCGCGCTGCGCGGCCTGGCATGCGGTACGCGTTACCGGATCTCGCTGCGTGCACACAGCGTCGCTGGCGTATCTCCACACTCGCGCCCACTTCTGCTGCGTACACGTGGTGACAGTCAGTGCTCACTCCTATTTATCACGTTTAGTGCCTAGATAGGCAAGCAACGCGATCGCGCGGTTCGGCTGCGACTCCGCCGCTTTATGCATTATATGAAGAGGCGCGGCCACTTACCGCAGACGGTACTAAGCAGGAACAAACTCGCAAGCGAGGCCGACCACACGGCCCGTCCGCTTCATATAATTGGATGCATATGATCCCGTCTAATCTCACTGTACAGCGGCCGTGTCGCTTGGTCGCGCGGGCGCATATAATTAAGCCCTCATTCAATATAATAGTATCTAAATAAGTAAATGTTTTATTATTTTTTAAAATAATTTAATTCACCAACCTTTTATTTTAATAATAGCCAAGTAGTAGTATCAAAAAGTTAAGGCCGAAACTAATTTCATTTTAACAAATATAGCTAACCTTTCTCACAAGAATTTCATTATAATTTCTGTAATTACTCTGCTAATTGACACAAGTGAAGAGAAACACGACAAAAAAATTGTAGTAATCGACCAAGAAATTATTATTTCACTACATATGACTCAATATGTATAAACCACTTTAACTTAGTAATTAAAAATTATGGACTTCACGTCGACTTTAGTTATTAGTAATATTTTAAACAAAGAGAGAATTTTAGTACACAAACTGGAAATATTATTTAAAAGGAGACATCAATTAATTATACAGTAAAAAATACAGTATTAACTATTAAGTAATGTTTATTACATATAGTAACATGCGTAGTGCATAAGAGAGTACATATTTTGCGTAGAGGCAAAGGCGCCGCCGGGCAAGGAGCTGATCTGGGCGAATAGCACCACACTGCGGCTCAACTTGCTCACGTGGGGCGGTCGCTGCCCCGTCGCAGCCTGGACACTGGCACTACGCCGCGCGGCCGACTCCTGGCGCGAGCTGCTTACTGACGGGGAGTTTGCGGAGGTTCGAAATTCATTCAGTGACAGCAAATCTCGATTGCATTATTTTTCTCTTAAGTATTTCTATCTTTATACTTCAAATTTGTTAACGAACACCGTGCCTTTAATCTCCACCTATACCGGATACGCTGATAAAAAAATTTCGCTTTTTTATCTGTTTGTAGGGAAAAATAGAGTCGATGACCTTTTAAGAAAAACAATAATGATCACTATATGGACAGTCAAAAGTTTTACTTAGCTAAGATCCGCGACAAGCAAAACAATAACAGAAAATTAATAATGTGTGTTTTTGCGTTGGGTTAAGTGGATTTATTTGGAACTTAAACCAAAAACTTACCGAAAATGGGCCATCAATTCTCCACCCACAAACCAATATACACAACACCAAACACACACTATCACTTTTCCATCCTGTAAACGACACGTGTTTCGCCCCAACACGAGGCATCTTCAGGTATAGTAGACTCTACGGAAGACAACCGAAAAGTGAAAAGTGAAAGTGAAAACCGAAAAGTCACTTTTCGGTTGTCTTCCGTAGAGTCTAATCGCGAATCTTAGCTAAGTAAAACTTTTGACTGTCCATATAGTGATGGATTTCCGCAAAGTAACGCCTGACTCCATTAATAATAATTATCACCTCTGTTACGATAGATAAATTTACTAATGTTCCCGTCAGTATTATATAGATATGAATATCGCCACACTTGGAATTTGTTTATATCGCATTGACGTGATTTACATCAACATATGGTATTGCGTGACCTATGTCTACAAGATTAATAAAATTAATCAGCACCCTAGCAATATTTTTTATTGTAGCAGATCTAAACAATATGCAACAAACAAATTATTCTGTAGTCTACAATCATATCGCGATGTAAGAAGATAAATTGTACTTCAAGTAATTCACAGACAAGATTCTTACGATCACTAATAGTGGTATTATCATCCTAAAATCAAAACTAAATTGTAACAGACCTGTGACAGGTAGCGGCGTTACTGGTGCGAGATGTCTGGATTTAATCTGGAAATTAATCCGCCTGCCACGAGCAAATTTTCTGTTTGTTAAAGGCTTACAATCAACAGCCTATATAACTGGGCTGTTAATGGTGATGAAAGTGGTTACGAAATTGTATTATTTTCCAGGCCGGTAATTTACAGCCGGGTACCTGGTACGAAATAAGAGTGGTCGCACGATCAACTGCCGGTGACACCACAGCGTTATACCGAGCCGCTACTCATACGCTTAATGGAGGTTGGTAACCTAATTGTAAAACTTTATTACTACCAAAAATCTTTCCGTAAATTTACCGAATCTCTGATATATTTCAAATAAATGTTAATTTCACATTACAAATTCTCCTTTGTATTATTATCTAATTCCAAATACATATTTGGCACAAGAGGGATCCGTTTCGACTCAGTTGAAGCCATTAAACAAAATGCGACGCTCGACGTGGATCGAATGGATAATGTTTTATTTTACAATCCCAACAAAATTTTTTGGCCCATATTGGTATATTAATATACATATGTTATTAAAGTCTACCGTACATTTTATTCCATGGATGTTTTGGCGGGTCTCTGTTATGATTGAGATTTGTGTTTGGCATCAGAGCGTATTGGAGAGCCTATGGAGCTTCCATTGGAAGCTGGTGCCAGTATTGCGGACGAGGGAGTGCGCAGCGTGAGCGGCGGCGAGGCGGGGCGAGGCACGGCGTGGCACGGAGCTGCGGGCGCTGCGCTAGCCGGCACGGCGCTAGCGCTGCTGGCAGCCGGTGTGGCGTTGACGCGAGCACGATGTCGTCTTGCACGCCACGCTCAAGCCTCTCCACAAACCAAAGGCAAAAAACTTTCACCACCAGACGGTAATCTCCTTGACTATAAATCGAAATATTACATTAACAATATATGTTATTATTAAAATTAATATCATGGTTTAATTAGTCTATGCAATAGACAAAACTTAGTTTTATATGTATTGTGGTGCCATCTGTTGGCAGATTATGTAAGAAGAATTTTGGTTTATATAAAATAATTATTATTTGTATAAAATAAATTATTTAGAATTACTTAAAATTCATATAAATATGTATTTTGAATATTGAACTGTATTTTAGGAATTTTTTTGCAGTAGTAATTTTTTAAAAAAAAAGATATTTTTGCTATGCTGAAGCAAATCTATAATATCATCAAACAAATCTTTCTTCGCCTTCTCGATTTTTTGTATAAAAGTCAAAATTTAGTCGGGGCGATCTAATTCCAACTTCCATCGACGCCAAAATATACTATAATCATAACGAACCGTTATAAAAATGTTTACTTTCAACTTTACCTCCTTTGAACATGCAGCACACTTGACTCATGTAATTTTTATATTTTACCACTTAGAATAATGTGTATTCTTATGACTTCTCTAGCAGTTATTACTTACTTTTTGATCGTAAGAGTTACACGTCCTTTTCCTCGTCAAAATTTTATTTATTCTTAATTCCTCTTCATATGCATAAAACGTTTTTCGACTATTTTTGTAACATTTATTTAGTTTTTTTTAAAAGTGGAGGTCTGGTACTTCTTAACCATACAATACTCAGCGCCGTGTGAATGTGTAAATAAGATGAGATTTGTCTTTGATCATGAGAAGATGAGAGTTACTTTGCTGATTATATAAATTATTAATATATCATTATCTACGTGATATTCTTAAGGTGATCTACAAGAGATAAGTCCCTACGCTACGTTCAGCATGTCGTCCGCGACCGGCGGCACCTGTAGTGCAACAGCTAACTCCGGAGGTGCAGGAGTTCCAGGAGGCGGTGTTCGGAGCTGTGCATTGCACTTGCACTCGTTCAGCCGTGCTGAATCTTTAGACCTGGCTGCTCCGCCTCCACGCCCGCATTTCGGCACACATTCATCAGGTGCTTCTTATATTATATAAAAAATAATACCACAATAATACCACAGTACATTCATTCTGAATACCATAATAAATATCTTAACACATTGAAGACGGTATGCGCTGAAAAGTGTCTAGCCTCAGTTCTCTCACATTTTTTATTATTATCACTACAACTATCATTTTTTTTATGTCTTTGTGTTGTCTTTATTTGCAATATTAAAAATCACACTATTGTATCAGATTCCAAAAAACGCGAATTTCCGTCATCCTTCGCCAACTGTTGAAAAATAAAAGACCGTCTTCAATGTGTTAATAAAATCAAGAAAGAAAAACCAAGAAACACTTAAAAAAATTGTCACCACTATTCATTTTCATTGTATACTAGCATAGGAAACGCACTGATAGTTATATAACTATTTATTTTTCAAATAAAATATGTTACAAATTATTATATAATTTATCTTTGTTCATAACAACAAAAATGCCTTACTGATTTGCTTGATCTTTGACCTTTGTTGTCGTGAATCAAATACGATATTATCTTTATTGTTATGATTTTATATTATAAAAACCATTTTAATTATTTAATATATAAAGTATTTATAGACAACAATAAAATAATTACACGTAAATACCTTTACACCTAGCAAGCTACAAAATCTTTAGTTGCATTGCTTCACTGGATAGCTAAACTTAAACTCTTTGTTCAAGAAAAGATCGGCAACCAGTCGTAGTGAAATGTTTAAATGGTAGTAATTTGATAACTCAGTGGTAGGATACCATTTTCCAATAGCATTCATCGTATTCGCATTTAATTCTATTGTAATAGTATAACCGTTACCGAAGAGCTATTTACGAGCGAACAGATGGTCTACCGCAAGCGAGTTCTGAAGACATCGCCTATATATCTACGGCGAACGGCTCCATCGCTGCACCGACAATTTCCGCTGAATCTATTATTGAAGTCGACTGGGCGGTGAATCGCATTGCTCCGTCGAACATAAAGTATCTCCAACTCGTTTCACTGAACACCAATATTTTTAGGTTACAATAACAGTATATTTTGAAAGATACAAAATCTTTTGAAAGTAGGTTCTCATATAACATCAGTAGGTATGAATAAATTAGACCCGAGAACCAGATAATTTAGAAACTCGCGTCTGTCAACGCATTACTATCGTACAATTCGGATATAGTGCTGAAGGAAGCAAGTTCCAGAGTTTGCGTAGAAAATATAATAGTAACTACGAAGGAAATATAATACTATAATATATTTCCTTCGTATATATGTAAGGAAAATTATATATTATATATTCGAATATACATCAGGAAAAATAATACGAAGTTTTTATAAGTAAGTAAGTAAGGGAGAATAATACGAAATTTTTTTACGTTGAAAATTGCGTCGAAAAATTTAATTTTAATCAGATGGTTAAATTGAAATTTTTATTTGTATGATAGTTATTATTAAATTCATAGACTTCGATTATTCAGTATTTTGTTCAGATTTAACTCAATAAATTAGCATTCAAAATTCATTCATTAAATCATTATATTACTGGGCTTCGGAGATATCACCAAACATCTACGTGAACCTGTGTATATACGTGCCCGCCGTTCTTCTTACAGCGACACCTGATCTTTAGGGGGTTTTTATCTTCTAATAAAATTCTAACAAAATTATATTAAGTTATTCTTTCATTTTATTGTACATTCATATCTTATTCATATTAACACTTTATTATATTTTACACTTTTCAATTTACATTTTATGTATGTGCCGAACGGGTGACATGTCTATATATTAAAGACGTCAGTTGAACTAAATTTTGTTTTAATAAAAAACTATTTCTTTTTAATTTCAAAGAAATAATATAAAGAGATTTATTGCATTAGTGATGCTTTTATTAATGTATCACTACAGTATATTGTAGACAATAGAGAGCATAACGATTTATACAAAAATCATTCATATTAGTTCCACGCATTAGCTAAATTAAAACAACAGTTGGACTTTTACCGCCAACTTACATCAGTGACGTTGTGTTTTTATTTCATTTCCATAATATTATATCATTTTCAATTATAATGTTTAATTGTGGTGGCAATATAGTTCGATTAAGGTGTATATGGGAAGTGATATGAAATAAAAGCGTGTATCGTAATTTTTTAACTTGACTGAAAAAGTCAATAGAAGGTTTTGGTAAAATGGCCACCATTTTATCAAGACAACGTGATAAATGTAACAAGTCATGTTACATTTCAAAAGATTGGATATTATTGTATTTTACTTGCCACTGGCATAATTGTTGTACCTTATTGCCATCAAAGAAAAAGAAAACAATAGTTATTTGTATCTATGCAGATTACGGGCGGACGCGAGACAGCGACTCAGAATCGAGTGGTTCGCCGTGTGCAGCGTGCGCGGCCGAGTTGTACCGCATCCCGGCGGCGCGTCTTGCTGGTTACTTTTATTCCTTGCCTATTTTATATAAATTGGCGATCTTTTTAAATATTGCCTCTGATAAAATAACACTGAGGATAATTTTTAAAAATAGATAAATTTCGAAGTTTGTTTTAGACTCCGATAACAAAAACCCTCTTTTTGTTCGTATCCCAAAAAGTTAATTCATGTTTATTCTTCTCCATATACAGTATATAGTTATTTTTGCATATATATATATATATATATATATATATATATATATATATATATATATATATATATATATATATATATATATATATATATATATATATATATATATATATATATATATATATATATATATATATATATATATATATATATCACGAAAAAAATAAACTCTTTAAATACTCAAAAATTGCGATGAATTGGACCGTTTATTTTGAAAATGGTGTAAGTCCATTTTCTCTTGTTTCGTGATAATGAAAGTTTATCTGTCAATGAAAGTATATAGATTGTCTAGCAAAGCTTTTACTGATTTATTGATAAGTTATTTAAATATAGAAGTTTGTTTAAGGCAAATTTAACCAAAATAATGTATATTTACGACCTGCAAAGGGACTTATATCACTTTCAAAATAAACCGACTAATTAAGCAAAAGCTATGAAAGTACTTCGGTCACATAAACAACAAAAAGGCTATACGTATCAGCCTGCATCATAAATATTTTAATGTACGATAAAACGGCCATATTAAAGCCATAACATAGGAATGGTATTTTAAGCTTGGAAATATGTCTCCGGACGAACAAAAAAAAAGTGTTTTCTTTACATGATTTACTTATAGCAGCGTTCCGCAATTCGCGGCCCGCGACTATTTTATTGTACCTCAGTCCTATAACCTAAATAAATGGAATTACTTGTAAATAATTATAATAAATACTTCAATAAATACACAAACTTACAAAATATAAAATTATAAACACACTTTCGTTTCATAGCTTTAAAAACTTTTTCTACGCAATCATAGATCTTGTTAATTGTTATGGCAGCTTGTCATCTAATTTTAACGAATCGATAAGGTTTGCTGAGCAGTTAGTTATTACTTATCCAAACAAACTTTCATTTCTCAAATACCAAAAAAAATAAATATGCATCTCGTCTTACAGATAAGCATTTGAAAGCAGTTCTGTGAATTGCAGCTACAAATCTAACATGAAAGCTAAAATTCAACAAATAACTTCTCAAATGCAGCCTCAAAAATCACACTGATATTTGAATAAATACCTTGTACTTTTATTTTTTCTTCATATTCTTCAATTTTTATAAATAAAGTAATAAAAAATGTTTGAGCATATTTAATGTCATAATTATGGCTCGCCTCTTCTTCATTTTGCCACCTTATGGCCTTTGGCTATCAAAGATTGCCGACCGCTGACTTATAGTGTTGAAGAGTGAGAACTAGAAAGGACTCCTCAACCTGAATGACACTAATAATATGATCTGTAGACACGTTGCCCGCGGCCGAGTCGAGTGCCGAGGAGCAATACGGTGTTCGACGCCCGCCCGCGCGCTCGCGACGCCGTGAACACTCACGAGCGCCGCTACCCACCGTCAGGTATATATCCACTATATTTTCATCTATCATACTTAAGAAGTACACTTGAAGATCACAATTACGTACCTTAGTAGATTAAAGTTCCTGCGGAGTCCACATTGATCAATCGCTGCACCTCTCCCCATAAATTACTAGCCACGGAATATTATTTATTAACTTATAATATTTATTAAGTTGCCTTGTAAGAGACGAGTAAACATTTTTGAAAGTTAGGCCTACAGTAAAGATGCACATTTTTAGACAAGAACACGAATAGTTGCTCGTAAACTTGTGTATTATTTATTATCTCTGTGGAACTTTG
This sequence comes from Baronia brevicornis, assembly GCA_031353405.1. Taxonomy (NCBI): domain Eukaryota; kingdom Metazoa; phylum Arthropoda; class Insecta; order Lepidoptera; family Papilionidae; genus Baronia; species Baronia brevicornis. The sequence continues at coordinate 123,910 of JASFAT010004628.1, forward strand.
CGCGTCCAAATGTATTTTAACTATTCGTAGTTAAAATACTCTTTGGTAGCCAGCAATTGTTCATATTAGTGGAGTATTTGTAGCTTTTTTTAGCAAATCAAGCTCGAGAATATACTTTTAATCGTTATTCTCTACTAAAGCAAAGCTTAAGAAAATAGCTCTTTGAATACATTTTCTATTTTGTATTATTTATATCATATTTGGCTCTTTTGGACGACGAATTTGCCGACCACTGACCTATGTGATTAAACAAGCAAAAGCAGCACACACGGTGGTCCGACCATATTTACCTCATCCCGATTACCTGTGCGTTAGAATGTCTAGATATACAAGGCATACGTTCATTCCTGATTGACATATACATCACCGGCATGGTGGACGTTGGCAGCTGAACTATGGCATCCGCTCTCAAGTAGGGTAAGAGCTTGCGACGGACTCGACGTAGGATTGATAGGCCAAGTCTAGACGCCACTAAATCAATATTGATAGAACGCCTTCAAACATACCATCTTCTGTGATGGTGGCCAATGGCCGGGGGGGATTGCCTCCGAAATTTTCAGCCCAAGTAGTGGGGTTCAAGCCCCGGGCTTTTATATAGTTGTAATACAAATGTTATACTGCAAAATACAAACTTGCAGTTAGCTCTCTAGATCGATAAAGACTAGTTTATTTTAAACAGGCGTTAGCAAAATGATTAGCAGTTACTTTCTGTCCCAATACAACGCTTTTATCAAAATTGACTCATTTATCGGGAATCAAATTATCTCATTGAATGAAATAAAATTATTCATTTTTCTTTTTTCCGAAAAAGCCACCGCTTCTAAGGAGATAGACGATAGCACAGATCCGCTAGATGGGTAATATGTTAGTAACGCCCCGAAACCTAGAGTCCTGCAACCCTTAATTCCCAGCATGGCTTCGAAGCTTCACAGTATCATGATGTATAGATCGGTCTGCAAATTAACTTGCCCTTTCGCATGCGCGATTTATCCAATTGTGCATGATAATAAGCATATTTGGAAATAAACGGCAAAACTAGGTATTAATTAAATACGCTCGTGTATTATAAAATAAAGAATGATGATTACATTTGTGACTATCCTTTATCCGCATGTGCGCTATATATTCCCGTAGTAATTTATAGAAGAAAAATTCTCACGCAAATCTGCCAAAACTTCCGTGTCATGTTGCAGGTATTTTTCGCCGGCAGCATTGCAGGCGAGGCGCGAAGCACTGTGACCCGAAACGTACCCGACATAAACATATAAATCTGACTGTACATAAAGTATGTTATAACTATCAATATTTGTACGCTCATTAGTTTTGTTCCCACCGACTGAACTAGTCATGTTTTAATAAATTATTGATTAATAAATTTTCGTTTTATTTATAGCATTATAATAATTTACCACGCAATAATTACTTTTTTATATTTTTGTCTATTCTGATTAAAATTAACTTTTTTTTAGTGAACAATAAACCTATGTAACAGTCCACAGGTTGACTTGCTATCCTCAAATGAGGTGTGTTGCCGCAATCGACATACTTGGTTCCTGGATTGGGGCTCGCATATTGGTTTTTAATTACTCAGGTTAATTTTGATTAAACTATGTACATCTTATAACGTACATATTTAATGAATAAATACATATGTATATATGTAAATCGAACTATGCATTTATGTTTAATTATTATATTAACATTTTAAGTCTCTAAAGATTTGGTTGAAATAGCAACCTCCTCATGTTCAGTAGAGTAATACATAATTGCGAGCCCTATTGTTTGAACAGACAATAAGATCCTGGAGCTCGTAAATATGCCAATGGATAAAATACGGTTGGGTCGTAACCTAATAATACCTGCATTCGGCTTGTCTTTCTCGTTGAGAAGTATTATTCGTATTTATTTAATTGAAACATTTTGCTGGTCTGAAATAATACCAGCATAATATTTTATACTTGTACATCTTTATTAAATCATCACACAAATCGTTCAACACAATTATAAAAAGAGAATTCCAAAACTATACAAACTTTATTTACCCGGTAAGTTGTATACTGAACGCAAGTACGACAACGTTAACTTGGGAATTAAGGTTGCTATTAAATCCTGGGAACCACCTGGAACTATGAAAGAAACATGATGATAGTAGGAAAAGGTCAACTCAGTATCCAAGAACATGGAAACCATATTTATTTAAATACCAAATTTTTATTTACAATTATAAAGGAATAGATCTTTGATTGTAAACAAAATTTACCTTAAAACTATTCAGGATATAATAGTTTTTACAGCTTTATACTACTTTATACTACAGTAATAAATATTTAATTTAATAGAAATTAAACATACCGAGTCAATAAACCCTAGAAAGTTTTCATAGATACCACCTTTGAAATTATTTGTATAAAAGGACCGCAACGGAAAGCGTGATAAGAGAAACAAACGAACAAGTTGCAGTTTCGAAACAAGAAGTATTATCGCCCACGAGCGTCTGGTTCTGAAGCAAATGTGCACATTTTCACAGCGCGCATTCACCAGATAATAGTACTAGTTGACAACAATGACTTTTGAATGACTTACACTAGTAAGCTATGATTGTTTCGGTAAGCAGAAGTAGTACAAATAGTCATACTAATCATTGCTTGGGTTTTCAAATTCATATTATAATATAGTACACCATTTGTCATACATTGATATATTCATACATTCATTCATTGATACATTTTTTTATAAATTACATCTTTTGTATGTAAGCTATTTATTATAGCAAAAGTATTTTAATTAATAAAACCGCCAAGCTGAAGGTTTTATTAATTGAAAAGTCTTGTTGCAACTCACGGACAATAAAACAGAAGATACAAAGAACATTTGAACCGTAATATCACAGCTGCGACGGATATAAGAATACTACGGCTCTGAAAGTTTTGTATGTACTTATAAAAAAGGTTTACGACTTTTAGACTCAAATTAAAAGCGTATTGTATACACCACTCCAATCCAATGCTAATAATGAATAATGAAGGTGGATATAACAAACATTAAAACAAGTGGATACTACACAAAATGAATATTTTTGTTTGTTTCATTGAAAAATTCAAGTCGTGTCTGAACCGTGAGATTCAAGTAGTACTCGTTTACATTTGACTGAATTAAGCCCTCTTGAGATACAAAGGAAGATACGCGAACTATAGGTAAATTTAACATGATACAGTCTAAAAATATTTTTATTTGCTTTAATCCTGATTTTACTTCATCATATCAAATCAGATAATAATTTCTTTACTTGAGTAAACATCTACATGTACTGTTGAATTATCATAATTTTTATACATATCACCAATTCGGAAAGTTGATTCTGCCTGATGAGATATGAGATACTCTTTTAAACTGTTAAAACTTATAACAAATAAAATAATTTAAAATTTATAATGAAATTAATATGAAATATTACTTTAATTATAAATTATTTTTAACCATTTATAGTCATCGATATTCTTCAATATGTATATAATAGAGATGGCCTTTACTCTCATACAAATATTTCGCTTAGCATATAAATCATCTGAAATAAAGCTATTTTCCATTCTGAACTGTGAATGGGCATACAATTCGATGTTAGTTATGAACTGACAGTTAAATGTGTTCAATTGACATAAATCTAAAAAGATTTCGATAAGCAAAATAGCATAGAAACGAAATAGCTTCAAATATTATAACGAAACGAAAATAAGTATTTGTCTACAGATAAATGTCTTCTTTGTGCTTTAATTTTATAAAGTATCCACCGAGTCCCGGTGTAAAGTTTTAAATGAAAGTTGTAAAAAATAAGTATTTGGATGGAGCATTCTTCTCCTTGTTTTGCTAAAAAAAATATATTATTTATTTAAAAATAGAGAGAGAGATTTAAAAACAGATTTGAGTTACTCTGTTTGAGTTTTTTTATTTAATGAGGCAACTACTACATAGGACGGTGGCTGTAATTTTTCATTATTAAATTTAGCAGTCACAAATTACATTCGACGGTCGAACATCAAACGAAAGTTACAGCGAACGCTAATTGACGCGCCTCAAGTAACCGGCACAAAGATTTATAATTACTCTTAGTAATTAAAAGTTATACACAGTTAATAATTAATTTATTGGAGCCAATATATGTTAGGAAAAATTATAAATTTGCTTCGCTATCAAAACAGGCACAGTAATAATACAATTACAAAAAATATACAATTATAAATATATAAATACACCAACGCCATTTACCGCCGTTAGTTCATAAATATATTAACTTAAAATTAATTGTAATAATAAATGTTTACAAAGTCAAGATATTATTCAAATGATAAGATTTATCAGTTAAAGGTACATTTACTCCAGTTTCTTACAGTTAACTAATACGTTAGCATTTATATAATTTAATTCCAATAAAATTCATTTTTTCCGTACATAAAATGCGTTACGGCAGTTATTAATGTTTGATTTTTTTACAGACAAGCAAACGCCTTGAGAGAACAGTGAAGGATAATGGAAGAGGAAATAGAAAGCGAGGAGAAGAAACAATATATGTTGGGCCTCCGGCTCTGACTATTCACAACAGAAATCATAGTAAGAAAGCTATCACTCAAATGTGAGTACCCAATTAAAATGCTACAAATAAAAATTATTTGTAGCCTGACTAGCACAGATTAAACCGCACGTATTCCTTTGAACAATGGCTTTTCGCAATTGTGACAGCTTACATATATGAATCTTGTCTATGAAACGCAAATGATTTGGAGTCGGTGAAATTATCATTTATTTATTTAATTCAATATATGACTACATTTTCCTCTCTAGATGATCATGAGAAATAACTGATTGTACGGTAGGTACTTCATTGGTAGATAATTGATTGACAGCGGTCGTGCACTAAGTGGAACGGAGTAATTATGAGTATACACTCCGACCTGGCTTAACATCTGACAGCAGGTCGACGTGGCTCTCGTACCGCGTGATCTACGAAGTGGCTCCACAGTAATTGACTGTTGGAGTAGGGCTATCATTTTATACATTTTCTCAATTGACACTGATATGGATCTTTAAGCACGTCGTATTTATATTTATATATTTACATATAAACAAGTAATACGATAATTATCATTTATTATTATTACGACTCGACAAGTTTCACTTTACATATAGGGAAGAAATGTTGATGAGAGAACATGTTTTCATCTTCAAGCCCCGTAATACAAAAAATGAGGCACAATAACAAGAAAAAGACGTTCTCTGGTAGTAGTAGCGGGGACATCTACCCTCCATCAGGGGGTGTAAGAGCGAGCCTCGGGGTTGAACCCCACTACTCGGATTTATGCTCAAGAAGGCGACTGCCTCCCGGTCTTTGCGCCGCCGTTATCGGTGGTTTTTAGGGGTCCATAAAATTCGGCCACAACTAAACCCACGAACAGGGGCGAACAGGGTGGGGCCGAAAACGTTGCGCAACGCCGTCCTATGGTCGACGCCGGAACTGACCACAGCGATGACCTCTCCGAAGCAGATGATGAGCTGTGTAATAGTCATCGACTCCTCGGATGCTTCGCTGCGTGGATGCGCTTTTTAAAGCGCCGGAAACCTTGTGAAGTCGGACGGTGCCCTCTCTCTGGCCGATACCGTAGTCGATGACCCTCGTGGCGCCGGGGAAGACGGGGCTGTGGGCTGGGAGCATGCTTGAGCGGTGCCTCTTGCTACGTCGCTAGCTCGCTGGCGCCTACGCGCCACTTGGGACTTCTTTTTTCTTGGCGCATTTTCGGGGGCCTCCTGTGAGGCAGCGGCCCCCCTTTAGTGTGGCTTGTTCACTAGCGCTCCCGTTGCGGCCCGCTAGGCACTAGGGGCCTCTGCAGGTGCGGAGGGGGTTGGTTTAAGGGGAGGGGAGGGGATTGTGGCACCCCCTCCTCCAGTTGATAGTGGTGGCTGCTCGCGATGGTCCGTTCTCTGGTATGGATGCATTCGCTATTTATGAATACGAAAATAGTATGATACCGCCAGAATATTAAAATAAATCAAATGCTACCAATTACCAATGTTTTATGTGGTTAATTGTATAAGTGATCCATCGTTTTACCACACTCCCGTAGAAAACTGGCGTCTGAGTGGTAGCTTAGCAACTGCGCTTCGTACGGTGAGCGGTCTGAGTTCCGGAGGCCCAACACCCTCCTCTTCCCACTCCCACTCCCCCTCCGATTCCCACTCCCATAATTTCATTTTCCTTTAAGGTCGGCAACGCTTTCGCACTGCCTATGGCGTTGCGGATGTCTATGGGCGGCGTTGATTGCTTTCCATCAGGTGACACGCCTGCTCGTTTACCTTCCTATGCCATAAAAAAAAGTCGTTTATCCAGAAACTACTTAATTCACGATATGTAAATAAAAGTAAGAGCAGCTTACAATACGATTTTTCTGATACACTAGTTTCAGAAACATCTACTTTATATATATTGAAAACAATATAATATATATATATATATATACATATATATATATATATATATATATATATATATATATATATATATATATATATATATATATATATATATATATATATATATATATATATGTATATAATATATATATATATATATATATATACTACAGTTTAAAATACGGGTATATGACTTTGTGTATACTCACAAGCTAAAAAATTACTATCAACAGTACTATATATAAACCGTATATGTTAATTGATATCATCAGAAATAATTTCCGTAATTATATAAGCAATAATAAACAGTTTACCGTTATAGCCCTTCATGTTGGCAAACTGAAGTGGCCAGATGATGGTCACATTTATCCGAGAATCGACAAATATTTTATAAGATACCCAGCCGAAACGACGATTTGCGCAGGGTAGCTGGCAAAAAATATCTTCACTAAGTTAAGGTATACCACAAAGCGAGAGCGCATCTCGACAAAGTATAATCATCACGCAGTGTATCAAATTTCTATTTATAATTACATTTATTTTACGGCTTTAATTAATTTGTTTTACTTAATGATTTTGTCATTGAAAACTCTTCAGTAAACAGTTTGAACTCTCGGCTTAAGTATATTTATATCCTCACCTTTTGATTTAAGAAAAAAATTATAAGAAAAATTAAAGAATAGTTATAAAAGTTCACTTGAACTAGAGCCTTCTGTTACACGTACACTCTTATATTTTAATTATAATATCTTGCGCCGTTGACAATTCTCCGGTTTTTTGGAAAAGGTCGCCGTAGCTGAATCGCTAGAGTAAAAACAAATTATTAAAATATAATGAAACATTTTTAACCTTAAAATACTATTTCTCTTAAATGTGCTGGCTTACTTACTAGTCACGCGTTGCTGTGATTTCAGAAGAGGAAATTCAAGAAAACTCGTTATGATAAAATTCTATATATTATACATTATGTCATTCTTATTGAAACTTGTTCATTTTCAACGGGAAACATTTTATTACTGGTGTATACACGCACACCACCTATCGTAAGATAAGTGTACTATTTAAAAAACCTTCACAGGAATGTACTGCATAATTTCCCAAAGTTTCATCGCGATCGGATGAATGGTGTAGTAAGACATAAAGGACAAACAGTTAATCGTGCATTCTTTTTTATAGATAAAAATAAAAAAGTTACTGTATGAATGAGCTAAGTAGGTATTTTTACTTAAGGAAAATCTAAAAGGAAATCTATCAAAGGGATGTCATGAACTTATGTTTTACATGTGAGCCTGGTAATAATGCGAAATGAATAAAGAAAAGTTGCTCGTATAGTAGTGTGTCTTTATTTAGAGACAGTTTATAAATCAAGTGAGCGAGTTCGCAATTTCCGGAGTGTGGTCGCTATAATGGCATGAACTTCCGGCGTACGCCGCCCCTGTATTTGCTGTATAATATCGTGTCTCCAACAGATACATTATATTGTCTGCATAGTGGGGTTAAATGCACAATCTAATCCACAAATGTTTGATTCACTATTTTAGACAATTCTTGTAGGATAGACCATTGTTTAACTAATCTATATAATTTAAAAAATACTTTAACAACCTAAATTAACCCACCTCAATATTTAGGGCTCTTAACACTAGAAAAGTTTTCGTAATCACTACGCATAGAACCTTGTCATCACCGGTTGGCAAATGGGTTGAAAATATATAAAAAATTATATTAAGTTCTCATAGAATCTTTTAACCTGATAATTAAAAATTATAATTAAACATATGTATGCTAAATGCCCTACATGTGCAAAGACAACACTGAAACTACATACACAAAACAATTTATTTTCCTAGTATGATACCGATAATTTCTTATTTATAAATAAAAGTAAGTTTCTTTGTATGATTGTCCTATGTAGGCATTCTATAAACATACATAGTAACAAAACTTTTCCTTTATTTCATTGCAACGCATACCGAAAACAGCTGAAGCATTATAATTACGCCATCTTCATGTCTACATTAAATAATACATCGAAGTAATTGTTGGCTTAAAACCAATAAGAGCTCCTCTTTACGTGCCCGCCACGTTATTACCCGCCTTCAATATTTGCCTGTGAGCCTCGGCATTGTCTGCTGAGATAGCTGGGATCCATTAGAATAGCTTCGAATATACATTTACCGACCTTTTTGTAATACACAGTTAATTTAGCTTACAGTGTAAGTCCGGCCCAGTCCTCAAAGTTTCTGTAGCAAGATATCGCACGACTGCGATGTAAATAGACTTGGAGTGACTTCACTCAGTCGGGCAAGACATAAATGTAAATGAGCCGAAATTATATTCGTTCAAAGGAATGCAGATATCCTAGGGTAGAATTTTAAAAATTTTACTCGTTTACTTTTTAAAAATATTATAAGTGAAAAAGATAATTTATGAACATATTAAATATTCATTTAAGGTCATTCATGGTACATCTTTGCTTTCTGGTTCAAGCGGGGCGAGCAGCAGCCATGAACAATAGCAACCAATCTACGATGCCCAGTCCACCTGTCAGTACCAGGTGTCAGGATTACGACAGTTTTTATGGGATAGTGAGGCAAACGAGCAAACGTCTCACATGAAGTAATTAACGCCGCCCATAAACAGTGGACAGTGTCAGTTGAATGAACTGATTGTTGGTACAGCTTTTAGAATTATAACTCTAAACTTTTAGAGCACAATAAATACATGGAACTGCACATCTGAAACAGAATATATGTAGATTATGCAAAAAATCTTAGTTGTTGCTAATGCAAACAACTAAGATTATTTGACCAGCCTTCTGTAGTCCGTAAAGCTTACGCAATGTATTTTGTTTTGATATGAGAAATTAAGAAAGTATCACTCTTTCTTTATATTTACCGGATTACAGGCCACAAAGAAAAAGCATAAATATGAAATGCTTCTAATGCCCAAATAGGAGCATACAGTTTTCTATCAAGGCAGTATAATTAAAGTACTAGGTGTGTACTTTAATTATACTGGTTTGATAGAAAACTGTAACTTTACTGTAACCCCTTTAAGTAATACAAATTTTGTCATCGATAGACTACACCAACAGCAAGAAGTGCCATTCTTCTATAACAGCAGACATTGTATGCGGAGATCCTCTCCAGTTTTTTTTTTGTAACAATAATGAACACCCGCCCGTAGTCATTCATGTCATGACAAAACGTGCTTGATATAAGTAAGTAGTTGCTGATAGTATCGTAGTTCGATGACCATAGAACATCTTGTTCGATGAAGAGCATACAGTAATTGGATGGCAGGATCTAAAGTGCTGACGAAACAAGCTATTTGTCCACACCACTGATATTTTTTTACCGTGATTTTAATTCAGGTGGTTATGCATTAAAAAAATACAAATTCTTAAAAAATTCTCGCAAACTACAAAGTTATCTTAAAGACAAAATGAAGTGAGTAATTTATGCAATTAGGTAAAGTGTTGTCTGCATTAAAATAGAGTGTATTACATTTAAATTACTCTTTCAATGTTTTTTTTATATGCTGTTTCATAAATGTAAGTAGACTAATGGTGGCAAATGTTGCAGTCTCTTCAGACTAAAGGAGCATTCTACTTAATAATTTTGTTATTTTAAATGTGATGTACTTCTTGATTTGTTCGATGTTCTTCTTTGTTGAAGATAATAAATAATAAAATAAAACAATTTTCTTCCTTAAAAGATAATATAGGCCTGAAAAATACATTGCATCTAACGAATTATGATTATATAAAATTAAGGATTTCATACGTGGCGACCCATTAATACTAGTAGATGAGTAGCAGCCTCTACTTCTTGAGCAATAAAAACTAATCAACGATTCCCAGTCCGCGCATTAAGTGTAAGGATTACAGCCACACCTTATTTATTATTTTTTGACTAAATTGTTTGCTTTATTAAGTACATCATCATCATCAATACAGCTGTAATCTCTACACTTGGCAGGTTGATTTGGAATAATAAATTGATTGTATAATTTTTTTGGTCAAAAGTTATTTTGAATATTTCTGATATCATTTTGGAATAAATTTTCAAACAAGCTATAACTTAATTAACCAGGAGTTTTTACTAACCAAAATGTTGGATTCAAAATCACTAAAGTTAAAAAGTATATACTTTCAAGCTTAATGTTATATACACTGCTATTTGATCCCTCGGTTAACTCATATGACACACAAGTTGAAAATAAGGGTCTTATTCTATTCCGATAACCGCATAACAAATTTATAATATTTGTTACGTAGTATTCGAAATTTTGCAAAACGTTCAAGACAGTAAAGAAAAAAATCATATAAATTATTATATATGAGTATATAGTAATCATAAATACTGAGACTGAAACATTCAATGTGACGATAAAGCAGTTAAATGCTAAAGGATTTAAGGAATTTGGCCACGATAAACAATATGGACAGTCAAAAGTTTTACTTAGCTAAGATCCGCGACAAGCAAAACAATAACAGAAAATTAATAATGTGTATTTTTCCGTTGGGTTTAGTGGATATATTTGGAACTTAAACCAAAAACTTACCGAAAATCGGCCATCAACTCTCCACCCACCAACCACTATACACAACGCCAAACACACACTATCACTTTTCCATCTTGTACACGACACGTGTTTCGCCCCAACACGAGGCATCTTCAGGTATAGTAGACTCTACGGAAGACAACCGAAAAGTTCTTACTCGAAAAGGTAACGCCTGACTCCATTAATAATCACGATAAACAAGTTAGTTTGTTGTATTAGGTTCCACGCAACATCTTATAAAATAATACCCAACTTTCAAATGTATGCTAATTCCTTTATATTAAATTTTAAGTTCAAAGCTTTGCTGAACCCGTCAAATTCAAGCCTAGAATTACAATATCTAGTATATTCCCTGAATTGAAAAGAAAACTCATAAATTGACTTTGCAATTCAGTGATTATACCCTAATTCATAACTTGGAGGACTACATTTATATATATACTTTTTTAAGATAAAATCATCAGAACTGATTTTTTAAAATATTCTAGAACTCGGGAAATAAATAAATTTAATAACTAAGTTTAGTTATTAAATTAATTTATTTCCTTTAAAAACTGTAAATAGAACTGTTGCATGAATAATATATATCTCGTATTGGTTAATCTATATGTTGTAAAGTTCTTTCACGTGTATGTATATATATATATATATATATATATATATATATATATATATATATATATATATATATATATATATATATATATATATATAGAATATATCAAAAGAAATATTTGTTGATAATTTTTGGGAAAATACTTCAATCAATCAACATCCTGCGGCAGTCCACTGGTGGTAAACGTGATCAGCCCTATACTTCTTAGTTTGCTAATTCCAAAGACTATATCGGTGACTTTAGTTCTCTGGCGGATTTGTTCATTCCGAATCATATCTAGCAGAGAAACTTCGAGTATCTCTCGCTCTATGAGCGACTCTGAACTTGTAAAGCAGTCGGATTGTCAGCGTTTGTGGATGTTGCGGCGCCATAAGTTCGACAAAGTACTTATTATGCTTAAAGTCAATTATTTTCTAGCAGCATCTAGACAGGTGTGGCGACTACATATCACTCCGCCTGTGAAGAGGGCTCTTTACGATCTAGAGTTAAATATAACTCAAACATAAAAATAAATCAAATGAGCATAATATGAATATGATTACATAAAATATTAATACAAAAATTGTGTTTTAAATCTTTAAATAATTTGAATTTGTTTAAAACATAAATTATATACAGAGAGTATATCTTCTGTATAACATCTATAGCCGAGAAAAATATACAAAATATATCAGTGCATTTTTCTTGAAAGTTTGAAAATTATTAATATGCAATCATATTTCATAAGTTTTTATAGTACAGTTGAAGCTTTTCTTTTTTGATTGCAATTAAATTAGGTAATCAAACTATTATATTTATGCCAAACAGAAACTAAAAGCTAGTATCCTTTTTATCTTTAATAAAATTGTTTCTGTTTTGTGCACTTTACAAAATTGAAATGAAAGCAAAAAGGTATATAAAGTGTTATTTTTCATAGTTATAGTCATTAAAGTGTTATTTTTTTAACCCTTGTCTAGACTGAAAAATAATAAGAAGCGAACAATTAAGTGATTCAAAACATTGTGACCAGTTAAATTTAAGTTTCAAGATATTTGTTTATTTATTTTACTTGACACTGGCATAATAGTCTAATTGCCATCACAAAATAAAAGTTTAGTGACATTTGACATTGGCATAATTATCAAAGCACAGTGGTTCAAAGAATTTTATTTGCTTTATGCTATGTAAGTTCAGTGAAGAAGAACTTTGTTATTGTTTTTACTTTTATAACTTGTTATATTCGAACATGCGTTTATATTTAGGATTGTGAAAAATTTTAACATATGATTTGGTCGTTAAATTGTATATATGAAATATAAGTTAAACGGGAACGTAATAGCTATGTCTTACGAGATAATAATTCGTCGAGCTCGAGACGAAGACGCGCGTCAGCGCGTAGAAATTGTCCGTCTCGGTCTACTGTCGCATAAGTGGGATGCCTTTTGGTTCTTTTTATTTCAGGAGGTTTGTTTATGGTTTTTTTATAATTGATTAGTGTCAAACTTAACTGCTCGTAGTAAGCTTTGAACAAAATTTCTGTAATATTAAGTTTTCAAGATAAAAATGTTTGTTAACTCAAGTATGGTACATTCAAATCTAGTTTGTTAAAAAGAGTTAAAATATTTACCAAAAAAGTCCATAAATGGCATAGGCCATTGACTTTTCGTATGGTTGCAGTTGACACTTGAAGGTGTTGTGCTATGTGGTGCTGTGTTGTTCATCTTCTGTGGTGCCAGTCCAACCATGTGTGCTGCCCTTATACCTGCTGCCACAGCATTGGTGGCTTTAGTGGTTACTGCTACACACCATATGCTGGCTGCCTCTCATGTGCAAGTATATGAACTCTAAATTTTTTTATATAATAATAGCTTCTTTTTGTAATTCTACACGATTCTACAAGTACATATTGGCAGACTACACACTAGCTTAGCAAAAATCTTTTGCCCTTTCTCATTTTGAAGAAACAAACTGTATTTGAAGAAACCAAGTGGCCAACAATTCCCTTTCTTTGTTATTCTCATAGTTGTTTAATTGTTATGGACTGAAAACTAGTATGAGAAGAGGCTAGGTTCCACAACAATGTCAATCGGCAAAAATGCTTGAAACTTTTAAATTTGATTAAATATTATGCTTTTCATGTAGTAAACTTTGAAATAGGGAAGAAAACGCAAATAAAATTTCATGTACAACTTTGCTCCCTCAGGTAATTGAAGACTGTAAAAGTATTTCATTATTAATCATGTAGTTTAACATGAAAATTAATAAGAGCCTCATAAAAATTTAAACAAATATATGCAAGCAACAATTTCATTTAATCTATTATAAGTATTAATTCAATGCTTTATAAGCATATTAACAGCATAAATGTGGTGACATATGTAAAACTTCACCAGCGAGAAATTATTTCTAGATTCTTTCTAGAGATTATAGAACAAAGTATTCATAAAGTACTACTAGGAATGTAAAATTAATTTCCATTTTTATTGGACAAAGTGACAAATGGTTAAAGCATTTCTTTACAGAGGATCAATAAAGAGTTATTTGGCATAGTGGCAGAAGCACGAGGTGGATTATTACTAAGACCACCGCCTGGGCCAGTGCCAATACACAACACCATACATCTCTCACCGCAACAATCCAAACAGCATTCCCAGGTCTTATCATTTTACTCATATAAAATGCAATCATTATTGGTAGATACATAAACTTTTTTATTTTATATTTATTCCTTCCTAAATAAAAGCACAACAATGAGACATTTCATTAACTCAGAAGAAAACTTCATTATTCCAAGCAAGCCAACAAAGCTGCTGTCTTCAAATGAACTAAATTTATTTGTTTAAATACCTTTTAGTGCAATCAACACTTCCCTTATTTGTATAATATAACCTGACCTTGAATAAGTTATTTAATATAATAAAAAGGCAATATATAAAGGTCTTCTTTAATATGAAACACTTTACGCTGACGCGACCTTTTGCTCAAAAAGCAAATACTTCATTTGGTTCGTGTGTTTGTATAAAGTTTTTAGAGGTATGGGCACTAAAAATTTAATTCACTTTTAAAAGATCTAAGATGCTAAACTAAAACTTACTAACAAAATGATTAACTTAAACATTAAATTGATCCAATAATTAAATTAAAAATACATTTAACTTCTGCAAAGTTAGCAATGTAAATAGTCCTTCATTTTAAAAAAATAATTTTTGTTATTTCTAATATCAAAACAAATAGATTTCCTAATTACTTAAAAATATTTAACCAATATTTTCAGATAATAGGAAGTGTGAGCATATCAGAATTCTGCGGACCACAGCAAAGTGGCTGGCTACACGCGCTGGCTGTGCATCCTGAGTAAGCCTTAAATTTAAAATCCATAATCACTACACACACTTAAACCATACCCACTGACATTTCGAGGCCTACACATGATATTCTCATATACCTAATGTACCTATCCTTACTCTTCAATAGCGATCCAAACTTACACCTCACCAGAGTGTTCCTTGGATTGTTAATAGCTACTCCCCTGCTATCATTATCTATTTTCCACCTTTTCATTGGAGTTTGATGACTAAAAGCAACTTTCATCGTCATTCTGCTTAGTCTGCAATTCATGAGTCCCAACAAGTTAACCCAACAATGACACAAAAATTAATAATTACATGATTGTCACAATGATAAAAATAGTATACAGTTCCATGAAGTATATTGATAAATGTTATTTTTTTAAGACACCTAAATATATAATATACTTGATACTGTCGCCTTGGAAATTCCCAAGTAATCTTCAATCAAAAAACAATGGTGAATTATTTTCAGCGAGCTGTTGCATTATTTAAAAACTAGGTATTAGAATAGTATTTCTTAAAAGGTGAAATGATATGATTGTCGTGTAGATGGCAACGACGCGGTGTTGGGCGCGCGCTGGTAGCGGCCGCACGTGTACTGTCAACCAGCGCAGGGCTAACCACGCTCGAAACAGTCACCAGCCATCTGCAGCCCAGTGCACGTGCGCTCTTACATGCCTCTGGGTATTCATTTCTTTTCATTCATTGTAAACCTATAATAGCATAAATATACCAAAATTGTCGTGGCATAAACGATCAAATGACATTAGCTAAACATGGTCAATAAAATCGATTAAAAGATTTATCAATCGATTTTACTTGACTGTAGGTCTAGTCTAAGCTAAAATTTGACAATTATATTTGACCCTATGTTTAACTCCGGTGATGTACTGATAACCTGAATATGGCAAAGGCGAAGCATTGCATTCTAAGCCACAATCCTGTGCGCCACTTGACAAATAGCACTGAATTTAAATTCGTACCTGAATAGACACTGCTAAATATTTAATGAAAAAGTACCATTCGGTATCAAAACAAAGTTGATGCAATGCTTAAAAAGAAGGTTTAAAAAATTGCCAATAAATTTGAAGGAAAATGCACAAGAATAATTTGAGATCAACTATGTATTTGTTTTAATTACATATTTTAACATGACCATTTAAGATAGTTTTTGATGCAGTTGGGAATGTCGAGGCACTTATGACCGTCCACTGATGGGCGCAGCGCTCACTTTACCGCTCGCTCGTCTAGGCCTTTCGCTGCCACACGCCTGATGCACACAAACAATCGACTGCGAATTAATTACCTGAAAGCGATACAAGTGACACATCGGATTTTTACTGAGAAGAAAATCAATTTATTACTATAAGACCACAGCCATCCAATGATAGTTATATATAGATAAAAAGATAATTGGATAAATTGTGAACACAAAATTATCATTATCTTATTTAAGGCAGTAAAATGTATCATAATATATTTCGTGATCCGCCTTAAAGAAGACCAATGTTCTACAATGGACTTATGCAGACCATTCATGATACTCACATACAACATAAAATACTGGTCAAGGTAAAAGTTTCTATTGCTTTTAATTGAAAAGCATTCTGCATATAATCCATTTTTGATAGGTATTTAAATAATGTGAATTTTATCATCAGTCCATTGTGGATATGGGTGTTTCTTAAGATGCGCCTTTGATCTCGATCTATACCATGTCGCGTTTACCTTTTGCCTATACAATTACAAACTGTATAGGCAAATCATCCAGTTAGACTAACAAAAGCTAATTAAAACCAGCCTGTGATGTAAGAAAACAGGTGCTTGATTGTTTGTTTTGTAAGTCATAGCCGTATACAATAATGAATATACTATACTGAATTTTCAATTAGGGTTTTCCTTACATTTTCATAGACTTAAAATGGTCATAAACCTATTGAATTTATAACTTTTTCTTACATATAGATTATGGATTACATTAATACAAAGGTTTAGATAATATAATAAAGATTTCAGAATTGATTAATGCAGATAATATTTATTGTACTTAACTCAATGATAAGAATTTAATAGACCAAATAGAATTGTTAAATTTATATAATACTAAATGACCCGGTGACCTTCATTTCACATAAAATGTATGTTATTATAGCGAAGAACATAAAAAAAATCGGTCTAAAAAATAGCTCTCCATTTATATAGACTCGAATAACTTGTGATATTTTTTCTTAGAAAATACTTATTATCATAAATTTGTGACAATCATAATATGAATATAATTTAAGTTAAATATATTGTGATAATTTTTTAAAAAAATATATATAAAATATGAAAATCTTTAAATTGTTTTTTAACTATGTTTTACCTTTTATTTTGTACATCAAGCAACTTTTAGTGCAATACACACACAAACAACGCTAAGAAAATCTGTTTTTTGCCACACAACCTTTCGTCCAGTCATTTGTATTACCGGCTGCCATACAACCTTTTTTAAGTTTTTCAAACTCAAATGTTTGTCGTTTTTCTGAATTTACAATAATATAAGACGGATTATAGTTTTTTACATGGTGAGGTAATCTTGATTCTTATCAAAATAGGTTCAGACAACAATAAATAAAATGTTTCCAATTACTCCTAGCTTAGGGAAGTGAAAAAAAATTATATTAAAAAAGAAAAAACCCCAACATACATGTGTACATCCTTAGGTCGGAACAAAAGTTGCAGCTTGGACGCACCAACCGCCACCTGCAAGTAATGCATTTCATTGAACCTCAATTTATAATGACAGCAATATATTGTCATTGTTATAGGCAGTAACATTATTGTTGCGAGATTCCTAACTCTATGGTTATTGTCGACCTTCCCAGTGTTCTCAGGGATATAGCCGAATGATCATAGCTTAAGCGACCAGCATTCACATCAGTAATTTAGCTGTTAACACAGCTAATATGATTTGAATGTTATAGATGATGTTGAATTGTATCTTTGCATATATATTTTTAATTCTTTGTAGATCTTTTGAACATATGTATTATGTAAAAAATATATAGCTGTTTAAATTAAGTGCGCTTTATTATTATTAAGAATAAATTAATGTTATATAATTATAGTACATATTTTTTTTTATGGCAGAGCAAGCGGGTCACCTGATGGTAAGCGATCACTGCCGCCCATAGACATACAAAACGCCAAAGGCGTCGCAGATATTTTGCCGTTCTTTAACGAACACATACGCTCTTCTCTTGAGTTTGCACCCATGTCATAATCACGTGGTAACACCGTAGATGGTTAGTTGTTCCACATTTTCACAGTTCGCGACAGAAATTTACGACTAAATCGCAATCGTGGTTGACGGCCCGCCATCCAGGTGATGGGAATGAACCCTTTTTAAAAAAAAATATTTATGTAACCTTTAGTAGATCAGGCTTGTGGCGTGCCGCAGCTGGCGTAGGTTGAGTCAGCGTCGCAAGCAACTGTGGCCCCGCCTCGAACGAGTCCCAACCCCCGCCCGCGGCTAGCGCTCGCCCCACCGTCTGCACGCACACGTAGCGTGCGTTCGCATCTAGCGAGCGCCAATGTGAACACAACGCCGTCCATTCCTAAGAAAACCGTGAAACAATAAACGAACATTAACCAAGGAGATAAACAGCTACGATTGCGACTTAGTTACGTTACATTCAACGATATGCCGACACTGCATCCTTAGTTATTTCGGACACATTATCCACCGCCAAGGTAAAAACTGTGAGTAATTGATCATCTGTGTAAACGTTGAAGGAAAAAGATCCAGGGATAGAACCCCGATGAGGAGTGCCGGCCCACTTAAAGAAACCAAAATCTAATGTTAACTTTTTTATGAACCAATACGATCCCATATTATAATTTCATATTTCCTTTAGCGTTACCTGAGTTAGCTCTGGAGCTACAGAGAACGATATTACAGAGCCGGTAAGACAAAGAGTTCTTCCCTCTGTAGCAGTTAAAATAAAAAGGCGTCGCCCCATCGCGCCCCCCTCCTAACGCTGGCACTGCCGATGAAATAGTCCGATCAAGCTGATACGTGTAAAATATTTATTTATCTCTTATTTAAGAAATATTCAGTATCTTTAAGAAATATTCAGGGTATATTTATCGATAGATGTAAAATGTAATGGATTTTACATCTATCGATAACTATTTATAAACTTTCTCTAATTTTATTTGCGTCGTCTACTACGTTTTATTGTAACCAATTGTTATTTAATATACTAGTAATAAATGAAATAAGGATGAACATTACATACTATGACAATTACTTTCAAGAGAACGGGTTCTGTAGATAACGGGAGATCGAAGGCGCGAAACGTTCGAAATGTTTAACAGATACTATCTTCATGAATGCGAACCTGTCCGTACGGCACGTGTTCGGGTAACAGTAACGCCAACGTGTGTCTCCTTAGCTCACTTGTGAATTGGGAAGGGCCTGCCGCCGCCATATCACTTAACGCCAACAATGCCCGCGCTGAACATAATGACTTCGCTGCCAACTTTGCAAGCTGCGATAACGCTTCCGGCTGTCAATGATAATGTTCAATTTAATTATCTTATATTTTTACACCAATTTAACATATACACTCACACACACGCACACTTTACGAGTACATATGACACACGGATTTAATGATTTAAAGATTTAAATCTGAGACCTCAAATAAACCTTCATGCAATAGTACTCTGTGGGGAAATGTTAATTTAAGGTAAACATGATAATATTGTAGGGTAGCAAAGAAGACACACACCAATAAGAGGCAGCAGCAATAACTGAGCAAAAAAAAATGGCTGGCTCTTTAATCACCAATCCTCACCACCACCAATCAAATGCCTAGTGTGGTGAACATGGATAAAATCTTACTCGGAAAAAGCCTATAATCAGAAATGGATTGCTATAGAAGCTGTTAATGATGATAGGTTATAACCCCGGCTTTTCATTTTCATAAATTAAAGAGTTATTTAGAATAAAAACATATTCCAGAAAATGACTACTATAATTTTTATCTGGCCTCCACATTAGGCCACATCTGTCCTGTGAAGATATACAATATGATTCAAACTATATATATAAAATAAAGATACAAAAAGTATATATTTATAATGTACAAACAGAGATGTTACAAGGATATATGTATGTTAGCCATCGTTGTTTGATGACTATGCCATCTTGATATGTAGAAAAACGAATATACCCACTATGATAGATTATGTCATTTTGATATGTAGTAAAACGAATATACCCACATATGCACTATCCGCATGCCACAACAACGCTAACAACGCAGCACAAGGGCGAGGTCCCCGTAGTACCCGCGCCGAGCTCATCGCGCACAGCCATGCGCCACAACCTAACATAATGGTAGCCTCCCATTCTGCTTCGCATACTAAGGCAGATTCCACACCCGAAAGCATCTGCAAAAGGGCATATCAACATAAAAATACTTCAAGTCTTTATTATAAATATATAAATCTAACTATATCTTAACAACAGGTAATATATTAAAAGAAATAGAGGACTTTTTATTAACAACATGACAAAAAACAATACAGCTTTTCATAGGAAAATATAAGCATGAGGCTCATGTTGAATAGTGAGGGTCTACTCTTCAAAGGTTCAATGGAAAAAAAATTGAGAATCAGGAACACCTCAAGTTGTTAACCTCATAACCATTTAGTTCCAACTTGAATTCTACAGATTTCTTTTCATTTCCTAGAATTAAAAATTTAACATATAAAAGTTAAAAATTTAATAATAAAAAATATGCTTCCCTGAACATACTTACATTTCATCACACCCGTTTCCTGTAGAGGAAGGCAGAGAGCAAGGATCTCAATCTGCTACAAATTGGCACACTTTCTTTGCCTTATCCCCACTCATCACTCCTTCCTTCTCATCATACAAGTTAACCAATGAAGGGTACTTTAGACCTGACCTTTCTTAAGTTCAGCAATTTGATTTGATTTGGAAGAACAAGGAGTATATCCCTTGATGTTCTTCTTGGTCTTCACCTACCAATCCTTCTATCCACATCCGCAACATAAATTTCTTTCATCAATCATCTTTCATCCAACCTCTCTATGTGGCCAAACCATCTAAGCATCCCTTTCGCAACTTTTGTCATGACACCTTTTACTCCACAACACTCTCTTATAACTTCATTCCTTATTCTATAAGTCAAAGTTACCCCACACATACTTCTTAACACTCTCATTTCCAGCACATTTTTCCAACTTTCACTATAGTACATCAAAGTCAGAACATGCACTCCCGATCAACCACCAGTCAAGCCTTTTTAGATACATTTAGACTTCATAAAGGAGTGCAGGGCTCCATTAACCCGATTATCAGCTTTCACTCATCTGAAAGGGAGTCTTATTTTAATTCTTAACCCAGTCTCTATTAAGACAGTGGATTCATAGGCTACTGCCATGCTTAAATATGTTAATATTTGCCAGATTGGCAAGACATCCTGACATAAAATACTTGTCTTATGTATGGGATGCATGGACTAGCACATATTTCTGACAATATCAGTGATGGCAAATACTTAGTTTCAAACTGAGTAACTGATGTTAAACTATGTCACATTTCGAATTAAAAGAAAATGTTTTAACAATGAATGAAATGAAGAAATACCTAGAGATACCTACTCACTTCATTTGTTATATGTTTTATAGCAGCACAATTTCCATGTTGTAACACTTTATAATATTCTTGCAGAAATAATGTATCACATTCTGGAAGTAGTTGTAGAAGTCTCTTTATAACTTCAAGATTATCTATTTGTGTAGATGAATTTATGTTATTTTCAATTTTATCTGGGTAAACACGAAGGGCATCTACAGCTGCAGCAAGAGCTGTTTCTCCCTCTGAACCACTAGAATCACTATTCACTATTTGAGCCACACAAGTTTCATTAGTGGCATGAGACTCATGCAAAACTTTCAATTCACGTTCACATTCTTCTTCACGAGCCCGTTGAGATGCTAGTACGTCAGCTGACGGCATAGTAAGTAGGCACTAAAAATATTTTATTACAAAATATATCCAATTTATTAATTACATAAGCAAAATAAAAGGTGAATACTATATATATATAATGATGTGTACAAATGTGTAAAAAAAATATTATTTAAATAAACAATATTTAATAGTATATCGAATACTATTTAATTATAAAAAAAGAAAATCCATGTTGCTATTTGAAACTTAAAATATATTTTAAAAGTGTTTACAATACAAGTTAGACCAATGAAAATCAATTAATAAAATTACAAAAATAATGTCTGTTTTCTGTTGTATTTTTTTTCATATATACCAAGGGAAGGCCTGGCTTTCCACAATCCTAGTGTAAGAATTAGAGTCCTCTAAATAAAGGTTGAGTTATATTGATAATATTACTTACCACATTTTTACGTAAACGTGAGTTCACGGATATTGGAGGTAATTCATCGTCGACTTCATCTTCTATCATTTTAAATTTTTTTAAACAAAATCATTAAACGTTAGTCATAAACTCTCACCAATATAAAATACTCTATGGTTATTTCAGTTGTGATTAAAAACAAATAACCGAATATACTCTATATTTAAGAATTTGACTTAAATAAATATTTATCAGCATTTTATTTTATTTCGTTCTTATTTTTATTTCTAGCTTTCCTTTTACCCTAAATTAAGCTAAGACTTAATGCATCCTAGATAATAGTTTAATTAAAACTGTATACATTTCATAGATATAACGAGTAGCAGGCCTATGTAAGTAACGTTGTGTAGTAATGTAATTATATAATTATCAGTTATATTCTTTAATCACGGTGACGTTTTATGCAATATAGTTCGATTAAGGTGTATAAGGGAAGTGATATAAAATAAATACATGTATTGTGACTTTTTAACTTTACTGCAAAAGTCAATAGGTTTTTTTGTTAAGTGAAAGGATTAATTACATCAATCACAATAGCATATTCAGAAATCACCTAATAACGATCCAAATGAACATGTCGTGAATCGTGATCTGGATCATCTCTTTAAAATTATCATAGTAATTGTTTTGTTCCCATATAAAACTTGTGATAAAATCAGCAGTAACGTCCAAATCAACTTTATACAATTTTTGACGCTATTAATTACTCCATCCGGAAAGTAAACTAGATCTAACCTTCCTCTTAGTCTTTCAAATTCATCTAGTAATACATTCTCTAACTCTAATGGTGAATGGTGAAAATGTTGTTTTGTTTTTTTGGTTCTTCTTCTATAGAAATAATAGACTGGCCATTGGCAGTCATTTTTCTATTTGTTTGTAATTATTTTGGAGCCCCCCTCCCCTTTTGCAGTAATGCTTCGATTAGAAAATACATCCATTTTCTAATCGAAGCATTACTGCAATTGGGGGACAACACTTCACCATTATTATAGAGTCAATTTATCACTTTTCATTTGTTTTTCGCACACGATTAAAAAAAAAGCAAACCTAGTTGTGAGAATAGGACGCCATATGTAGCTTATTTTGACATGATAAACATGGCTGCTGTGATGTGAATATTCCATTAATACATATGTGTGCGTTAGTGTTACTACACATGAAAAAAAGGGATAAGTATAATCTGCATTTTTGTTTAGGGAAAAGAGATAGGATATATTTTTTTAATTTTAGGTATGTGTTTGTGACATTGTTTTAAGCTGCTACTACTTATATGTTTGTGATATATTGTATTTGGAAGAAAATAAATAAACAATTCTACTTAATTCATGTTTAACAGCACTACCATAAAGTAACATAGACTACTTACGCCTACTGCTGCTACTATCAAATAAATAAGATTATTATTGTTACAATAATACAATAGAGGCTGTTTGGATTGGAATGAAATTTTCGATCTTTGTTTGTTAATTTGTTTATTAATAATAAGGTTTGATTTGTTTTGCGGTAGGGATTAATTTGTCTTTTTAAGTGATTTAGTATTTCGTACCCTGTTGATCTGGTTACTAAAAATTCAACCTTCCGATTTGTTAAGAAATGTGGCAGACAACTTGCAGTTCAGGCAATGCAGAAGGCACTTGTGGAAAAACTTATGATTTGAAACACCATGACGCTGTTTTTAACGAGTTGATACAAGAGTGCAAGCACAGCGCTCCAGGAGCTCGTTTGTCAGCACGGCTCCGTATGGCACTAGAAAGGTAAGAACTATGACTAAGGTCATATCTTAAGGAAAATGATATAAAATATAAACTATAAATTTCTTTTTAATTCTAAGTGTAAACTTAAGAGTGAGTATAGAATAAATAAACAAAACTATGAAAAATATTTAGGTTTTCTGAAGACGGACTTTTAAAATTAAAATGCTGGGAAACTATGTAAAATTAGATTTTGTCATTTTGCCAGCGAATTCATAAGAATCATCATCTATGAATTTTTCTTTGTGTTAAATTTAAACCCATTGTTTATTGTTTTGTACTTCCTTATATATAAACTTGTCACTGATTGAGTAGAGATTTCAATACCTACCAGAAAAGCCATTATAAAAAATAAATCATTATAATCAACAGCCTGTAATTGACTACTGCTGATGAATATAATGCATCGAGCTTTAGCAAGCAAAGGAATGAAGATGAATGTTAGTAAGACATAAGTGATGGTTTTTTTAAAGGGAGGACACTATGATACAGTGAGTTCCTGATTGTAGGAGAAAAAATTTAGTAAGTGAATGAGTTTGTATATTTGGATTCATTGTTTAAAAGAGATAGAAAATATGAAGGTGACAATGAAAGGCGAGCAAAAGCTGGTAATCAGGTTAATAGAGCCTTGCACTCCTTTATGAAAATTCAGAATTTGTGTAATATGGCCCGTCTGGTGGTTCATCACAATTTCATCAGCGGGGGTGCTTGTTTCTGTACTCTACAGTAGGGTAGTGAAAGTTGGGTTTGGCAGTCGTCATGAAAGCAGACTGAATCGAGTGGAAATGAAAGCATTAAGAAGTATGTGTGGTGTAACTTCGAATGATAGAATAAGACAGTGACGTGGAATACAAGGTGTTGTGACAAAAGTTGAAAAGGGGATGTTTAGATGGTTTGGGCACATAGAGAGGATGGATGAAAGACGACTGGCAAAAGAAATTTACATTGATAATGTGGACGGTAGGGGAAGACCATGGAAAACATACCTTGACTAAGTTGCTGAAGTTTTTAAAGGCCAGATCAAGAGTACCCTTAACCGGTGGGTTTGCATGAATAGAGTAATGAGTGTGGAGGAAGCAAGGAAAGTATGCCGATATAAAAGCAGATGGAGATCTGTGATCTCTACCTATCCCTACGAGAGACAGGCTTGACAATATGTATGTAGATATGTAAAAATAGGGCTTTGTTTAGCTGGAAGAATTTTTCTAAAATTGTCATGGGGGCAGGCAGACTGGTGAATAGAGGAATATGATAATTTATGATAGCTATCATTATGATTATCAGCTTATGGCAGTCTATTGCTGGAAATGAGTTTCACCCATGGCATGCCACCTAACCTTATCTTTGGTTACAAGTATCCAGTCTCTGGCAGCAGCTCTACACAGATTGTTGTTCTATCTAGGTGGGGAATGTCCAACACTATGTTTATTGAGATGCTATCTATACCCCAGCACTCATCTACTCCAATAGTTGTCGATTCTCCAGCAAAATGTGTCCAGTCCATGACATATGTGATGGCTATGCCACCGTCAAATATTTGCTATTAAGCATCACTCTATTACCAGTGCAAGATGCAGAATGTGCAGAAGAACTTGAAAGTTCAGGTGAAAAGATATAATTAGAAACACTTCTCAGACCTTATGCTACTTCAGTTATATGTTTCCTTAAACATTCAATGTTTACGATACAATGCTACAATATTACTAATTTTTTATGAAAAAAATTTAAAAAATAACATTTTGTGAAATAAAAGATATTGCTTTAGGGATAAACTACAATTGTGTAATTTCTTTACACTGATACAAGGATATCTTGTATATTTTGAATTGTGTTTTAATTTAATTCGCCTAAACCCTTTCATGTGCAGGATGTGTCCTGTGGAGCGACGTGCTGTATGCACTCGTACTCGCGACGGTTGTGCACCGCTGTTCGTGGCGTGTCGACGCGGCAACGTAGAGATTGTGGAGTACCTTGTGCACGTGTGCAATGCCGAGTTGGAGCAGCGCGGCGTATACGAGGCACCCGATCAGGACAGTGCACACACTGTTACGCCACTGTGGTGTGCTGCGGTGGCGGGACGGTTAGCCGTACTACGAGCATTAGCCGATGCAGGCGCTGATCTAAACGCGGGCAGCGACAGTGGCTCTACACCTGTACGCTCCGCGTGCTTTATGACGCATCTAGATGTTGTGCGATTTTTGGTAGAGCGCGGCGCCGACATCCACCGTCCGAACCACAATGGTGGCACGTGTCTCATCAACTCCGTGCAGTCCGTTCGTCTCTGCACTTTCCTGCTAGAGCATGGCGCACAGGTATCTCTATTTTATAATGCAGTATATTTTTGATAATTACATTACATCACGGATACATTTTTAATTATTAATTTTTAAATAGAATATTGTAGTACGTTTGGACATAACATAACTTATACAGGTAAAATAAGTCTAAGAAATTCAATCTTAAAAAAATTTAGAAGACTTGCAAAGTTTTTTACATTACTACATTATTATTAACTAATCCTGAATGTGTTTGAAAAAGTGGATCACATTAAGAGTTCAATAGAAATTAGATCCAAATCCTAAACATTATATCGTAAACAGAACCCCTAACTGATTAAGTTAATGCTAAATTACTATTGAATAAACAGATGTTATTATTTTGTGTTTTGCTATGTAAATTCCATGGATTCATATTGTAAAAAAATATTGTATATTGGAAAGTTATTGTTTTATAATAACGCATCCTGATATTCATATCATTATGTGAATATGGACAGTCAAAAGTTTTACTTAGCTAAGATCCGCGACAAGCAAAACAATAACAGAAAATTAATAATGTGTGTCTTTCCGTTGAGTTTAGTTGATTTATTTGGAACTTAAACCAAAAACTTACCGAAAATCGGCCATCAACTCTCCACCCACCAACCACTATACACAACGCCAAACACACACTATCACTTTTCCATCTTGTAAACGACACGTGTTTCGCCCCAACACGAGGCATCTTCAGGTATAGTAGACTCTACGGAAGACAACCGAAAAGTGACAAGACACTTTTGGAAAAGTGATAGTGTGTGTTTGGCGTTGTGTATAGTGGTTGGTGGGTGGAGAGTTGATTGCCGATTTTCGGTAAGTTTTTGGTTTAAGTTCCAAATAAATCCACTAAACTCAACGGAAAAACACACATTATTAATTTTCTGTTATTGTTTTGCTTGTCGCGGATCTTAGCTAAGTAAAACTTTTGACTGTCCATATAGTGATGGATTTCCGCAAAGTAACGCCTGACTCCATTAATAATCATTATGTGAAATAAAAGATATTGCTTTAGGGATAAACTACAATTGTGTAATTTCTTTACACTGATACAAGGATATCTTGTATAACGCATCCTGATATTCAATTAATGTATTAATAATTATCGTTATTATTACAATTGTAATAATTACGATACTTATTTTTTTATGACTTAAAAAAATGGAAAACTATTGAAAAATTATCTGACAAGCTGTTATTAAACATCGCAAACCATAGCTTCTGCGGAAGAGGCGTGAATGGGTTGTGTAATCGTAGGTGGACGCGCGAGATATGCAATTGAAAACTGCGCTGCACTACGCCATACAAGAGCACCGGGTGGAAACTGCACGTTTGCTGCTAGAGCATGGCGCCAACCCGTACCTGGCGTCGCGCGCCGGAGACGACGCAATGCGCACCGCCTGCCTGAGGGGTGCTGCACAAGTAAGTTTTCATGACCCTCATTCCTCATTTTCCCATGTATAATGTGGAGATATCCCGAATCATTTGTACTGTGAAATTTATAATGATGTTATAGTTCATAGTCAACTTTGTTAAGTTTGCACATCTTGTTCTTATAAAATTAAATTGTTTTATCGATACATCCGGCGTCCATCTGATGACCTGTGTGTTGGAAACATATTTTGCACATATGCATAAAACACCTCGGTCCCTTCGATTTTTAAAAAATCGTTTCTGCGTTAATTAATTAATATTTCCGAGATAATTGACCATGATAACAGAGGACTGACCATGAGCTTGCGCGTTTTCGACGGGGCACCTCGTACAGCGGGAGTGTCGCGGCGGAAAGAGCGCTCGTACCGAAACGGAAAAGAAAGCGAAAAAAAATCATGTCTGAATTAAACTTGCATATTCAGACTAATGACGACCAATTGGCTCAGTGGCGGGGCTCTTCGCCCGCGCAGTCAAGTCGCGAGTCCGATTCCCGCATCGAAATAAATATATGTATGGATTACAAATATTTATTTCGAGTCTGGTAACCCCGCCAATCCGCATTGGACAAGCGTGGTTAGTTAACGTCAGTTTCTCCAGCAAAGGAGAGGCCCGTGCTTAGCAGTGAGTCATATATGGGCTGTTAAAAAAAAATCAGACTAATAACTAAAATGTTTGTTGGTAGATCGTGAGCCTCCTGTTCTCATACATGACGTACTCTCCGGAACGCATGGCGGACGCCTACGAGTTGCTGGGCGCCACGCAACTCGACGAGTTCAATGATGTGGCCGCCGCGCTCGCCTCGTGGCGCCGTGCTACCGGTGAGTGTAGTCACGGTCTTATGCAAAGGCCTAGTAACGAGGAACAATTTCAGTGGTGAGAGATTAGTACGATCGTGTCATAACCTTTCTTTCGCGTCAACGCCGCTGTACGTCGTTGCTATCGATAGGTGCACGCCAGTTGAGTAACAAACAGCGGAAGAGCACAAGTCAGCCTATGGACTTTGAGCACGAGCCTCAGATACTCCGTGAGCAGCAGATTGAGGTTTGCTAGAAATTACCTGTCTTGGACACTAGGTAACTGAAGTAGCTTACTCTTCTCTAATGAGTACGAGCTTAAACGTGTCATCTCGACTGAGTGGGAACATATTCCACAGGACACTATCAAAAGCCAGGTGGAAAGCATGCCAAAAAGATTACATGCCGTAATTGCTATAAGGGGAGGGTCATACTTGTAGCTTTAATTTCACTACACCCATAAAAATGTCAATTTTCACACGGATTTCTGTTTACATTGACTAAAACACTGATTTTAGGATTTAAGTGATAAAAAATTCTAAAAGAGAAAATAGACATTTCTAGTCATCTAAGTGAATGACGTACTAAAAATATTAATATGGTCCATAGAAAAGCCAATGACTGTAAGGTGCCCGTTTTTTGCAATATTGACATATTGGTATTTAATTTTCAACATAACATCTTATAGACAGAATCCTGAAAAGTTGATTAGAATTTTTCGATGTATATTTGTAATACTTTAAGTGTAATACTATATCATATGGCCTACTTGATATTTATTCCGAGTCTGGTAATTCCGCCAATCCGCATTGGGTAAGAGTGGAGGTTTAATGTCCTTTTCTCCAGAAATGGAGAGGCTTTGTTTAAAATAAAAAAGTTTTACAGGTATCCGTCATTCGACTCAGGAGTACATAGAGAAACGTCCGGAGCGCGAATCATACGCGGCGCTTGGCGGAGCGCTCGAGTGGCGCACCATAGCAGAGTTAGAGGCGGCCGCCGCGGATATGGATGCGCTACGGGCACAAGCTCTTCTTGTGGCCGCCCGGCTATTGGGCCCTGCGCATAAGGACATGGTGTTCCGACTTACTTACCGGTATGTTAGAGAAACTGTAGGTATCCTAACACTGAGCGATCATGCTCGACATCGGATGCGCATTACGCTCTGTCTATCAATGAGGTGCCTGCTGCCTACCAAAAATTTTATGATTTATGAACCCCCCCTCTACCATTTTTCCCACTCGTGGGAAAAATGGTAGAGGGGGGGTTCATAAATCGATCGTCAAAATCGATCATCAAAATCGACGTCACGTATGCTATTTTATATTCAGAAATTATAAATATATATTAAAACAGTAATTCCAATTATTTTATTTATTATTATATTAAATTGTTCTATATATTATCTGCGCGCCCTGGTTTCGTACACACCTAATGAAAAAAATGTGATAAACCTCAAAGAAAACAATAGCACGAAACACAGAAACAAAGCTTTACTTTTGCTATAAAAAAGAAACTGGAATTGAATATGAATTAATGTCAATCTATCAATACTAACATTTATTTCGTTAATCATAGCTTGTTTTGTATAATCTAATCATACTACTGACGCCATCTATTAGTTATATATAAAATTATCTTTTATACAAACCTTGTCCTGATAATAACAAACACAATAAAAAAAAAGAATAATTTAATTTGATGCAGTGATCCTAAAGTAACGCGTGTACATACATTTTTATTTATAGTTCTTTTTTAAATATTGATAAATTAATATGTTAAAATACATTTCAATGATTCCCCTGTCGCACGATGTCATATTTTATTGAACCTTCCACTTTCCCTCCTTACGTATGACGTAACTTATGGATGGCCCCTTACAAGGAATAGCCTTTTCCTTTGACCATTTAATATCGTAAATACCAGCTAACGCCCATATTCTGTGAGTGTGTGTTATTTCTCAAGCCTAGATGGCTCCTATGTATGTATATAAACCACATACGTTCCTCTTTAAACTACTTATTATTGGCAATTAGCATGATAATATAATAATATTTTATTATTTAAATTGTAATATAGTGTCACTTCTTAATTTGGTTACCTCGTCTCCAGGGGTGCGTCGTATGCGGACGCGTTTCGCTACCAGCGTTGCATCGACCTATGGACCTGGGCTCTAGAAATTCACATCGAAAAGGATTCACTTCTCTACACAGGTGAGCTATTTACGTACGCACGCACGCACGCACGCACACGCGCACACACACGCACACACGCATATATACATATGTGTGTATATATATATATATATATATATATATATATATATATATATATATATATATATATATATATATATACATATACATATATACGTACATAAATTAAAATAAGTAATTGGATGTTATTATTTAAATAAGTCAGTGGTGTTTCATCTACGGTTTGTACACGCAGACACATGTCATACGGCAAGCGCATTGACGCGACTCTTGCTGGACGCTGGTGCGGGTCGACTGGAGCGTGCGCGAGGTCTGCCCCGTCACGAGGATGTGTTGCGCGTTTTCAGCTTGCTGGCTGACAACTTACCCGGTCAGTATCCTGTACCATTATTGTTACATATACATACTATTCGATTTCGGACACATTATTCGTCGAAAACTAGAAGAAATTGATCCTCTATGCAAATGTTGAGGTGAAAAGGTCCAGAGGTATATTCCCGATAAGATGGTCCGACCAACTAAAGCAGAACAGTTTCGTAGAAGTGGTTCGATTGGCAGCTGACCGCAACAATTGGAAGAGCATAACGAACCGCTGGGTGAAGTCTGGTGATCGCGATCTTCAGTTATGAAGGATCGGCCCGAGAAAGAAATACAATTATTGTTACATAAAGATGAATTGTGTACTCTTCTGACCAAGTTTGATCCTTTAACGTGCTCCTTGTGATGAAATTATTTACACAAGGAATGGACAACGAAAAAACACATCAAAAAGGTAGATTCGGGCGAGAGAGCGTCTTCTGTGTTCGGGCACACAGGAAAAATAATTATATTATATAACTCGCATTGGTGTCGTTTCGAGGTTGCAGTAGGCGAAGGGCTTTGATAATACCATCAATTTATTTCTATGAACTGAAATAGAAAAATACATTACAGTTCGTAGAACTACAAGGCAAAAAGTTTATCGGCGTATTTTAATGTAGTAGGCAACAGGTGTCAATAACTATAATAAAGCATTTTATCAAGTGATACATGGTATATTGAAAAATGGAACGAACGATGGATGACACAGGTCGTTTCAGGTTTTTTACGTTACACGTTACATCTTGATAAAATGATGGCCATTCTACAAAATACTTCCAAAGACTTCAGTTACTGTAAAATGTCACAATACTAGCATTTAATTGATTTCACTCCACTTATATACCTTAATCGAACTACAATACAATCCACCACACTTAAACAATATAAGTATTAATAACATGATAATGAAATAAAAAAAACGCCTCTGATTGGAGAGAAATATTAAAAAATGGTTATATATGAAATTGCGAAAATATTATCTTTTATATAGTAAAAAAAATGAATAATACGTATGATGTGTAGAATGTCGGCGGGCGCTAGAGGCGCGACCGGTACATAAGAAGCAGGCGGAGACGTTCGACCGCGCCCTGCGTTGCGTCACGCATTTGCTGCACTTGCTGTTACGCACTGCGCGCGGAGACCAGCTCGCAGAGGTGCGGACTCGAGTCCGCCGTCTGGTGGCACGCGATGTACGCAGCGCACACACCGGCGACACGCTGCTGCACTTGTGCGCGTCGCGCCTTAACGTCATACGCTCCACATACTTCGCGGATGAGGTCGCTGTGCCCGTGAGTATTTTTTAATGGGACAGGTAGACAAACGAGCAGGCGTATCACCTGATGGAAAGCAATCAACGCCACCGATAGACATGCTCAGTGCCATGGGCATTGCAAAAGCGTTGCCGGTTTTTAAGGAAAGTGAAGATTTGTTTTTTAAAGGTTTCATTGTCGTATCGGTTCGGAAACACCGCTGAAGGCACGGTTCCACAGGGTAGAGGCTTGTGGAAAGAAAATACTTGAAAACCGCACCATACTGGCCACTAGATGGTGGGGATGAAACTTTTTCTATCTTTTTAATGAGTATCCCCCGTACGTAACGTGAACGTGGTATACCCTGCTCCTAAATCACTTTTAATATACCTTAATAGTATAATGTACTGTAAT
The DNA here is from genome assembly GCA_031353405.1 of Baronia brevicornis. NCBI lineage: Eukaryota > Metazoa > Arthropoda > Insecta > Lepidoptera > Papilionidae > Baronia > Baronia brevicornis. The sequence goes on from JASFAT010004628.1 coordinate 156,868, forward strand.
TGTCTTACAAATAACTTTCTGATTTATTAGAGTACTTATAGTACATAAAATGACCTTGTATTTTTAAAATTTCCGTAATAACTTTAAAATCCCGCACTCTGTTTGCCAAGATGCAGTCTTCATTCTAGCACTCATCTACTTCAACGGTTATCAATTTTCCGACAAGCGTGACCAACTTATTGCCACTTCAGTATGCTAACTCAAAGGATTATGTCGGTGACTTTGATTCTCCGGCGCAGTTCCTATCCGGAAAACCAAAAGTCATTCAGTTAGATGAAGCGACGATCTGCGCAGGGTGGTGGGGAGAAATTCGCGTAGTTTAAAATCGGGCTGGGTCAATATCACTTAAGGTAGTCCAATACTTGACATAAGGAATAGGTAGGGATACATTGCATCCTACTACTAGTCGTAATAAGCAGCGAGTGCTTGTTGCCTAAAGATTGTTAGTAACAACAACTCTCCTATTCCAACTTGGAATAAGCTTCTGCTGTTTGACATATTTTTTAAAAGGATGTCTATGATGATGATTACTCTGTAGACGAGCGTTCCTAGAAGACCAGAGCCTACTAGGATTGTTTCAGAATAAAATATCGCAATGAAAATATCGAAATCTCTGCAAATATCGTGGAAACGTCACATCAAAACTATAATTAATAGCATGTAACAATATAAATTGCATGCGCTTCAATAGAACTCTTGCTGAGCATACAGCAATTTGAGATCGTAGTCTATGTTCTCTTGCGCACTGCATTATCCCACTGTCCCTATACCACACCTGATCCGCTTGTAGTTTTCTGGGTGAACTAACAATAAAAGTAAGAAGTTGACAATCTTTCGACTTATTGCATTGTCTATTAGTATGATTATGTTTAATGGTCTATATCAAAACTGTGTTTGTTGTCAAAGAATTTTTTACGTCCTTATATGTGGCACGTAAAGTTTTATACTCGAACGTGACAAACTTGAACGTTATACTTACTAAAAGCAACAAGTGTAATGATTGGTACAAAGTCTTGATTATTGGCTCCATTGCTTCCAGCCCGTGTTCCCGTCGGTGGAGGTGGTGGATCTGCTACTTGAGTGCGGCGCGGACCCGTGCGTGCGCAACGAGGCGCGCTCCACGCCGCTTCACGTCGCCGCCATACCCTATAACTTCTCCACAGAGGTATGTATGTCGTATTTGTCCTCTTCCCCTGCCCATAAATCTTTCAAATATTATATAACAAAAAACATCTCATATCTGAGAATCGTGGACATCATTATGTTGTCCGTATCTGGAGTGTGTTATTGATTTTGTTTATTAATATTTTTTTTTCTATCATCTTGACGATAATGTTACCAAATTAACTTTTTAACAGAGTCCCTCCTACGGTTGTCTGAAAGAAATCGCTATTAGCGATAAGACCGCCATTTGTTCATAAATATTACAATCAATAATTGTACAACTTTGTTTTTGGTATACAATAAAGAATCAATTATGTGGTTGAATTTGGTAAAAACTAATAAATGCCCAGAATAAAATACCTTTTCACTTCTACAGTATTGGATCATCGTAGACCCCTACCAAGACGCGTCACCTAGCCCGATATCTATCCAGTCTGTTAGCCGCCCTGCGCAGATTGTCGCGCTATCTAGCCAAGGGGCGTCCAACATTGCATTTAATTTACCGAGGTGCAATTTCTACTCCAGCACTCATCTAATCCCTCGATTGTCAGTTTTTCGACAGACATGTGCAGCCTAATACCACTTTACTTTGTTAACTCAAACAGCTATGAGGTTCTCCGGCGTATTTCTTCATTCCGAATCATATCCACCAGAGGAACTCCGAGCATAGCTCACTCCATAGTTCTCTAAGCGACTTTAAGCTTATGTGATTTAGTCACCACAGAGAATATTGATTATTATCTGTATTGGATAATTCGAAACAAAATATAGTACGCGGTCATAAATATAACACAGATAAGGTCATGCAAACCTAAAACTAGCAGAAAATAGGTGATTTTTTTATATTTTTAAATACATATTTAAACATATGCTGCTCCTAAATCATTTTTAATGTACCTTAATAGGTACTGTAAGCCACAACAAGGCTTATCAATAGCTGACTGGTTTATTAGATTACTTAAGTGCTTTAATTATGAAACTATTTTTAAGATTTCCGAAATATCACCTTCAAATCCCGCACTACGTTTGGCAAAATGCGGTCTTCATTCCAGCACTCTATCATCATCTACTACAACTTTATTACTCGGTGAGATTGGATGAATCAACGTCCAAGCGATTTGTTTTGATGATGGTTTTTTTTAAACATATGTATCTTGCAGTTAGTGGAGCGTCTGCTGGAAGGCGGTGCGCACTTGGACCAGCCGAACAAGTTCGGCGATAGCGCGGCCGAACTGGTGACGCTCAACCGAGGTTCGCGTGTCCGGCCGCTGCGCTACCTAACGCTGCGCTGCCTGGCCGCGCGCGCTGCGCTCCAAGCTCCTCGTCCAGCGCGCCGCGCCCTTCCTGCAACATTGCACGCCTTCCTCGACCTGCATCGGGCTTAAATTGCCTTCTTCTGTTGGTGTTGTACCCCACCTTATTCCAATTTACTCGTTTCCTACTTGACTTGTACCTCACTTTATTCCAATTTACTCGTTTCCTACTTGACTTGTACCTCACCTTATTCCAATTTACGCGTTTCCTACTTGACTTGTACCTGAGTGTTTCACGGCTTCATGATTTTTGCTGCGTAGTAGAGCTCTATCTTGCTTTTTCAGTCTGTTTTCTCCATTTGGATCTCGCAACTGTGAAGTTAATCGTCCCTCCTCCCAAACTCAATGCAGTTGCTATCATGAATTTCCCTTCACATCTATAATACTTATTACTGCCTATGACTCTCAACTTTTAAGTTATTAATCCAACTGCAGCAGACAGAAGGAACTGTTATTGATTATATTGACTTTCCTTAAAATTTGCGCACTCTAATATATGTAATGGTATTTTTTTTCAGTTAAGGAATTCGCAATGCGTTTTCTTTTGCTATTCTCACTTTACCCTAGTCTAAAATCTATGCACCTGAGAGTACTCCCCAATCTTTAGTATAATTTGATTTTTTTACTTTGAATCTCGCTTATTTCAATCACTGTTATGATTGTTATACCATAATCTTGCATTTGAAATATCATAAATTTTTAATACATAAATGTTAAAATAGGGTAATTTTGTCATGTAGTAGTAGAAAAATAAGTTTATAATAGTTCTCAATTGTTTCCCATTCAGAAATGAAAAAGTATATTATAATACAAAAATTACAGTATAATTTGGGTTAAAGTGTGAGTAGTCTTATTAATATGCAAACTATTACTACTTATATCTCAATAGACTAAAATAATAGTAAAAATAGCTTTGTATAATCCTTTGCTACGTGTGAAACAAATATAGCATTTCTGCTTCATACAAAGCATAGCATTAATAGGTTAATCACAGTTTCAGTGATTGAAATGGTTTTATGATTAATATTAACATTATTTTATTAGGTAGGGAAAAAATGACATAAAAAGCAAGTTTTAGATGTAAAGTTAAGAAAAGAAAATATTGAAGGTTTGTTCCGCACATACTTTAAACATTGTCATTATTACATTTTTCTCAATATATTTATAACAATTTTAAAGACCTCTCAATCATTGATCTCCTATTTTAGAATAATTATTTTATGTTAAATTAATAATTAAAGAATTTAGCACTAAAGTAGCTTTAAATAATGTGGTCTCAATGTGATATTTACATGAATGTATGGGAACGGAATTTTACCGAACAAACTGTACTCATAGGTTAGTCAATTAAATTAGACGTGTTCATGTCTGTACCATGTTTCCTATATTCTTGTAAAAGATTAATTACATATTTATTCAATTAATTGTTTTTTTATTTTAGTGGAAATATCATAGTAGGTCAATATAACTGAACAATCACAGATCTACGTTCTTGTTCTCCATAAATTGTTTTAAATCTGGACTGTGTGTTACAGAAGCAAGACATGAGAGTGTGTTGTGCAATGAAGACAGAATTGCATTCTGTCTCTTTTGTGCTTTTTAATATAACTTTGATTATAACTATAATCTAGACATAACTATAATTATAATGAAAGGAATAAAGCAATAAAACAATCTAGCAAGCTGCTTACAGACGCTTGTTGCTCAACCGGCGTACACCCATCGATAACAGCAACGTACAGCGGCGTAGATGCGGATTTATAACTGCTTCGTTGCAAGAGAATATGGGAATGAAAAAAAAATATATATATACTAGATAACTTTATATTATCATTTTTACAAATTTTACAGCACTTAAATAATATTTACATAAATTAATACAAGAGATCCAAAAAGCATAATTCTTATATACAAAGAAGTTTTGAATATAAAAAAGAACACGTCGAGTATAGTGACGATGCAGCAGACTTGTAGAGCCAGTAAAAATCTAATAAATCTTTTACATTTTTATCTTAATTTAATTTAATGTCACAACTGGAGAAGTTGCATATAACAAAGTCAGTAATTTTATGTTGAAAACAAGTGCTCAGTATTACATCTTACAAGGCGTGAGTTTTCCTTTAAATAATTAACTTTTTTGGACATTTACATATTTTTAATATCGTGCAACGTAACTACTTAATAATATTATATGTTTTTTGAGATAAATTTCAAGACGTTAGATGCTAGGTATTAAAGGCGGTAATTTTTTAAACCAATCCTGTGGTTATATCAAAAACTGCTCGAGTGCATGAAAAACAAGTGGAATTTTACCTAGGTAGTTTATAATAGTTTATATTGAATGATTTATTACAAGCCAGATTTGCATGTAATAAAAATAGTAACACAAGCAGCCTGACTACATTTGTGTATATTAATGCACATATTTCTTATTATATTATCGTCTTTTTTAAGCATGTGTAAAGAAGTGCAGTAGATTACAGTTCAAAAGTGAGTAGGTGTGGTGCTTGCTGATCACTAAGAGAACGTTCAAGACGTTAACAGTACGATGCAGTTAACACGTGTGTGCGAGTAAGATAGTGATGATAGCAGCGCTGAGCGGTATGACCGAAGGGGTGAGGTGGGGTGCGATGCCTCGCGCTATGTTGCGTCGATGCTTGTCTACGACGAAGATGCGCCCGCCCATGTCTGAGGACAAAAATTTACATTATTTGTGGAGAATATTAACCCTTTCAAGACGAACGCTCTTTCCACCGCGACACTTCCGCTGTGGGACGAAGTGCCCCACCCAAGACGCGCACATAGCACCATGGTCAGTCCTTCGTCATCATTGTCAGTTATCTCAAAAATATTAATTAATCAACACAGATACGAATGTAGAAAACGATTGTTCAAAAGTCGAAGAACTCAAAGTGTTGTCTGCATATGTGCGAAATATATTTTCAACACCCAGGTCATCAGATGGACGCCGGATATATCCGGCGCTCATCCACACAGGTCATCAGTTGCACGCCGAATATATCCCGCACATTTATCCGGTTAAAATAAATTATTTTATACATAAAAATTAAAGATCAGTTTCCGAAAATATTTTACGTAATACTTTAATTAACGCTCAACAATATTCGGCTACACGCATCCAATTTTTACTAGCTACTCTTCACACATCTGTCTCCATATCGTCTGGAGGCGTCTCTTACTAAGTTTGTCAAGACACAGTCTTCACTACAACGATCGTCTATCTAACAGTTGTTGGTTCTCGGAGAAACATGACCGTCTAATTTCCACTACAGTGTGCTTGCTTAGTCAAAAAGCAGTTTTCCGTTTTAATTCTTCATTTTAAATCATAAACCTAGAACCTTTTCATAACTTTTGGAGTGACTTTGAGCTTGTGGAGCAGACGAATTGTCCGTGTCCACGTTACAGTACCGTGAGTACATATATATACGTAATGAAACAGAAGAGAACAAAAACACGAAGCAATATCACAATCACTTTATGTTCTTTCAGATAGCACTGCGGAGAGTTTACCCTTATGGAGTGTTCACCGCTAACTAAATCATAAAATAAGCTTGTTGGTTTATGTATTGACTACACCTTAGGTGCTGCCACTGTTACGGGGGAGATATGGCAGCCGGACATGGCGTCAACCCAATTATCGGCCTGCTCAACCAACGGGGCTGCCAACGTCACGGTCAAACTTTGTCTATGGTGATCGGACATGGCGTCAATCCAATCATTGGCGAGCTTTAACAACAGAGTCTCTATTATCACGGCCGCTGTAAGTGGAACGCGTTACAGACGTAACAGTAAACTTACCTGGGTGCGTGAAAGAATGGTAGCAGACTATGTCGGACTACGAGGTATCGGAAATGACGAGTTAAAAACTTCGAGTATACATTTCCCTTTTAAACGTTTGTCGTATTCATACGAGTTCGAGTTCACGTTACAGCACTGTGAGTACTTAGATATACGTAAACTTACCGGGGTGTGTGAAAGAGTGGTAGTAGACTATGTCGGGCCACGAGGTATCGGGCGTGACGGGCAACTCGGCGGCCGCACCTCGCTCGCAACTCCAGCGCAACGTGCGGTTGTACGCACGGAACGTGGCGAAGGTGTCGTCGTTGCGCGGGTCAGCGTCGGACCCGCGGCGGGCGATGCACAGCGGGCCGGCGGCCGCGGGGCTAAGCCGCCCTCGACGTGTGGCCCGCGCGCCGGCCAACACACGCACTTGGCCTTGTGCCGCGTCTCGCAGACGCTCTAGCCCGCCGTGTGGTTCGGTAGTTACTACCAGTGGGTGATACTCGCTGGCTGAGTGTGGATCGTTGCCACCGAATACCTGCGCATCGTGTTCATAAGAGTGGTTTATCTTTAGAAAGTCGGTCTGTGTAAATATTACTATCATTGAAAACATGTTGTGTGTACCGATACGACATTGAAACCTTCAAAAAACAAGCCTACTCATATCTTAAAGGCCAGCAAGGCAACTATGATGCTTCTGGTGATGTCTACGGACCGCGTTGATTACTTTCCATCAAGTAATACGCTTGCTCGTTTGCCTCCCTATTCCATAAAAAATACAATGAGAAATATAAAGATTGTTCATCGGTCGCAATATTAGAAACTTTTTCATAGTACTTTCACTATTGTAGAGCAATTAAGTTCAATCACACTTATGTTTGCTGCAACTTTTTTAAACTTAATGTCTATGGTGGCAATTGTATACATTTAAGAAACATATGTATGTATATACATGTGCAAATTGTAATTTAATTATAGCATTTACACGTGCATATTTAATGAAGTAATGTATTGATTTATTAAAAAAAAAATTCTAGTCAAATGGCGTTCGCTGCTTTGCTATCTCGTTCACATTGCAGCTCCTCATATTGACCTATTTCTTACGAACTATAACAGATCTTTATCACCCTACGACAGCCCACTGTTAGACACAGCCCTTCTAGTCACATCTTCGACTACCCGTATCCAGTTACTGTTAGTCACTTCGTGAGGTATGGCTAATACGTGTACATAATATAAAAATGATTCCTATTTCCCTTGGTCTTGAACTTGAGAACGACCTTACGGATTTCACCCATCTTAATAATAATAAGATTCTTTATAAAAGTTCTTATGGGAAAAAAAATTAGAAAATTGCGTAGAAATTTAAAAAAATCAGAATAGCGCATTTGACAGTTCTTTATGAACCTCGCACGTTTGAAATATATAAATAATGTGTTTCTGAAATAACCTTTTTTTAATTAAGGCTCGAAATGATTATTCATAGCTAAGATCGCACGTCTATTGGGCCAGCTAGTGTTCAAATATTATTCAAATTTACCAATCAAAAACATTAGTACGATTATGAGACAACTCACCCGCAGAGTGTAGTGCAGACCTCGGCGCATCTGCAAATCCGGAGCAAGCTGCCCGTTCACGTACCAGGCGAGGGTAGGCGCAGCGCGACCTCGTCCCGCCAGACCACGTCTTCCACCGCTAGGCCCTAGACGGAACGTGAACACACGTAGCGCTGGATCGAACAACTCCGCTGGCTCCCAAGGAGTCGGTGCTGGGCGCTTACCGCTGCAAAAATGGCAGAATTTAATAAAGGATTGTAAAGCCGGCAATACATGTTGGCCTAACATTGCCAAGCGAAGGCCAATACCAAGGTATTGACAGCATGTTTGCCTCGTTTTGCCATCGTTCGACATCTATTGCCTTGGTGGCCGAGCGGATGCCAGCGCCAACGTGTATAGAACTCATTCGACGTAGCTTTTGACCACTCGCGGTCGCTCGCGAACACTTGTTTCCGTTCGGAGTGGTGTCTGTTTTTCTACACAAATCTAAGGCCTCCTACGCTCGGTCGAGTGTTGACACGTTCGTCCGCTCGCTATTATGCGGTTTTCTGCAAACTTGCCGAAAATCTAGATAAGTTATTATTATGTATAAGTTTGAATATAATATTATGATGATATCATAGGCAGTACAAAACTAAAAGTGAAGGAATTTGCTGTGGTTTCTTTCCGAGGATATCGTACGAGGCGACGATAGAAACTGCCTGTAACTAAAAGCTAATGCCTCCTGAAGTCACTCGCCAAGCGTTGAGGCAAAACCTCTCAATTTTAAAGGAAACCAATGTCCAAGTGAATTATTACGAATGTATTGATTGATTGAAAAAAAAACATTTAGGAGTAGTTTTGTACCGTGCATGCTTATTATAGAAAAGTATATTTTATATAAAATACTATTATTATATCAAATAAAATGTTTGGCTAAGTGTGTATTGGTTACTGTTGGTAAAAATAAAATTGTATTTATTTAACTATGATTTCAGTATTGAAGTGCAGAATAAATTATTGTATTCGACAAAGTTTCTTATTTTAGGTGTGCTAACATAAATTCAAAAAGACCGGCTATGTTTCTGCAATGGTTCCGGTGTTACAGATATCTATAATAATAATAATACCTTTATTCCCTCACATTTTACTGGACTACCCACATTAAGATTCCCTATGTTGTGGAAAACTAGGCTCTTCCCTTAGTTAATTATACTATAGGCGGAGTTTATTGCTTTCCATCGGGTGATACGCTTGGTTATTTGTCTTCCTATCCCAATCAAACAATAAAATATCCCAAAAAGGTGAACTACGCTTTTGTTCAAAAAACTTAGGAGAAAGTTTACATTATAAATTTGAAGCAGTCGTTCTCAGGAGGGTTCTGCGCTAGTCGTAACGCGACGTCACTGCGATGATAGATGCGGTGGTAAGCGGGCTCAAGCTCGTGATCCAATGGTCCGATCGCCCACACGATGTATTGAGCGCCCTCTGTCGACCATGCGCGATCCATCGTTTCGTCTGTCAAAACGACGAATATATTATACTTACTATAAGTACAACGATATCATACACATTGTAAAACGAACGGAGCACAAAGAAATATCGCTGTTTCATTTATAGAGGGAGCCACAGTAAATAACAATTTGTTTAGTACATGTATATTTCATAAGTATTTTGCATCTTACAACGCTGGTCGGGCGGAACGCAACCTCAATGAATGATTTTACGTGGCAGCTCCATGTAGCTTACATCTCCAAATTACCAATGACTTAAACAGTCACTATACATACAAATTTTGCCTTAATTACTGTTTTTGTGAACATGGTTAGTTCAGTCGTAGATCTATAGAAGAATCTCTAAACCACGATTACTAATATAACTATAAGATATATGATATATACAAACGAGGGGCTAATAATGATCCATGAAACTCCCTATTTCCTGGGGATTCTTTGGTTACTACTAATTCCTCTTGTAACTGCACTAGTCTCTCTTGCTCTGCACAAAATATCAAGAAGCCGTCATTACCAATTCATCGTCGTCGGTTCTATTACATAACGTGCAGGCCTTTGCTTCCTTTCGGCGAAGTTCTAAAGGCCTTAGGGCCAAAAATCATCACACTTAAAAAGAAAATCATGGATGAATTTTGTCTTAAATTAAAAATACAAAATAAAGAAGTTGAAATGGGGTGGAGAGGAGAGGGGAGGGGATAGTCGAGTGGAGGGGAGTAATATACAACTGAACAAAGAATTGATTAAGCATAAAAAAATATTATGAGGGACTGAGAGAAAAATTGTTTTTGTTATGGTAAAAGGATTCAATTTAAGTTTAATTAGTGTTGATGTGGTGACCTGGTTGCAGACTGCGACGGTAGCTGACAACGGTGAGGCCGTCCTCGCGGCTAGCGGTGAACAGCTGGTGGTTGTTGAGGCCGCCGGAACGCTCGTCGGGGCAAACTCCCACCCACTGTCCGAGCACCTGTACGCACTGCACGCACAACACCATGTTGTCATATACGTATTTACATAAAAATGAAAGTATGTTAGTTTGTTTCCTATTTATTCGCGCCTCGTTGCGATGAAAGAAGGAAAGAAAAATATTATTCAATAATTCATAAAGCAGTCCAGAAACAGTAAACAAAGAATATACACATAGAATAAAAAATATTATTTAGATTAGTAACTATACTATGTATAAAGGAAAAGACACATAAAATTAAAGACTAAAACTATAAGAAACAAATAAAAATATAAAAAAAAAACAAAAATACAAATCATAATAATAGTAGACCTGTAGTGTAGTCAATTGATGAAAGTTCAAATAATTATTTATGACACTTGTGTAAAAATTTCTAACACAAAGTCAAAACCCACGCAACCACCTCACTTAACCACACATTAAGCAAATTTTATTCATAGCAACCACGTCGACTGCTATGAATAAAATTTGCTCAATTTGATTTACTTACGAAGTATTTTACACATTAGCAAAATATTAGTTTACATTAATTTTTGTATTCAAGGAAGGTCTGGGAGTATATTTGCCTAGCCGCTTGTCCGGTAGTTATGGTATTGCCGACATTGATACATTTCTATAAATCTATATATCATAAATTAGAGTTTTGCAGTAATGTCCATGCTTGGCAGGGGATTGTTTTTTTGGGATTGGGGATTGCACATTGATTTTTTTTAAACAAATAGATCATACTGTCCATTCAATGACTGGTGTTGGGTGGTCCTATTTTTGCTGTAAGTCAAAATGCATTTACTTGAAATAATTTACTTATTTGTATTCTACTTAACCCCAAAACTAGTAATAGATATTAAAGAAATTTTCACAAAAAGATACAATAACATTAAAATGTAATTTAAATTCATTTTTTGCCCTGAAACCCTGGAATGCCTTAGAAGCGTAGTAGTACTACTAAACTAGTATATTTTATAGCCTTTTTTAACATAATATAATATATAGTGATTTTTAGTTGGTTTCTGTGGAGGAATTTATTATCATCATCATTATCATGAGCACGTACCGGGGTGACGGCGGTGATGTTGTAGTCGCCAACGACGGCCTGTCGTAACGCCGCATCATAGCGCGCAACGCCTACGTCAGCGCCAAGCATTTGAGAGTGGGAGGCATTACCCGAGATCCCGAAAGCCATGTACTCGCTTGTTTCGATCTGCAACACATCCCTATGTTTCAATCATATTTTTTTCGTAAAAAGTTTACAATTTATTAATTTCACATAATGAACGAAATGTAAAAAAATAGATCAATAAATATGCTAAAATTCTCAATCATGAGCCGATTTTGCTGAAATTTGGCAGAAGCCCGAAACGCTCGCGTAGCAGTGAGCCGAAAAGCTAGTAAAACTATATAAGATTCTAAAAATAAATTCTAGTTCTTAAACACACGCATAATACAAAGCGAAGCATAAATGATATCTATCTATTTTAACGCGTTCTGATTGTCATCTATTTATTTCAACTTCAGTAAGAACACTTAAAATCACGCCAACATTATAAATTTCAATACTAGCAGTATTGAAATTCATAATTCGTTCGTCGACATAATTTCATTTTCAGAATTTGTCCATCGTCCCTTTATCTTAAGTGATCACAATAATCGTAAGAATTTACCTGAGCAGCAAGCTGTATTGTGATCTGGTTGCCGAACACCTCCCACGACACCTGGAAGTCACGATGCAATTGTTTACAGTGCGGCAGCGTTGACCTGCGAACATTAAATATTTAATATATAATGTGTGTGAAATACAAAACATAAGACAAATTATCCTCTTCCTCGCGGTACAGGGGCGCGGGGGTACGATGCAACAGACGCCTATCGCTTGCTCCTCTTTCGACCCCCTTTGATATCGTACCCAACTGTTCGATCACCCCTCGATCCCCCTTGACATCGTACCCTGCTACCCGCTCATCCCTCGATCCCTTTTGACATTGCATCCTCTGTATCGCGCGAACGAGTATTCATTTATGCGATCTCATTATACATGTATATTTTTTTATATTATTAAATACAGAAAATTAAAACTAAAGCAGAAACGCTATATAAAACATTTACACGATATACAAGACAAATAGGAAAGTTAAACTCAAAGCATTCAGATACACATATCAGTTTACAAAATATATTTTAAATATAACATATAAACATAATATTATATAATTAAAAAGTTCACCGTTGCATTACATTACTAATATATTAGGCGCACAACTAAGTAATCACTGTATTTTTTATAAAAATGCAACTTAATGGTGAAAAAATGCTTACATATGTATATATTATTCAAGGTATTCCAATCGCTAGCTACAACTTTTGTCCATCTTTCTGGCAGAGTTCGAATACCGTACAATAAAAGTGTTCGTCTTTTGAGGCTATCCACGAATCGAGCCATTTTTCAATTTCTTCATATGAGCGGAACTGCTTCTCAGCCCGATCATGTGCCATTGAACGAAACAAGTAATAATCAGACGCAATATGGGCAGGTGGGGTAAGACTTCCCATTTGAGCGTTTCCATGTGGGTTTTAACGGGTTTGGCAATATGAGGCTCAGCGTTGTCATGCGTAGAATCACTTTTTCATGTCTTTGCTCGTATTGTGGCCGTTTCGCGCACTGCTCGGCTTAGTCACATTAATTGAAGCCGACACCATTCCCCAGTGACGGTTTCGTTTGGTTTCAACAGCTTATAATAAACAACAGCGATCTGGTCCCACCAAATACATACAGCATAACCTTCGCAGCGTGTATATTTAGCCAAGTCGACGAGGTAGAAGCATGACCAGGCAGTCCCCATGACTTTTTTTGGATTGCTGTAATGAATCCATTTTCCATCAACCGTCACGATACGAAGAAAGAAATCCTTCCTTTTTTGCCGCTGGAGCATTTGTTCAAAGGCGAAAAAAACGACGCTCAACGTCCCTTGGCTTTAAATTATAAGGAACCAAAATTCCTTGCTTTTGATTCCCAAGGCATACAATCGCTTAGAAATGGCTTGGCGGGTAGCTCCTAATACTGAAGCAAGCTGTTCATGCATTTAGCACAGATCATCATAGAGCAATTTCGCCAACTCAGCGTCTTCGAGTGTTTTTGTCCAGGAGTATATCTACCTCGGGCAAGTCTTGCAATTGGGTGGAGACAACTTCGAGAAAGAAGCCGATAGAAGGATTCAGTTAGGCTGGGCAGCATTTAGGAAACTCCGTCCGGTCTTCTCGTCGCCCATACCTCAGAGCCTGAAGACGAAAGTCTTCGACCAGTGTGTCCTACCCGTACTCTCCTACGGCGCCGAAACGTGGACGCGGACCTGCTTCATAAGCTCAGAGTCGCTCAGAGAGCTATGGAGAGAGCTATGCTCGGAGTTTCTCTGGTAGATATGTTTCGGAATGAACAAATCCGCCAGAGAACTAAAGTCACCGACATAGCCTTTCGAATTAGCAAACTTAAATGGCAATGGGGTGGTCACGTCTGTCGGAGATCCGACGATCGTTGGAGCAGACGAGTGCTGGAGTGGAGACCGCGTCTCGGTAAACGTAGTGTGGGACGCCCCCCGGCTAGATGGTGCGTCGATCTGCGCAGGGCGGCTGGCAGAAACTGGATGCGTGTAGCCGAAGATCGGGCTAGGTGGCGCTCCATGGGGGAGGCCTATGTCCAGCAGTGGACTGCCGCAGGCTGCTGATGAGTGTTTTTGGCTTTCCTTCGCGCGGACAGTCATCAACATCGAAATCACTGTCTTTATAACGACGTAACCAATCGCGGCACGTTGTTTCACTTTAAGCTTTACAAAAGCACTTTAAAAAAAAACTTTTTTTTATTCGCAATGCGCTTCAGCCGCCGTTTTCTTTGAATTAGATGAAAAAAGTAACACTTCCCGCAAGTGATGATTATTTGGCACAAAATCAGACATTTATAACACAATTAAAAGTATACGACGCCACAATAAAATCACTAATGTGTCAGAGCGGTTTCTTTACCATATGTCTAAGTTCATGACGTTTTGGATATATCAAAATCGACCAACACATACTGCTGGAGCCATCATTGACAAACAGCAAGAAATTAGTTGCGCACCTAATATATTATTCCTTTTCAAGATCTAATAAAGAATGAAGACTACTCCTTCCTGCTCTTTCCTTTCTTCTCTATCTTTTCCCTTCCTTTCCGGTCTGCCGTGCCAAAGGATGCGTAGCTAAGGGCGAGCTTAGTCGCAAGCGTGCTGACTGTCCCGGGATCGGGCTCCCCGGGTACTATGGTGCCATACCTCAGCATGCAGGGCTCTGCTGGGGCTGACTTCCATCCTCCCTTGCGGCTCATAGGATTACTAAGACGAATTTAATATACCTAATTTGTTCCTAAATTTAATATACCCCCTGCAGCGGATAGGCGTGTATATATTAAATTATTTCTTACGTATAAGAAGTGAGATGTTTCAGGCGCTACGTAACGTTCAAACTCTAATTTCTGCGATGCGATGGCACAAGTTAACTAGGGAAAATACATAAATAAACCAAAATGGAATGTTGAAACTGAACATCACCTACTAGCAACTATATAACAATAGTAGAAATTGTGAATATGTATTTTACCTTAACATTTTCGATCGATGTCCACTCACATTTATAATAAGTTTTAATTAATTTTTTCTGAATCCCTATTGAAATATATTTGTTAGTTTTTCGATTCTAATTACTTAAGTACAAATTCACCAATCCACCTGGACAAGCGTGATAGATTAAAGTATATTCCTCAAAATTGGAAGCTACCGTGCTCAGTAGTGAGATATATGCTGGCTGTATAAATTGTTTTAATAACAATAAAAATCTAAATGTGTTATTATAAAAACAATTAAACAAATTTGTATTCAACATCCCGCAGATACGCTTTATTTCTACCCGACAAAAATATTCTCACGCTTACCCACTTCAAATACGTATTTCATCATGGGATCTACTGGATAGTCGCTGCGTAATAATTATATACACAGACGATATATTCGATTTTTTAAAATTGTTGGCTGATATGATTGTGAAATAAGCCAATGCTCACACAACTTAGCCCGATTAGTAAGCACGTAGAGCGAACGGATGATCGCGCTGCCAAAAGGGTATAGTGTACGGACTACCATCCAGTTAACGTCCAATCGGTCAACCGAGGTATTATTGGAGCGATACGCTGATTGTCGATTTGAACAAGCAATCAGTTTGCGAGAAACCGCACTAAACTGTGACCTTTCGCGAATTCTAGTATGAGAAGCCGATAGGCACTTTGCGTCATTAAACCAGAAAATTAAGTTAGAACTGATAAAAATATGTAATTGTAGAAACAGTAAACAGTGGATGTGTCAATGAACCGCACCATGCCGCTTTCTATATTTACTTGATCAGTGCTTACACATAGGAGTGCGTGACAAGCGCTGATGGAGGCACGTTGAGTGCGTCGGGCACGAGTACGGACGCAAGCGCGGTCTTTTCGGCGACGTCGTACACGGCCACCCAGTCCACGTCGAATACGGTCCGCCCGCCCGGCAACTCCAGCTGTACGTCCTCGCCATTGTACGCGTGCAGCGGTTCTAGGCTGTGATATATAGATTATCATAAATGCTTAGACATATTATTACTTATTATTATACTAAATTAGAGCAGAATGAACTTCCGAGTTGCCGACACTCTTCTGAGTGACGGTAGCGAGATAATTCATGTTTTTAAGTATAGTCTTACTTACTAAAGTATATTCCTCCTTTCATAATCAATAAAAACGTTAACAGTAAAATTAATTATTTTTATTTCGGATAAGTGAGATCCCCATATTTAAATTAAAAACTTTATATTTCGGCATGAGAAATTACATTTCAATTATCAAACGTCAGTATGTTATCAATAAAGGTTTATCACCATTTCGTAATGAGGTTCCTCTGAACGGAGAAGAATCGGCGAAAGAAACTCCGCAGGTATCCTCTTTTTTTTTTAAACATGTCAATGTGTATAGATCAAACTTATAGTCTCGCAGATAATATGAACTCGTTCATAAGCAATGACTAAAGACTATATTATAGTTAATCGAGTAACCATTATAAAAATTTTAGCTTTTCATGTCTTACTTAGATTTTCCCTGAGATAATAAAACTAGTATTAGAGTACTAAGTAGTAGAGTACTTACTATCCATACTCGTTGGGTATGATGGTACCGCGCGACGAGGGCTGTGGACCGACGCCTGTCCAGAAGTAAACTTCTGCCCCACTGCCGTCGTATCGAAACTCCGGAATACTGTAGTGTAGAAATTTTAAGTTTTTATTCGGTTGTAGAATTCGTTCATTTATTGTCTAATAAAAAAAATTAAGTGCTCGAAAATTATATCGAATATTACTAGCTTAAATATATGTAGATACTGATTACGAACAATAGTATCGCCCCACATGAGAGCGTCTGATAAGTAATTGATACTGATCATAGTCATAAATGACATAAGATATACACTATGATCTGAACTATAAACATAATAAGACCACATAATTTTCTTATTTTTTTTTTATATATTCACGCCTATCCCCCGCAGGGGTTGGCAGAGACCACAGAGCTCTATCCGCTGCCATTCATCGCAGCGAAACGGCTCGTCATTGGTCGCTTTTCGCCCTCGTGAGAATCAGGACGTGACACGGGTGGCGAACCACGTCGCCGTCATTTTCGACAAATTAGGTATATTAAATTCGTCTTTAGTGAATCCCACGAGCCGCAAGGGAGGATGGAGGTCAGCCCCAGCGGAGCCCTGTATGCTGAGGTAAGGCACCATAGTCCCCGGGGGAGCCCGACACCGGGACGATCGGCACGCTTACGACTAGGCTCGCCCCTAGCCACGCATCCATTGGCACGGCAGACCGTGGATTGGCGGAGAGGAAGGGAAAGGATAGAGAAGATAGGAAGGGGCAGGAAAGGAAAGTGTGGATTGGGGGGGTTGCCAGACTCGGAATAAACATTTAAAAATCCATATAAATATTTATTCCGATGCGGGAATCGAACTCGCGACCATTGACTCCGCGGGCGGAGGGCCCCGCCACTGAGCCAATCGGTCGTCTTATAATATTATTAATTTTCTTATTAGTTAATAAAATTATAAGGGCTAGTATTTAAAAAGTAATTTTATATAAAATAATTAGAAACTTAAACTTACACAGTTTAATGTTAAAGATACTTAAATTAATGTGACAACTAAACAAATCACTGTATTAGCGGACAACAAATGCGGTCTGTTGGATCGGGGCCGTCTTTACCCGGGCGTTAAAGAAGTGCAGCCGCACCCGGGCGTGGGGTCCTAGGAGGTGCCGAATACTAGAAATTGGAAATTTTATTGACTCATTAAATGTCAAATGCAGGGGCGCGCTGATTACCCGCACCCTGACACGGAATATGCTTAAGACGGCTCCGTGTTGGATTATAATTAATTAATAGACACTGCATGCTTAAAAAAAATTGTTATAGAATTATACTTCCGTATGCTTACGTTTCGTGTGTGAGACTTATAAATAATAATAAACATTAAAAATACTCACATAAAAGTGCACGCATCAAGAAAGCGCACAGGGCGGCTAGATATTTTGACGCCAGGGGCCGCAGCGAGCGAACCGAGCGAGCGCGGAGCTGGCGCCTCGAATTCGTCCGGCACGTACACGTCGCCAAACGCATTCTGTGTGGCTATGTCGTACACAGCCAGCCATTTAATGCGCGACACTCGCTTGCCATCTGGCAGCTTCAAACGAATATTCTCGTTGTTGTAGCGTTCAAGGATGTTGGTTCTGTGAGTTCAAAACAGCAAGTTATTCCATAATTTTTATAATAATATAAAATATAACTATTTTTTATTATTATAAAAATCTACATATAAACAATTAATAGGTGATTCTAAATTGGCGCCATAGCTTTGTTGATTTATATTTTGACTTTAAAACATGATGTCCATTCCATCCATTTAGAGGAAGTTTTAGATATAAGCAACCTTTTAAACATTTTTTGGGTCACATTTATCTTATGGTTAGGTTGGAAAGTACTATAAATAATCTAGATTTAAGTTATTATTCCTTAGTTGTTGGGAAACTCAGTTTGATAATATTAGGCCTTTCTAGGATATTGCATTATATCTCTTGCTTTATGGACATAGTTGACATACATAGTTGCTTTTTAGAATTATATTTCTTAACGTGATATACTTACTTTCCATATTGGTCAGGTACTATAAAACCTTGTGGTCCAGGACGCCCAGAGTCTCCAGCCCAGAAAAATGTATCTTCTCCAGTACCATCATAATTAAAGTTCACCAATAAAACTGTCCAATCATCTACTGCATACACATCTCCTGAAACCTAAAGTTTAAACTTTCAATATTATTTAATATATTAGTTTCTTTTTACTCTAACTTTTTATGAGATATTTTTATGTTCTTATGTCACTCACACTTTTATGATATGTTATTATATTCACAACATCATAATAGTAAATAAAATTGGCAAATATATTGTATACTTTGATGGCAATTAGTTATAACTATTATGCCAGTGTCAAGTAAAATATAATAATACCAAAATTCTTGGAATGTACTAGTTTGCTTATTACGTTACATCTTGATAAAATGGTGGCTATTTTACCAAAACATTCTATGGACTTTTTCAGTCAACTTAAAAAGTCATAATACATCACCATAATTGAACAATATAACTGATAATTATATAAGATTATAGAAATGAAATAAAAACACAATGAAACTTATGTAAATTGCTGGGAAAAGTCCTGGGTGTTAGTTACTAAAAACTTTTGTTGATTGAAACATTCAATTCACAATTCAAGGTATTTTTTCTCACAAATTTGTAAGACCAATGGTTATTCATTCCAGGTCTGAATGTTGGTCATTATTTGCGTTTTAATGGTTGCTACAAAGACTACAGGAAGAAATCCTAGGATAGGAGGTATAATGAAGATATAATATGAAGATTTTTTAAAAATGTTTTTAATGATGTATTTTGTTTAGTTTTAAAATAAAAGAGTTTAAATTTGGTAGTATATGATAATTTTTAGATGTATATCACATTACGGTAAACAAAATAGAAAAATGTTTTTGAACATTACATTTTGTGCTATCAATTTAAGTTTAGTCAAGTTATCAACCATATATTTTACTCGAACTTTAATGAAATTTACTGGGTTTTTTATAAAAAGAAAGACATGTAATGTAGTATAAGATGGAGATTAAAGGTATTCACTGTAGTAACTTTCTAAAAGTAGTGTTGGGCTTCCAAATCCATGAATAATTATTAATATTTTTTATTTATTTTTTATATAATAATTTATAATATATTAATTGATAATATAAACACTTTTGTAAAACTGACAATTGGCATAGCCACAAACCACAAAAGATATGAATGTGTTGGATACAGGTATAGTTTTTCACTTAGGGTAGGAAGGTCACCAAAGTTACTTTCATAATATATTCAAAAGATGCAGGTTGAAGAGTTGACCACATTGAAACTAATATACGGGCAAAACATAAAGATAATTGAGAATATGTATAAAAATACCTGTTATTCCTCCTAGGTAGCATAAAAAATAAAATAGAATAAATATCCTGTTATACTTTTTAAATCGTAATGACTGACTCATATGAATTAGAACTATTAGCTACAAAAACCAAAAAAAGACTCATAAAGACCTGGTGGTGGTATGAGTTTAATTTTCCTATATATTTTCCACGATATGGACCTTCGTCATCATCTTGAGATGAACAATCTGCAACAAAATAAATATAATAACAATATACTCGTAACTGTCAATTAGGAGAGAAAGTTCCTTAAGCTTTTTTATATTTAATTAATAATATCTATTTAAAATTAATATAAACTATACCTTGAGCGATAAGAATAAGGAGTCCAAAACATAATATAAACATTTTATGGAAGTAACTTTAAGTCACAGATCAAAACATAATCAAATTTCTGTTACACAAAGTAATGTTTAAGTTCACTAACAGGCGCTTACGGCCATTTACTTTCTGCTACATTGCACAACTTAGTTTCTTACAAGTTACTGTTTCCATTGAGTTAAACTTAAGCAAGGTCACGTTGCTGATTGGCTAGTACAAAAATTAAGTGTGAGATAACGAATCACATTCAAGCAACTTTCACTTTTTAATAATTTTGTAACCGGGAACAAGCAACATGTTTGGGCTAGAGTTGCTAGCATGCTCCACATTTAATGGTTTGGTAGAATCAAAAATAAAATCGGTTATTTTATTTATATTTATATAAAAAAACTATATTTGAATATAATTCTTAAGAAAAAATAACAAAAAAATAGTGTAATATAATTTTATCATTTAGAATTAGTACCGTAATAGAAATATACAAAGCTTTGATATATATAATAATACCTATAGGTAATTAAGTGCGCGTAAACGAGTACTACTTTATTAAATAACTTTTTTCATAGGTACTAATACGAGTGAAAGATTTTGTTTATGTGTAAATAAATTTTTCTTGCCGAAGTCTACTTAAAACGTTTAAAATGTAAGTTGTAAATCATACTGATAATGTTACTATTATCAAAGAATATAAAATAGTTTTCATTGTATTTATCCAGCTGCCAGAAGTCATTAAAATATAAACTCGAGCTAATACCGGTTGGCTAAATGGCATAATTTTAAGTTGGGAATTAGATTAAATTAGATTGTTAACAAAGTTTTGAGCTTTATATTTTAACTAGCTTTTCGCTTAGGTACGTGAAATTTCTGCTAAATTTAAGCGAAATTGACCCGCAAATGACGATTTTAGCTTTGTCTGGCGACCACCTTGTTTTTCGTCATTTTTTTCCTAATGTGTGTTCGCACTTGTCACGATTTTTTGTTTGAGAGCGACCCCATGAGTATAACGGTTTGGGCGGGTCGTCAAGCAACTTTAAACCAGGTTTAGATTTTCAAGGTTTGGATATAATTCCTCTGCATCGAGCCCTATCCGAACATTTCGGTAGAACGGAAATTTATTATTATGTTCATATTCTAGTTTGTAGGTAAGATAATAAGTTGAATATTTTTTATGATCTTTATTTATTAATTTTGATAAAAAAGACACGAAGTGTTTTTTGTTAATCATTTCAACTAAATAATATTTATACTAGGAAAATTATATAGGTGTGAACCATCACACGTATAGTTTAATGAAAGTTGCGAATCCACGATCTCGGATCGTAAGTGCGATACTTACTGAGTTATTGCAATTTATACAATCTTTTTTTAAATATATAATATATAATATAATATAATATATATTTATTGTTCATTGATAAGTTTACAATTTTTATTTCCCCGTCTGCCGAACTAGGGCGAACCCTGTACTACGGCAGATGGTTCCCTTCTGTGACATATTTATGAGTTACATATATTATTTTCTTGCTATACTTAATATAACTATGCAAATTTAAAATTTAAAAAAACAAAAACTTTATTAAGTTATACAAACCAAAAAGATTTTTTTTACATGTGTCTGTGTCTGAATTTATTTTATTTTATTTTGTCCTACTAAGCTAATGTTTATTTAATATTAATTCTGTAGAATTATATGCTAGGTTGGATAGCCATTTGTTTATGAGTTTTTTTATTGAATTGATATTTAGATTATTAGTCTTCTCTATGCGATTTAATTTAGTATAAATAAACGGAGCCAAATAATTATATTGTCGTTGGGCAAAGCTAGTTTTAGTTGTGGGCAAAGGATAAATAATACATCTCCTTGATGGAATTGATGCGTGCAAGGTGACTTCCTTATGATATTTCACCACGCATGATTGTATATATAGCTGTCTGACTGTGTAAAGTTTTGTTTGCTTATACAATTCATCTGTAGGGTATCGGTAAGGCTTGTGTAGCATTACTTTTATAATTGCCCTTTGTGCTCTCTCTAATTCAAGCATATGGGTTGAAGCAGCTCCTCCCCACGCCACAATGCAGTACGTAAGGAGGGATTGGCATAGGGCTTTATATATTTTGATGCTGAGTTTTATATTATCAATTTCACGCAAATTTTTAAATACTGTTATTAATCGTCTAATTTTTCCCGCCAGTAATGTGATGTGTGGTGCCCAGCTAAGTCTTTTATCTATTAGGACCCCTAAATATTTAATGTACTGCACTGAGTTGAGGTATTCACAATTACAATGTTTTCCCTTTCCTTGATTTTCACGATCACAAGAGTGTAGAATAAGATCAAATCCCGAGGGAGGTTGAGATTTAGTGGTGATTCCAAAGCAGATATACTTGGTTTTGGAGATATTTATTGTTAAGAGATTATTTTTCAGCCACAATGCTATTAATTTTAGGCCATTTTCTGCCATATGTCTCGTTTTTTCCCAAGTATCGCCATAGAATATGAGAGCTGTATCATCGGCATAGGCAATAATATGACCATTTTTCATCTACATACATACATTTCGTAGATACATACATTTAGGGTATAAAATTCATTTAAATCATTTATTGTTCTTCTTTGTAGTAATTTTGATTTAAAATAAAAAATTATTATATTAATATATGGCTTTCATTCTTAAAATAACATAAATAATGTTATTAGAAAAATAATAATAATCGTGTGATATTTTTCTTTAAAATAATAATACAACATTTGTTTTAAAAACAATATTTTAAGATTATATTCTGATATTCAAATTATCTAATTCTATTAAAAGCAACCCTTAATTACGTTCTTTGGGTTGGTTTTGTGTAAACGGCAAGTACTAAGATCCGATCAAATATGTATTGCATACGCGAAATAAAAGTAGAACTAGAATGAGCTACAGTAATAGAGATTACGTATAAAATATAATTTTCATAATCATAGTTAAACAACAAATAAGATCATAATTAAAAAAAATGCATATTTCCTTTGTTATTCGACGTGCTTTATTTCTTTTATAATACCCATCCGTAGAGATAGATATATTGAACATAGCGAATTTTGAACTTCTTTTAAGATCTATTGTTTTAATCTCTAATTTTAATTACTCAAATCTATAACAACATAACAGCAGGTATCCGCTAATATTATACAGATGTCAATTCTTATATTTGTTATTATCACACTTTCAAGGGAAAAGTCATTAATAATAATATTATATTTCATATGAAGTACTGCAATCGTTAGAGTAGGAGAGTTCTAGAGTAGAGATTGTGTCATCAAATTAGTATCGCATAAGTGGTAGAGCCACGCTGCAAAGGAATACTTTATCATGAATGGCATATTACTTGTCTGTAGCATAAATGAGCTGGCTCGCCCGGGAAAGTACCGCCCTTCCGCAAAAAACCGGCGTCTAAGTAGTAGCTCAGCCACCGCGCTTCGTCCGGTGAGCGGTTGCGTTCTGGAGGCCCTACCTCCTCCCCTCCCCCCTCACATAATGACATTTTCTTTAAAGGCCGGCAACACTTTTGCACTGCTGCAGGCAGCTGACGATGATGACGATTGCAATATAGTCACCAATTTGCTTGAACAGTGTAGTGACTATAAGAACACTTGGTAGCACTTGCAGCCTACTACTTGATTCGGGTATATTTCCAGATTTTCCAGGATACTTGAACTATTTTGAATGCAACGCTAGGTTTCACTTAAATACCTGCGGTTTTATCATACTAATATATAATTAAAAATAAAATATTTTGCAGTTTCATTTGCGTAATCAACGCTTCATATAAAACATATGGCAGTGTAGATTAGATTGCTACAAAATTGTACAAATCTTTTCATCATGTTTCACATTTTCAGCAATAATTTACCGTGAAATTTCACTTAATACTGCCATTATGTTCTGGATCTGCTACACTAACACAACTAAAAATAACGTTGTCTATCGTAACTTTTAATATCTCCTTAAGAATTCATATAAGTAAATGTGTAGTATATAAAATTTCGTATCAATTAAAAAATCATCTCACCACATACGCGAGATGGAGGATTTTTAAAGCACGATGCGCGCGCGCAGTAAAACCTGCATCACAGTCATTTCGCCGACAGTCTCGTGCCGCGCGCCGGGCAAATCATACGTGATAACCTGCTTAAGGCGGGTCTTTCTATCAAGTGATCTAGCATTTTTTCGTGATGCGATTCAGAACGGCGTTCGCGCTGTTGCTTGTACTCGGTAAGTTTCGATGATGGAAAGAATATTACTTTACTAGATCAATAGATTTGGAGTGCACCTGCGAGCACTAGCTGAAGAATGTATTATACTTTACATAAAAATCCTCTGAAAATAGTCTTTTATAGTATAATAATAAAAATATGTGCAAACTTATTCAGAACAGTTTTAGATTAAGCGACCAGATTGATATATTTTTATAGTTATGCTTATAAAATAGAATCCTAGAAATATTTTATTTATAATTTATTTTCTCCTTAATCAATAAACAATATGTTTTAACCAAATCATTTTTTTTTGTTTTTGTTCATAGATGATATGAATTAATAGGTAAAGTTGCGAAATGTTTGCTTAATTGTTAGTTATGAGGATTATAAACTCAAAAATAAAATGCGTTGTTATAAAATAAAATATATGTACATATTTAATCACTCTTATATCACATTTTTTTCTAATGAATTATCTGAAAATAACAAAGATAAAAATTCTACATATAACACTTCAATATTAAGCTGAACTTTATCATGGCAGCCATAAAAAATTATCGTTTTCTGAAAATAACATCTGGCTTTATGATAACAATTTTGGATTGATTCAAAAGGTTTTATAAATTTATTCTATGCGAAGCTAAAATTTTTCACTTCATATACAATGTTGAAAGTATTATGAACAACTTCGGTAGAAATTTTCTTCGAAATTCATATGGTAAGTCCGCGCTACTTTGGTTCTGCGCGGCGATCTAACACCGCAGTTGGATCGACCCACATCTTATTCACGTCTCCGCAGACCTTAATTCATTAAACAGTTACGATGAAAGTTAACCAACAGTCATGCACCGTTTAGGCTCAACGCTTATTTGGTTTCGATGATAATCTATGACCGTTCTTATTTTTACACTGCACTTCAATTTTACTATTTTTACTAATTTTGGTATCCGATATGAGATTTTAGATCACTTTTTAAATTGCAGGTACTAGTTTAGTTGAGTCACAGTCCTATTTTCACATCTGCGTTATTCATTTAAATAAAATATATTGCTGTTAAAATTAATTAAATGAAATAATTAAAATAGGCGTTGAAATTATAATCAAAACTGCCGCTAGTTTTATTCCATAAACCTTATATTTTACATAAATAAACATTTAACTTTTTTTTTACCCTATAGAAATCCTTTATGGATACCCTTCTGCATGGGGACGGCTGGAGGGCTATGTCAGACTCCTTTAAAACCCTTTAGGTTACCTTTTATTATTTTATTTTTATTTTTACTTAAGAATAATGTAAGTAAATTTCATTCGTCTTTGGGGGAAGTTTATATCCTACTAAAGGTTGCTTGTTGATAAATTACTACTTAATTTAATTACATTTGTAATATGATAGATATACCGTTAGTTGCTTTAAGAAATATGTAACACGGTAACTTTGCCGCTGAACCAATTTAGGTCGTAAACCATATCCATCTAGCAATTAATTCTGTCAAATAAAATATTGAAGGCGAAGGCATTTCGAACTAAAACTACCAAATGTGGTAAAACATATTCGCTAACTTTGTTCTGATAATGTGACTACAGAATGAACATTTTAATTATTCTCACATATTTAATACAAGGACTGTTTGGTTTGAAGCAAACGTCCTATTTTATAAAAAATACCTTTTATTCTTCTGTAAGAGGAAAATTTGGAGGTTTTAAGTAATAAGGCAAAATGTTGTCTGCGCCAGTTTGACTACACCAAAGACAGAGCCGGTGCGGGCGGAATGTTGGCGCCGGCGCCATGGCGCAATCCATGGGTGATAGCGGTGTCGTTTCGCAGCGTCAAAATGTTTAATACATTTTATTTTTACTTATATTTTTATATAAGTCAAAATAAAATGTATTAAATATTGACTTATATTTTTTGGTGATTTGAATAAACTAATTCGGATTACTATTTAAAAAAAATTTAAATGGTGATGTATTTCTATTTTTAAATATTAATAAGTATGGGTATGTGTTGAACAAAAAAAGCTACTTTAAATAACATCTCGTAAAGTTTATATATAAATTCAATTGATTCTATTAAAGTGTAATAAACAAATGTCTTTTTCAAACAATTTGAAGCAATGATACCCTAATAAGTTACGTTTGCGCTTGATGATCAAACTCCGCGAGTTACCTGCCAATGGTCTACTGAGGTGAATAATGTTTGCATACAAAAAAAAAAACGCGCTGGCGCGCTTTATACAAGTTTCGTTTATTTAACATCTCAATCTCAATATAAAAAAATATCTTTATTTACTCAAAAAGCAACCATAGACGATTAAAATCGTCAAAAATGGAAGATATCAAGAAAAATAGAAGCATTTTGATTGTTGGCAATCACGGACTCGTTTTTTGGTAACCGCAGTTGCTAAAAAGCGCATCACCAGTTGGAATGATAAGAACGAAGTTATGTTAATAGTGTGCTAGTCTTCTTTTTTTAAGTCACACTAATGATTACATTGCAAAAAACGGGCCCCAATATAGCACTTAACTCAATAAGTAAGCACTTAACGTTTTAATGTTTTATATTTTGTTGTTAAGGTTATATATATATATATATATATATATATATATATATATATATATATATATATATATATATATATATATATATATATATATATATATATATATATATACTTGTTCTAATATATGAATATATAACAAATAAAATAAAAACGGGGTATATAATTATTTTTCCTCTCACAACCGATTACTTGCAACACTAGCCGAGCCGAGGGTTATTATCATATGGCGACATTTTATCCCGCAGCCGTCACTAATAAATATACTGTGCCATCGTCGTCTAAGCAGATTATTATCAATTTATATTGTTTTTGTTATTGTATCATATTAAACATTTATGAAAAACTGGTTTTGAGGCTGTCTAGGTCAACTGAATCAAACGATACAAGATAACACTTTTTTTCATTTCACGTCATTAAATTGAATTCTTTACTAGAATGTCCTTTTTACATTTTGTACTCTTAACATTAATTGACATATTTATTATATATTTTGATCTATCTGCATTATCTCATTACCAAATAAAAATTGCGCACAGGCCAAAATTGTCTTCAATGGCCTTAATAGCAATCTACGATTAACTATTGGATTATTCCATCAATTTAGAAACAGTGCTGGTCTTTCAAATAAAGGGTTTCTCAATTAGTAATATTATTTGTATTATATTATAAAAAGATTTAAATGTTAATATTTTTGTGAAAGCTGGTCATATTTGTTGAAGAGCCGATAACGGTATATACATGTTAGGGCATTGATCTGTACGGGTGAGTTGACATGAAGATCTGCTAGACTGCGAACCTTCAAAGAGATCCATGTCCAGCGGTAAATTGCCGCATGACGATGATGAAATAAATTAGTGGGTTAATTGTGTAATTTATCTTCTAATATAGGTATTTTTATCTCACCTATAGCGATAATCATATCATTACCAAAAATCAGTTAAATTCTTAAATATAGAGAAACTTCGTTGTGTTAAGTAATTAGTTGATAAGTGCTAAATATAGATTGTAAACAAGCCTTGGTTTTGTTCCGGCGACGCGTGCGGCTCGCGTGCGCATTCCCCGCACTGGGTCACGTGCCAACGGTACCCACAGCGGTGCTTACTCCCCCCCTTAATAAAACGCCTGCTGCATGAGCGCGGTTGATATAAGGATAACATTTCTTACCCTGCTTGATATTTATTTTCAACAGAATTATGACATTTTTTTCTTGTAGTGCAATTGTCTACTGAAGGAAACTGGAGGTGGCAAAGAATGTGTACACAATAACATGTTACTAGTGTGTTGAACACCTATCTGTTCGCATTTTACCTTTATTCTTATGTTATACCGAAGCTGTACCTCTGATAGTAAAACATCAACAAACATCAGTCCGTATTTTGAAATTCTATTGTTATAATGGTTAAATACTTATTTAAAAATTGCTATTTTATATAATTTTAAGTCATTTAAAAATCTTTTATCGCCGCGATCCATTCGATGTTTGATAATTTGTCGAAATATTTGAATCTTTTGATTTATAAACCTTCTTTCCACCAAGTTTACAACGCCATTGCTGCTCAACTCACGTTAATCTCTCCGTCCATGGAAACCCGAAAATACGAATCACAATAAGATAGGAAAATAATTTACCTAATGACTCTGCATATAACGCAACCCGGTAACATTTGAGCCACGGCCGGTACCGGTCCATGACCAGGAGTTGGGGATCATTGATTTAAAATATATAATATATTTTAAATCAAATAACGAGGCGCATATAGATTGCTTTTACACAATAATGCGCAAACGGTGTACAACCCTAATGCGAATGGTTCGGGAGCCCGAACGGATCTTGCGCGTGTTTGCTGACAGGTTTGATTGTCAGTATCTGAACCGTTGTCAAATGGTGCACATAATATATAAATATTCTGACAAATCAAGCTTGTCTTAGGTAAGTTAGGGTTAAGATTACTAACATTGGTGTGTGTGTGTCTACTTACAAAATGTGTGAAGGTTGATATAAATTATTTTTCTTTTTTTATTTATTGAAAATTAAAAAGTGGCTATAAATATAACTGAGTTATACGTACGATCCGACGGCGTAGGTTTGATTCTTCCTACCATACTACATATATTAAGTTAATGACGTTAAAATATTGTTTTAGCATAAAATATTTAAGGTCGAATGATTAATAAAAATTCTAGCGATGTCAAGAGCATTAATAGTTTTCCTCAAAAAATAGCTAATCAGTATAAACACCTAATCTACAAGTGTAAGTTAGTACAAGATAACAATTACTTTACTATTAGTACAAGGTACAATTTCTTTTCAAGTATTTTTACATTAATTTTCGAAAATTTTAAGCATCAAACAAGAAGTACTGTGAGGAAATTAAAAAAAGGGTATTGTACTGACTTCGCATGTAGCTTTTTAACTGCTTCAGACCTGATTGCTAATGGATAATAAAATATTTTTTTTACTAATTATTAGCAAGAGGGACAACATAAAAACAAATGTGTGCAAAATATTTATATACATATTTATTAAGTTACATATACATTAAGTTTTCTGAATTTTCCGGCATGTGCTCAATTATACACACAAATGGCGGAGGAGTAAATTAAGTAAAATAAAAATATTTTAAGGCTTTAAACATTATGTGCATTATTCTGCACACGAGGTCCGAAGGGGTTAATACATTGAATTGGATATTTTTGTAATATAATTAAAAAATATTAACTCAATTATTTTCGTCAAAATATTTTAGTAGTATATAGAAACTTATATTTGTGTTCCTTGTCATACAGCTTAAAGGTCAGGGTTACTTACTTTGTATTATTAAATGAACTAGCGTCAGAATAATATTTTTAAGTACTAGCATCTATGTAGTGTCGAATGAATAGTATTTTTAAAATAAAAAAACCCAAGTTAAAAAGTAATCAGCAAAAAAGTATTCGCGCATTGAGTTCAGAAGATGTATGAAGATAGAAAAATTAAAAGGAGAAGGGAAAGTGGAAGAGCAAATTTATAGACCAATTAAAAGAAAATGACAAAGTTAAACGTATAGTGACGTATAGAGAATTAAAGCCTTGGATTAGAGAAAATGAAAATTGTTTTATTGCCAAATTCTGGTCACTTAAGTTACGGTTGGATCAATCTATATATATGTAATATTGAGTATGGATGATTTGGTACAGTTGATTATTAAAAAAAAACACAATTTTCGTCTACCATGCCTGCATGATATACGTCAATTATTGTACTCTCAATGATAAACATGTGAAAAATATTACGCAAAACCATTGTGGGTTTTGATAAATAGCCGAAAGAATACATCGCCGCTCCCACGCCGCGGTGTTGCAATACGTTGAGAATACACACGAATACTTACAACGGTGAGCCGGTCTGTGATGGATCATAATATACAACCTCGAGACAATATTGTTTTTAGTTGCAATGAAAAAGTTTGCCCAATTACTTTATGTGTCTTTTGTCTTTGTTCTCAGTCAGAACATATTTAAATGCAGAATATAAATAACATTACATCTTCATAGTCACACACACATTGGAATGATTTATAAAAAGAAATTACGAGTATATAAGAGAAAGTAATAAGTGAAGAAATAAAAAAATATCAAATAAACGACAATAGTCTAATTAGTCAGTGGTTGTAATTTCGATTCGCCTCGTAGGCTCAATTCCATCCACCATTCGAATATTGACGTGAACCAGTTTTAACAAAAGTAAAATATAGAATTTGCTCAGTTAGAGTGATTAAGAAGAAATTTAATATTTTTTTTTAACTTTTCCTAATTTACATAAATATTACTTAATATTTGTTAAATGTATTTTAAAAAACAAATAGTTTTTTCACGTTCTAAAAAGTTTCATTGGATTGTATAGCAATGTTTTTT
This sequence comes from Baronia brevicornis, assembly GCA_031353405.1. Taxonomy (NCBI): domain Eukaryota; kingdom Metazoa; phylum Arthropoda; class Insecta; order Lepidoptera; family Papilionidae; genus Baronia; species Baronia brevicornis. Next base: position 187,795 of record JASFAT010004628.1, read on the forward strand.
TTTATAATTTAATAATCAATTTATCAAATTAAAATAAAATAAAGAACGCTTAGTATACAAATACATTTACGAGTAGATACTTTTTCCATTGCCGAATATACTTTTTCCATTTTACCAAGATGTCAACCCTTGAAATAAGTTAGAGTTATTTTGAAACGTTCGGTGTGTACAAACTGTCGATTACTTTCTCTCAAACACTCGGGTCGATACTAAACCTCTTGTTTCGTAGAAAGTATTAATCACCCGAATCCAGTGACGCGAGACAAATGATTTCTAGTGATTGTCTCTAGCGACAGCGAAATTAGTTCTATACTTAGAATCTGCGCAGTTTAGAACTGTCTTTATATAGTAACAATAGTTTTGTTAATATGTAAACTATGTAATACATTACATGAGTTTACAACAGTGGAGATGTAGTATGCGTCTTATGTACGAATTATGTAGTTCCTGTGTAAGTTACAGGAGAATGTAAACTATGAAACTTTTTAAACAAAATCTTTTCCAATTTTTCCTGACCTAAAAATTTTCAAAAGTGTGATTGTTTTTCATAATAATGAGATCTCCGGATCCGGAAAAAACAATTGTTTGCAAGATATATACTATAAAGATTTCTAAATATTCCCAATGCACTTTGATGGTATATTAAAATGTGGTAGAAAATATTTTTCTACCATTTGCGTTAGTAAAATGTTAGTTTTTACGACTATATAATATAAACATATTTTAGTTCTGTATTAACTATATAAGTCTCATGATCTTTTACTCCAACACAATTGTTGGCTAACTCGTAAGGAGTTGCTTTGTGATTAAAATGATTTAAATTAAGATATACTAAAAACATGACAGGGTTAAATGAAAATGAAATATATGTTAAATTTAGTAAGAATAAAATTGACTTATTGTTACAAAAATACAATATAACCAAAAACTTATGGAAGTCTCTTTCCCTATATAAAAAAGTTTGAGAAGTGCGACAGTAAAATAATATGTGTAGTAAACGTTTTTATTTGAGTTGTTTCAAAATATTAATAATTTTATAAAGTTTCATTGCGATTTGGTGCCAGTAATGAACAACTTTAGTAGTGGCGTTACGGCGACAACTTTCAGGTATAAAACTTTGCTTGTTAGCGTTTTATTGAGGTGGAGACGGGGCTTTACTTTTACGGTTAAAGTAAGGGCTAAAGCCAACCGACCGTTAATGTAAAAAAAGAAATTATTACTTAAACAAGCTCATATATTTTACTTTTATTTTAATTGAAAAACAGCGCTGTGGAGGGATCTCATCTCTAAGCCTTTCCTACCGCTTTTACCATGGGGAGTGCTCCGAGGAATTGTTTAGAATAATTCCTGTCGCCGAATTCCACAACCGCACAACTTGCCGTAAAGAAAAGTTTCATCCCCATCATCTGGGTGAGTGGTGATCTAGTACGGTTGGTTCTCCCGAAACTTTTTTCCGCGCACCACCACTCTGTGAAACAGGCTACCTTCGGCGGTTTTTCCGAATCAATACGACATTGGTACCTTCAAGAAACAATGCTAAAAATCCGGGAACCTACCTACACATACCTAAAAATCCGGGAACGCTTCCGTGAATCCTGCGGTGTCGCGGATGTCTATCGGCGGCGTTGATTGCTTTCCATCAGGTAACACACTTGCTCGTTTGCCCTCCTATACAATAAAAAAAAACATAATTTTGCTGCTGGAAGATAGTTTGTACGAAACTACAAGCATTTCTTTATGGTCGTCATTACGGGCTAGCCTGGTATAATTGCTGCCCGTCACTTCATATAGTCGTTCACACCGGTTGTCACGGCTTGATCTCGGTATTAGTAGAATGCATTCGATTCTTTAACCAAAGAATTGAATTGAATTAAATGCATCAACATCAACATTAACAGTGAGACTCCCTTATAAATCTATATATCCCTGAGACATTATAATAGTATATGTATTACTGATTTCGTTATTAATTCATCCTTAATTTTGACATTAATAGAAAGTAGTAAGTTTCCAAGTTTTTACAACATCCGTGTGAGTTGAGCGAAAGTTCTTATATTTAATCGGAAAAAAGTATTCACATGAGTTCAACTTCTTCTCTCACAATACTCGTAAGCTTCGAGTAATTAACGTTGTATGAGTTTTTCCTTTCTTTATACGGACGTAGAATAATCTTACATTTGCACGTTTTGTATTTGTCCTTCAGTTTTAAATTTTATTTCTACTGACACTGTGCTAGGAAAAAGGCAACATAGAAGTATAGATGTAACATGATTAAAATATAAAAGGCATTATTTCAGCGGAGTTTGCCACATTCTTTTTAGAACCTTCTTTAATTCTATCAATATACATACATATGTATGTTTGTTTACAAAGTTTAATCTGAAATTGTTGTGATTGACAGGCTTTATGGTGAGGGTAATCTTGTAAACAATAGTTTATGTGACTTTTGTCAACAAACATTTTGGGATTTCATTGATATTGAATTAATACAAATTCTGTTTTGGTCTAATAATGGACTAACTTTTATGTCTCCACTGTACGATGATGGTCTATTTATTCTCATTAGTAAAAACTTGACGTTTGAGGATTGAATTTAAAAGAAATTTTCTGCCTTATTATTTATGTTACTTAAAAGTTACTAACATATATTATAATAATTTGAGATGTTTGAAATGCGAGTTTCAAATTTGAACGTAAGTACTCATTACTTTCATCCGTGTATATGTTTTTTGTTACTGTTTAGTACGTAAGACAGTTGTTAAAATATTGAAAGGCATAGATTAAGTTGATATGATGTTCACTTAGTTGTATAAAATGTTAGAAGCTAACAAATAAAATGAACTGAACTTTTTGTGGCGCGAACTTCGTAATGTTACATCTAGATTAGGGTTTTTACTGACGAAGTTGGCCGTTGTTATAAACGTGACTCGCCTAAGGACGTTTAAGTTGCTTGGACTTAGTAACCGATCATGTTCGCTAGGTTCGTAAAATTTTAATTGTTTTATTTATTTTTGAAAGTAGGCCGATAACTAATTTTATAGGCAACAAAAGATTTTTTATTAAATTACTTATTAAGTTATAAAGTGTTAAACATATTCAAATATTTTTTCTATTAAGCTCGTACAATTGTTTGCGCTATAACATTGAAAGTTTCGTGACATGATGGAGGGCGATAAGCAACGATTTACGCTGCTTTTATTCCGAAAAGAATGAACGTCCCTACGTAAAATTGAAAATAATTAAAACCTATGGTCACAGATTGTTTAAATTTTGGTCATTTTGTGATGTCGAAAACTTCAGTTATTTTCTTCACACGATTTAAGATTTACAACATATTTTTGATTCAATAAAAATTGTAAACAGATGTCTCGAAGGTAGCGTGTTATATCTCTCAGAACTATGCCACGTGCTCGTAAGAGATAAAATTAATTTATTATAGAAAGTGAAAGCAACATAAAAAGGAAGTAACGTTAACTTGCAAAGGTAAAACTTATGGTATTTCTGGCTAGGTAATGTAATAATATATGCGTTTCCCTGATAAAAGGGTAATATGAACGTAATAAACCTTTTATATTGCATACAATTTATTTTTCCCGCTATATATTTCCCCTCTTTTCAAATTTTAAATTGCTACTAAATAAACTTCTTTCCAAAAAGAAGAACCTTACAGTCATTGGCTTTTCTACGGATTACATTTTTAGTATGTCATTAGCTTAAATGACTTGAAATTTTTTTAATATTTAAATCCTAAATTCGGTGTTTTAGTCAATGTAAACAGAAATCGTTTACATCGAAGTGAAAATAGACAATTTTATGTGTATAGTAAACGTGTAGAATGGTATCATAAGTACGACAAAAATGTCTATTGTTACAGAAAGCCACGTAAAATAATCGCGTTGCAATAGTAATTTAAAATACTTAATAATGGCCTTTATTACTACATAGTTGTTTGACCTCCATTGATAGAATGAACTAGAAGAAGAAAACTATCAACGTTAAGTAACTAAAAACCTGCCTAATAACAATATTGCAACAGTTGACAAGATCGAAAGAAATCGCCGCCAAAGTATTATTGATTCGCAAAGTTCCATGGGCTATTCTACATTTAGAGTCATTCTCATCTTTATTTCTGTTAATAATTATATCACGTTAAACCACTATAGTATACTACACTATACTAAATGAAAGAATCACTTGGCTTAATAGAACTTAAAAATAATTCAGTAAGATTTTCCGCACTAAATTTGAAACTCGGAATGTGTAAACTTTTTAACTTGCCATTATAAAATGTCGGCTGAAAAAAATTACTTCTTTGGTAATAAAACAGTGAATGGTTTAAATCGCGTTAGCAACCTTCATCTTAGGTCTTTTTTAATTAAATTTTTACTACCAATAATATTGAACAAAGTGACGAAAATAATGGGAAGATTTTTAAAATTTACAATAAAGTCTGAACGTTTTATTAGTATATTTCTGAACCATTATTTAATATACATACAATGTAATACGACTTAACCACAACCTTAAGCCATGAGTATTATTTTGACGGGCCATAAATATATTTATTTCGATGTCAGAATCGTACATTAGACCATTTACCTTAAAAGCGATAGTTTCGCCACTGAGTTAATTAGGTCGTCAACTTATATTGATCAGTAATTTTGTTTCATTTATACATACATTTATATTTGGGGCAGATACCTCTGTCAGTTATACTAGAAATATAAAGAGTCATAGTCACTTTGGTAAACTTCTCATGCTTTCAAAAGAATCATCGGGAGTGTAAGGTTTCTCCCAATGTTTCCGTCGTATGAAGTATATGGTGCAAAATAAAATGTTCAAAGAATTCGTAAATATCTTAATATTGATAGTTGCAAGTTTTTCTTTTGCGACATTATTCTATCTTGAATACTGTGTTTAAAATGTGAAAATGTTGACAGGCCATTGTAATATTTCGCGAGTTGGAAACATCTTAAATATAATAACAGTGCAAAATAACGGTGCAACTCTCTGAATTCACAGAGTGTAGTGAACAAGTTTCAGCGGCCGATGAGAGAGACGGGTGCATAGCTGTCGATCAGCGATTGGAACTGAACGGCGTGAGAACAAAATAAGATAACCACTCTCAAAACTCTTAAATATCAATTTAATTATTATTATTTTAGCATTATATAAAGATGCTTTTTTACTTTTAAAAATACTGTAATATACTAAATTATATACTTTTTCAAAAAATACTAGCAATATTTTGATATTAATAGAACTTCTTTTTAACTATACCAGCTAAGCTAATAACAAGTTTGTTAGACATATCAATATCATCATCAACAGCCTGCGGCAGTCCACTGCTGATTATTGGCCTCCCGATCCCTCGATCTTCGGCTTAACGCATCCAGTTTCTGCCAGCCGCCATGCGCAGATCGCCGCACCATCTAGCCGGGGGGCTAGATGGTGTGACGATCTGGGCCCACACATATGAAAATATACTTCACATCAATTGTAATGATGTGATCGTCTCCACGACGTTATATTTTAAATGCAATCTTAGTAATTTTGCTATTACTACTTTGCTCTGCTTACATTATTATTACTGTTGTACATTAAGTAACAATGTGAAATGACCGTATTTGGGCAAGCATAAGGTGAGATGCTCCTCGACTAGATGGAGTAACAATGTCCGTAGGGCGGCTAGATACATGTAGCTGAAGGTCTAAAGTAAAGTATAGTAAAGTAGCGCGCTTTGGAAAAAGACCTATGGCCAGCAATGAACTACCGCAGGCTAATGATAAAGGTAACTAATAGAATACTCTGTCATGAGAGAATTTTTAGGCTACTATCTGTACTATATCATACTCGCACGTATTTTCCAAATAACACTACCCCAAAAACAAAAGATGTGATATTTACTAAAAAATTACCAATGTTAAGCAACCCATAAATTAATGTCAAAATATATTAAAATTATAAAATTTAAATATTATTATAATATGTTAATGACAATATACACACATAAACCACACCTGCATATGATCTCACGCTCAAAGTTTGTCAACGATCTTATCGTTGCCTGGGTACCGAGCTATCATGTTACCGATTATGCGAATTTAATCATGTGATTGATGTCATCATTAATCTAATCATATTTTAATGGGAAACAATTACTAAGTTTAGAAGGCCATTAGAATTTTCTTGCTGGTATTTGTCGTTCTTTTTTCAGTGGTGTATTCAGTTTGTAGTGTGACTTCTTCAATCCGAAACTTAGAGGCCTCCCTCCTACACGTTTCTTCCAATAAGTTTGTAAAGATCAAGAACATTATTCAACATAAGAAAACTGTGATTACCCGTTTTGTAGGTAATTTTACAATACAAATAAGCAGGTAACAGAAGTTTTTGCAGACTTATATTTAGATGTCATATTAAATTACTAATAATAATAATAATTTTTATTTAAGACATTTTTTGACCACGCATTTATAAATGTGTTAGATATATAAAATTTTCTTTAAATTAATTTTTTTTCATAATAAATTAAGCTATATCATAATTTGTTAGATACGTATTTTAATAATTATGCAGGTTATTAATCCACAGTACCACTTTAATAATTTTCATAAATGAAATATGTTTAAAGACTATTTAAATAATACTAACTTTTTTGAAATTAATTTTTAAAATCCACGATGTTTACATAAAAATGCTACAAGCGCGCGTTGATGTCTTTTCTATCTATATGGAAGCATGCTTAAAAAAGAGCAGTAAGTTAAGACATTTTTCATTATATTATAACTAGCTTTTTTTAAGATTGAAATATAAATTTGCTATCATTCGAAATATAAACTAATTTATTTGTGTCGCCATTATGTAAATTTTAGGGTCATACAAATTTTGCTAAGTTTTAGTAAAATATAATACAAATATTTATTTCTATATTTGTATCTGTGTATCTATTATTATTACAGCTTTACTATATATTTAATATTGTAACTGTTTTAGGAGTTGAGTATGCTAATGATCAAAATCAACACTTGATGGTGTTTATCATTTCCATTATATCCCATATTTTTACTTAAACGGGAAAAAAGTTGTTGTTTTGAACCACGAGAATACGCTCCTTGGTTAATTTTAAAATATAAATATTAATAGGTGACACAAGACGTACGTGTCTTTAAACTTAAATCTTGTGTTCAATGTATTGTAAAAAGAAAAAACCGTGTTTTTACAGTGAACTAAGCTGTTTTATTGATTTACCGTGTTAGATATATCCCTTAATACTGTTTAACATTATTCCGTAACCTGATATGAGATAATCCACATGATGTTTGTTGCATAATACCTCATGTTGCATTTTGCTTTTAACAACAAACAAACCAGTGTCGAACAGTCATGTGACGCAATGTTTCGCACAATGCATCCTTGTTCTACGTTTATTGTAATTCACAAGACATCATCACTGATGTAATATGTTGCATTATCTCTTCATCTTTGTTTCGAGTACTGATAATTTTTGGTATTATGTAAATAAATAGAAAAAAATATCCATATTTTTTATAACATTTTTATTGTATCCCTGCAACAGTCTATATGGGGGTTAATAGATTAATTTGTTGGGATTGCACCTAGGATCATTAGTTTGTATCCACTGGATGTATACTTGGACAACTGAAGTGAATTACACTTTTTCCTGGAAGACTTTTTTATTTTTTAATAGAAGAATTCTAGCAATGTCACCAAATTATTACATTTTCTTAAAAAAACTATTAAAGTCACTTAAGAAATGTCTTCTGGTGGGAAATAAAACTGGTAAACCTTAAGTGGCATAGGGATACACTTTTATTAAAAGAATCGCCTTTTGGATAATACCTACTTTTAAATTTTTATTCGCTTTTATCAGATAACGTCAAAACATATTATATTATTATCATTTCAAAAAGTCTCGGTGCCCTTACATTAACTTTCATAAATCCCGGAGTAAAATTATTTTATTACAAATACTATAGCTTTAGATGCTCCATTATATTATCATGTTAAACACGTCACAGAAGGCTTTAGTGGTTCAAAAATATTGCATATTCCCTAAGTAATATCATTAATTATGTTAAGTACTGAATAATTCTTAAAGTTCTTGTGCAATAGTTACAAAACTGCATTTATTATAGCGAATTGTTACTTCACGTAAGATGCGATGGTGATATCCAGCACATAACTGCACACGATCGTTAAGAGATAAATCTTACGACAAGTTGTTTGTGCAAAAATGCGTAGAAAGTGACAGTGCGGAGGAGGGCTAGGGGAGGGGAATGTAATCTGAGCGTACCGCAACAATGTCCGACAGCCTGTTCTCTATTTGTCATTTCTTTTTTTTCTATTTGCAGATGACGTGACTAACTATAATTTCAATATAAATATAGAAAACTAAGAATAACACAGTTTAATGATTTGCATTTAATAATATGAAATTCTCATTCTGCGTTGTTGAAACAGCAACTTTAATCAGGTTTTGTACAACAATAACTCACATATGTCCTACTGTTGGACAAGGGGCCCCATAATTTCTAGAGGCAAGTACATTTAGTATACCAGAATCGGAATATTCGATTTACTATGCGATTTGGAGCGTAGAATATCCAGACAATGGTCCAAGCTGGTAAGATGGATAGCCAGTGAAATCAATAAATATGGATTGGACGTTACAGCAGTCCAGAAAGTAAGATGGTAAGGGACGGGATGCATTGAGAAAGAGGATTATTTATTCTACTGGAGTGAGCATGAGGATCTTACAGAAATGACCACGCGGTAGACCCAGGAAGCGTTGGACAGACTGCATCCAGGAAGACCTGGTTATCCTAAGGAAAAAAACAAATCGGAAGCGCGTTGCTCAAAATAGAGGTGGCTGGAGAGAAATCGTGGACGAGGCCAAGACCCACACCGGATTGTAGCACCAAAGGAAGAAGAAGACTCGGAATAAATACAAACATATATTTGACTCGATATGACAATCAAGCTCGAGACGACTTACTACAGAAGCGGCAACTTTGCCAATTTTTTATTGATTTAAAATTCATATGATCACTGATGAGGTTATTCACTTGGTGATGAAATAAATCTCCGGTTATTATTTATTGTATAATATGAATATATGTGTAATAATATTATACATATTCTATTTGTTTGGAAGATAAAGAAAAAATTGTATGACAATAATTTACCTACTTTTGTAAGATTTAACAAAACAATTTTATTTTAATGAAGAAGTAAACAAACATTGCGTTACCTTATGGCTAGGTACATATGTTGTATGACTATGTAATGTTCATTTATATAATATACAATAAGAACACTGCAGCTATTTGCTTTGTGGTAAGATATGAAAGATGGTGAAAAGAAGAAAGTAAACATCTCTGGCATTGCAAAAAATATATACTGCGGTGATTATTCGCCATCACGTGCATCACCTGTATGATAGTTTGCTTACTTTATTATAAAAAAATATCTAAGCTATTTAGTAAGTAATAGTTTCCTTCCATTTAATCCATTAAATTGGATTAAATGTAAATATTTAATCCAACCAAAATAAATTTTCTTTTTTGATATGTTTTATTTAGCTTTACTCTAAAATATAAATAAATCATGTACATAAAACTGCTGTATTGAAATAAATTTATCTAGTAACGTTGACAACAACAGAAGAAAAGCATTGAGAACCAACGCAGGAAATTGTGACGGGTGTTATCTTGACGAAGTTCGCTTACCAAAATCCCCTACGACAAAGAGATTCTTTTAGGATTTCCATTACATAATCCAATATCTTCTGGTTTACCTTCACTGCTTCTAATTATAATAAATGTGTTTCAATTTATAATATTATCATTAATATAATTAAAAGGAGAAAAAGTAAATTAAAATGTTTATTACTTCGATGAAAGTAAATGTTTTGAATTGTAGGACGCAAGTTTATTTTCATGTTTTTCGAAACGTAATAACGAATTATTTTATATAGGTTAAACCTCCATTTCAACCTATCACAGTTTTTTGTTTAAGATGTTGTACATATATTCATTGATTTATTTTTTAATTGAACCAAAATTATTATTAAATAAAAATAATAAAATATTGGTTAAAGCAATTAAATAGTGCTTTGAAACGTGTGAAATGAACCTTATAGGTTAAAGTTCTCGGAATATAATTTGCTATTATAAGTATTAGCTTAAACCAAAGTTTGTAAGTTTTTATAATATATTAAGTGAAGTTTAGCGTTATGAGAAAGTTGGAAAATACATTTAATTATATTAGTTCTCACAAATAGTGTAATTGTAATGAGACTCAAGATTGTAGCTCTCAGCCCGTTCACTCTCGCGTCAAATGGCTATCAAATTAATGGATATCCATCAATAAATGACACTATCCACATACACAAGAATAAGAATGAGCTAAAGGTAAACTTGTTTTCGTAATAATAACATAAAGGTCTTATAGAAACGAAACACAATATAGTATTACAGACATTAATTAAGATTATGTAACGTAATATTAATGATCTGCAGGCTTTTTCAAATGGAACAATAAATATACTTGTTTTAATGAATACCATCAATTATATAATGCGATCGTAACATGTGATTTTTTTGCAATAAATCGTTTACTTCTCCCGCCTATTACCATAAAGACACGCAGAGTTTTTTCGTTTGTTGATCAGCATATGCATAAGTTCCAAAACCATGGAGAACATATATTTCTTCTATTTTTTTTTCTTCAATTCTATAATTACTTAAACTTATTTCGATTTGTGTGTGTTTTAAATACGAGCAAGCTAGTTTTACCTTGCAGATGTTTTGAAAGATAGATCAATATTTTAAACAGTTATAAATAATTTTATGGTTCGTTGTGCTAATCTTAATTAACTGATAACTGTAGAGGCACATACACATGAAATATTATTCGTCACGGTCAGCTGAAAAATGGGAGCGCGACATCAAGGGCATCTAAAGGTCTATAGTGTAGTTTTCTCTGTAAACACAGAGAAAACTACATGTAAAAGGCATACAACATAGTGTAAAAGGGATGAAATATGATCATTAAATATTTACAAAAATATTCGGTGTAAAACTAATGAAAATGGTCTTAGAGAATACGTTAAAGTAGTAAGTATATCATACTGAAATCATTTTGGAGTCAAGTTTGTCACAAGCTCGTTTATATTATTATAAAATAAATACCAATAAAAACTTCACCTGAAATTAAAAATTAAACCTTTGGAATTAATTAAACGAAGAGCTAGCTCATAATAAAAATATGAGGTTACGTGTCAGTCTCAACGTAGGAGTTAAAGCTTTGATGAGAGGATGATTACGGACAGTGCACTGCGTCTGTAGTGAATGGGCCTCATTAGGCTCCACTCAAGTCGTCGCTGCACGGAGGAAACGAAGCTTCTCTATGTTGCGAACTCATTACAATTATTATACAGCTTATATGTCGGAGAGTGATGAAAGTAGGTTATGGGGTTAGTCGTGCGTTGTTATAAACTAAATAATTTATTTCCGGATCTCTAAGTATAGTATCTGAATATATGTCACCATATTACTATACGTAATTTTATTAACAAGCACACAAATCAGCACCTAAATCACCATCAGAAACTCAATAAGTTGTGAATTTGGTGTAAGTTCGTTTTTTAAAGTGTAAACAATTTTTTTTGATCACGTAGAAACTTTTTTAAAGAATAATCAGGCAGAAAATTGGGATTCTCTTAGTCATACGATAATTAATCAATTTTAATGATTATAAAATTTTATAGTATATATTAATATCTGCACATGCCTGTAATGTTGAAATGAATATTTTAATTTACCGAAACCTAATTATAATTTATATTATTTTTAGTTGTTTATATTTCTGTTTGTCTATACCTATATGGACGCGGGAATAGTGAACTTAGACAGGATTAGTTAAGGGGTTGTTAACTTATTAATACAATTTACTTATTGATATAACTGCTGCACTCAGAAATCGTTGAGCAATGGCAAAACTCAACTAATATTACTACAATTACCCTTGTTGTACGAGTTGTTTGTAAAAATATTTATCCTGATGTGGAAAACGAATCTACGACCCCTAGCTCTAAAAACGAACACTTCGCTATTACGCCATTTGGTTTGTCAAGACAAAACATTAACCTTCATAAAACCAGACACGTTGGCGACATAATTCGACTCACATTCATCTGTCAACTATTGCAACATTCCAAAACGGGTCTTATATCATCAATGTAAGGTTCCACATATTGTGAGCACGCAATGCAAGGATAGTACTTTTTCCCCGCTATTTAAGGCAAGGTTACTTTCTTAAGAGCACTTTCTCGGACGTTACGTGAGGCTGCGTTCGTACGACAACTTATGTAACCCACTCGTAAAACTTAGCTCAAGTGCTCGTACTGGCTTTATGGTCGCCTGGTAATTGTAAGCTTACGACTTAAATAACGTAAGCTTTGGAAATATTTGCAGCGTAACATACATAAGTGAATACTTTGAGGGTTCTTGGAATACAGAACATTTTATTTAATAATATATAATAGTTAATGGTATTACTCTTAAAATTATATCCAAATTACGTATTACTGAGACATCAGAAATTACATTTCATCGTTAATTTAGTCGTGAAAGGGTTTGAACCGAGGTTTGGGCGGCGCAAAAGGGGGAGCCTTGTCGCCCGATATCTGAACCTCGAGGTGGTGCACCAAAGCGGGCAGTAGTTTGGGAGCCTCATCTCCACTCCCACTATGAGATTAGCCCCTAAATAGGGCCAACGATGTCGAGGCTACGGTAGCATGCGTCAGCGTTTACCGCAGTTCTTACAAGTGGCGCAGAGAGGTTTATAAAAAAATGTGTGAAGAGTTTCACTTTACTTTCATTTGAACAAGATCGTAGATCTGAGAAATGTAAAATTTCTGTGCAATATAACTATATAAATATATTCTATTGTTTCTTACTCTTAGTACTTGCCTTAGTACTGGTATAGTGTTTTTACGTTGTACAGTTTATTGATTCTCTGTCTGTCTCTGTTCCCGGCTGTCTCGCCTGGAACGGTTAATGCGCTTTTATTTAAATAAATCAGTTTAGGTTGTACCAAAAATATTGTTTTGTTGAACAACACTGGGCCATATCGATGGCATTTAACAGTGGTAGCGCAAATGTCCAACGATCACCTTGTGCCACTTATTCACACGCACGTGCTTCAACCGTCGCTCGATCAATTACATGATATAAATCTCAAAGTCTTTCTGTTCGCTCATAAACTTAAATCTCAATAAATAATAATTGTTTAATTTAGCTGAGCTGTCATTTGACCTTTCCAGTTATGGTTTCTTACGACAATCGTCGCCGACATATTTTAAAAGTTAAAAAATTTGTTCACAGTTGAGATCAAAGTGAAAAATTTGTTCACAATTGAGAACACAAATTTGTATAAAATAGGTAGCATTATGTAAATATACAGGAGTATAAGAATTTATAAAAGTATAATAATTAGCCTATGGGTACCATTTTCGTCACATTTTTGTTTATGATAAAAGTCCTAAAGAGAATAAAATTTTTAAATAATTCTTTACTATTACTACTAATAATATGTTAAATATGAATAATATGTTAAAAAAGCTATAATGCAAGTATCCTGTTCTCATTATTTACTAAGAATGTATAGCTCACTATACTTTTACATCGTCATGGAACAGGTAGTTGTAGGCCATACCTATATTTATTCATATATAATCGCACTCTATGATATTATTATTTTCAATAAATATGACCTAATATTTTTTTTGTTCAGGTGCAGCGCAGGCACGTTATCTAGGCAAGGAGATCGGGCCGCTGTCAGAGCTGCACCATGGCGTGCGGGGTAAAGTCTACGCTGTGGACTCACGCACGCTCTACCTACATGAATTTCACTATGACGGCGAAGGACCAGGTAAATATTACTCATGCGTAAATAAACTAAAAGACAAAACACTTATTAAACTAATATAACAAGGGATATATTTATTGCATCTCTGTTTGTGTATATGTAAACATAGCTCGACTTCATTGCGATGCCTAAGGAACAGATAATGGCGCATGCACGAATGAAGTTATTACGAGTTTCACTGAGGTCGCGAAGAATCGGTGTGTTACTGTACAAATGCCACAAGATTATTCACATTTAGATAAAAAGATGATGTAATGCAATTTGTTTGTGGGTGTATAAACTTTCATAAATCATTACCAACTATCATCAAAACAGACGTAAAAATCTTTACACATAACAGCAGAACATAAGACTCCATCAAAACTGAGGAGTTTTGCCGTAAACTCTTCACTTGGCGAACGATTGGGAACTTCAGATTAATTTTTATTCATCTAGATACTGCTTACTATCTATTGGTATTTCTCCAAATTATCAAATGATGCAGGAAAAATTAGAAATTACACAGCAAGTGTGTAACTTTTTTGGGCACTAAATCTATTGTCATAATTTTCAAGTTTGTAAATAACCATAAGATTGTTTTTTGGTAGACCATAAGATGCTTTAAAATATTCATTTAATATATATATCAGTCGTAATATGAAATATCAGTTTTAAATGATGATATTTGTCACTAGTGTATACGCTAGAAGTTTTAGATAACCTACAATATAAATATTGTCCAAAAATAAGTTTCTTTTTTAGTCAATTGTTTGTGATTTTTTTATATACTTTTTGTATAGTCCGAAATCTAATTCGGCTTCCGTTTGAAAATTGAACTTTTGTGATGTGAACATCGATACATGTATGCGAACGTATTTCGTGATTGCTCCTAAACACATTCTGGCAATATTTCAAATCTCACACATGCCCCAAGGTAATGAGCGGTTGACGTAATATTCAAATGTTTGCCTTCCTCGATATTAGATTCGCGTGCATTTCAATGTTTGTCAAAGTAATTAAAACAAATACGGGTGTTCGTGGAATCTAAAACATCCAACAACTTAATATAGCATTAGGACTGAAATGTAAACGTAGTAATTATATACTTATAAATGCACGGTACAGTTATATATATGTATATAAAAAAAATAATTGGCAGGAATTGTATAAGGATCGTGTGAGCTATTTTGAGGATTATTTAAATTATTAATATTGCCTCTTTTTCTTTGCATGATTTATAATTTGAATTATTTTGCAGCGGCATATTTCTACGTGGGTACATCAAAGACTCCGAGCGCGACGGGTGCGTTGCGTTTGCGAGACGAGCGCGGCGGTGCGGGCCCGCTGCGTAGATACCGTGGCGAGGGACTCACTCTCTCGCTCCCTGATGGCAAGACACTGCGGGACGTTACCTGGTTCTCCGTCTGGTGTGATGAGTATTCGGTAAGAACTGACACCATTTACTAACGCCAGCCATACATGGGCAGTTTGAAGTAGTCGATACTACCTGCTGCGACCGCATATAAAACTACAGTCTTGCATATAAAAGTACAGTTGCATCTGTTCAAACGGTTTCGGGTATGTGTGTACATACCCGAAACCGTTTGAACAGATGCAACTACTTCGGGCGGTAAGAAGCGCGATGAAATTGCATCGTGTCGCTGGCCTAAGACTTAATCACAAAAAGTCTTTAAAAAAACATAAATGCATCACACCCTATATCATACAACATCTTATTGTTATTGGTAGAACCGTCGAATGAGTCGGCTCGACTAAGAAAGTATCATGCTCTCCCAGACTATCGGCGGTAAGTGGTAACATTTACTGCGTTACAACGTATCATACGTTGGGTATAAAGATTCGCAGACCCAACTCTTTCCCCCATTCTTTATTTCTTACTCTGCGTCCCATTACTTCCTTCTTCTCCTCCTATTAAATCCTTCTTCCACTCCCATTATTTCTCCTTGTCTTGCCAATAAAGCCTTCTTCACATCTTCTCCCAAATGTAGGAAATACACCTACTGTATCCAGTATTGAAGATTGTAGTATTATAGATATTTGGCTTTCCTTTCTATAGAAAAAAAAACAAATAGAAAAAAATGTAAGAATTACTATTTTAGCTTTCATAAATGTTTATGTTTACTAAAATTATAAACATAAAAGATTATCTTTTATTAATTATATTTTAAAAAATAACAAAAAAGATATATGTACATGATCATAAATGTAAACTATTTACTAAAATACATTTATTAGGATAATATCTCGCAGAAAATCTATTACTATCTGTCACAACCTTTTGTCGTAGTGCAGAATAAATCTCCGAACATCCAGATAAATGGTGCGACTTAGGTACGCAGCGCCAAGCAGTTTGCATTTCTGCATGCATGCAGGTGTAACGCTTAACGGCTTTATTACGTCACATACCGCTGGTTTACATTTTCCTTTGACTAATATATCAATCGCTTTTAGTCTATGGTGTGGTAAAGTGTGGTACTTCCCCAGTCGAGGCGGCCCATTCATGCATGATAATACCTCGTATAAACTATTATTGCTAAATGAATAAGCCCACGTAAAATAGTAAAGATTTAAAAATGACTAATCATTTTGGTAACCCTATGAATAAAAACAGAATAATACTACTACTTATTAAAGTAAATAATAATAATAATATATTTATTGATCATTAACAGGTTGACAATTTTGTTTCACTGCCTGCCGATTTAGGGTGAACCCTGTACTACGGCAGACAGTTCCCTTCTATGACACATTTATGAATAACATACATTAGACTTGCCAAAATTATGCCTTAATTAATTTTACATAATAATGTTACAAAAGACTGAAACAAAGAATTAAAAGCTATGAATTAAATTATATAAACCAAAAAGAAATATAGTGAAAAATTTATACTGAAAATATAGTGGGTATTAATTCATTTTGATTATTTTTCGTAATAATGAATAGATGCTTTTAACGTAAATGGATTAAATATTCTATATACTTGTATTGTATAGGTTAAATATTTGATTATTTTGCATGGCAATTAAAACTCTTATAAGTATATCTATATAATAAAATCATTATCATGTATGCAGACAATTCAGAGTTAAACTATTATACTATTTAAGTGACAGCATGATAGATAATTTTTCCCTTTTTTGTAATGTACTCGTAATTAATTACTAAGAGTTTGACTTCAGTTTTTTGCCATATGGTCTTTATCATAATTAGTAAGTACTGTTTATACAAATAGGCTTCAAAATCTAGTTTTGTTTCCATTTTTTGATTTTGTATATTAATATTAGTCAGTATCAATCGCTTTTGAAGATTTTAAAAATGTTAAACATGTTTTTCGAATTTAAGGATTAAATTATGTCAATATAGTTATTTTATTATCATTTGATAACGCGTCTTACCGTACTCAGGTGAACTTCGGCAGTGTGTCGATTCCGAAGAATCTGGAGTATCCAAAACCGGCGCGTATGGGAGCGTTGCGTGGTGTGCACGCCGTGTGGTCTGAACCCGTGGTGGTGGTGGATGCACAGACCCTGTTAGTGCCCAACTTTTCTTACGATGGGGAGGCGCCTGGTGAGTACAGTTATAACTCGGTCACTGTATGATATAGTTATTAGTAATAATTAAAGTACATGACTGAATTGGAAGGTCTCAGTACATGCCTGCCTAGTGAGACCTGCTATATATATATATATATATATATATATATATATATATATATATATATATATATATATATATATATATATATATACATATAAAACATCATATGCCCTACCAATCCACCTTGGACAAGCGTGGTGGGTCCATCCATTCCTCCAGAAATGGGAAGGTTCTGATGACCGATGTTATAATAACAAATGATAACCGATGACGATCCTCATGACTTACATCGGCTGTTTGAAAAAAGTGATACACTAATTTAACGAGTGGTTTGTAAATATCATAAAATATTCTCTGGCGTTAGAATGTTGAGTGCAGCGCCGGATGCGGCTCGTAACGGTGAGTTAACTGTTACGTGTTTATACCGCGCCGGGAGTGCGCTGCCGACATTAGGGCGTGGCCCGACTAAGCGAGATTCAACACTTATTCTATATAATTGTATCATAACGATTAAAACTATGCATAAATTTGGTGATGACCTAATTTGACCTCAGTATTGAAATTACCGCTTTTGGATATCGCCGTCAATAATCAAGAGTTCGATTTGTACATCGGGGTAATATATGTGTCGTAGTCTGGATTTCCCACTAATCTGTTAATGTCTATTCCTCTAGAAAAGGGAGGCCCGGGAACATGGAAACCGGGATAGTGGAACATATAGGTATAATAAATAAATTTTGGTAAACTGGCCTGACTCATAATAAGACTCATGATATATATATATATATATATATATATATATATATATATATATATATATATATATATATATATATATATATATATATATATATATATATATATATATATAATCAACGTTCAAAGACTTAATTGTATTTTCTAAGTAGTCTTATTTCACAACTTTCACTTTTCACGTTCTCTTAGTAATCAAACTATTCATAATTGTTATCAATGTTTTAGTGTTTGTCTACCTAATTATATATACGAATGAAATCATAATTGTTGTGTATAGTTGTAATTGGACTTCAGATTTACCTTAAATTCTTTTGCATGTTTCTTATCTTATATTTCCTTTAATCTGTATTCTGTAACTGTACCTTTTATAATAAAAATAAAAATAAAATAAAAAATCAACGCTCCGTATCGTATAAGACAAAAAAAACGTCTAAGTCTAATTTTAGCCTCATTTCTAAAAAACATCTTGACGCATTAACGAGTTTATTATGTCACATGAGACTTTATTAACAAGTATTAATAATAAGTATTTGAAGTAACTGTCACTATGACAATTTTAAGACTGAGACTAAGCTGTGTGCTTTTCGGCATAGAATAGGGCCTTCTCATTACTTTCCGTGTGTCTTACGACCCAAAATTTGGAGCAAAATGCGCCTGCAAGAAATAAGCGTTATAGCAACACTTCTTAATTTTGAGGAAGGTCAATGACCAGCAGTGGGCTATTGTAGCTGTTTTAATAGTAAAACTGTACTGATATATTATAATTTAATCATTTAAGGCAGTCGGATATTTTCGAAGTCCAGCTAGGCTATATATGTAATTATAAACAAGATATATAAGCATATATATGAAGCAAGCAAGCAAGTATATGACCAAGAAATATTAAGTATAATATATTGTGTGTATAACCACCGTTATATGAGCTCCACCCTTACCTCATTGTGAAGCACTCACTGTAACAGCGTCGTGTAATACAAATTAAATTGCAATGTGTCAACTCCACTTGGTGTCGGCTGTTACAATTTGACATTGCTTGCCTTTATTTAATTTGTTTTTCGCGACGGGGAAAACATCAGTTGGAAAATCTTTGCGAGTGACGCCTAATGGTGCTTCAGGAATCTTAAAATTGTTCAATTTGTCATTTGGTTACTTTACAATTTCTTGAACTTTAACTATATTACTATTTTCAACCACAAAATCACAAATGCATGTCCTTCTAATTAATAAAATAATATAAATTTGATTTTTCTTTAAATACCTAGAAAGTGTTAGTATGTTAGACATTTCGAGATGTTTTTTCTTTTCTTAAATTATGAATCACACACACATACACACACACACACACACACATGAGTCACACGATAACACGACTGAGCTTAATTGATCGGAAAAGTATTAATACAAAAAAAGAAAACAAAAGTATTAATAGAATATTAGAGTAATTATTACTGCGTTTCGTACGTATCTGAATGTACTCATCTACTATTCAGTACTTATAGTAATGTAGGCAAAACATCTATAGTCAAAGTTAGTAGCAGAACCTATTCAGAAAATACTTATAATAGAAATTGGTTTAATTTTAATCGGCGTTTTAAATTTCAACACGGGTATAAAACACTCAAATATATGAAATGCAAAGTAGAAAAATCCATATATTTTATGTGATTTCACGTATCTCCAGTTAAATGTAAACAGGATGTTATGAACAAGCGGTTCACGGCCTATAAATAACGCGAGCGCGCTTCACTGTAAACGGTTACAATTTAACGCGAGCTTTTAACGTCCAATGTATCAAGAACATCGCGTGATTACACTCGATGAACGTCCCTCTTTTATTTGAACATTTTTCACCTCTTTGAAAAATAAAAACATATTATATAAATAGTTATACTTTTTTGATTTTTATGGGATAAACATTTCAGTCATGGCAAACGAGCAAGCAAATGGTCTGGTAGAAAACAACCAACGTCGTCCATAAATATATACTATATAATAGGCAATACAAAAACGTTACCAGCCTTTAAGAAGTATTTAAGAATGTTTACTGGAGGTTACAATGCCGTACAGGTTTGGAAATATCGCTGAAGGTTTCACAGACTGCTGTTACGGAATAAAAAGAAGTTTCGCCAAAAATGTACCGGAATTATATAGATCGCCCTCATCTATATGTAATATAGTAGGAGAAATTATTTCAAATAGTTCCTTGTATCAATTTCCTATTGCTTTGTTTCTAAATAATAATACTCTCATATTTGTATCGATTTACCAAATTATAATGAATTGATCTTTTTTTTTCCATAAAATTGAAGTAGAACCTGTTTGAATTTATTTATTTAGTTTTGCGACATATAATATATATTACTTACATTATGTTATTGCGTTCAAAAATGCCTCCATAGTTATCCGCGTTCAGATTTATGCGATTAATTTGTGGAACATCTAACGCAATCGGTATTAGAAGTAAATGAAAGGCTGTTATTAAATGAAATGTAAGGATGGCATTATAATGCAAATAAGTGGTTCTTACCTGGCCTAGGAGATTACCTAACCAATCAGTAGATCATATTCACCTTGTTCTACGCTTAGGAATTTACTACTTAAACTACACATAATGTATTAATTATGTCGCGCTATGGATATTGCACTGAGACAGAGTATTCCATTTACATATTTACTCTTTCTGGCCGACCAGCCTTTTAGTTGCCGTGAAGATTGTGTGTTTGCATAGTTAAGAAATATTGTTGCTGCCTATAATATAAGATGTTGATGTGTTATTTTAGTTTTCTTTTTACAAAATACTATTGCTTTTTTCTATAAACATATATTCTTTACGCTATGTTCATTATTTGTATACTATCTAGGGAACGATAATATTCCTACGTGACAACTGCATTATATGTTCCTTACTTTATTTTTATCGGTGGAATAATCTTAAAGTTACAGTTATACATTCATGTTACAGACAAATAATATGCCACTCTTGACAAAGTAATCGGCTGCAGATTAACGCAAATACTAAAGCCCACAATAGCTTTTGTTTATTTCAACTCTGTACATTATATTTCAGCTAACTCTTTCTGTACTAAGTAGGATAAACAATATTTATATAATTTTTTATTTTTGTCTATCATCATCCAAAGCTATTTCTTTAATCTTAATTCCCAAAATTGTATACTTAGTAATTCTATTTATATTACAATTGGCTCATACGTCCCATTAAAGTATTAAGATAAGAAAAGTAAAGTAAGTAGTAAGATAACAAAACAAATCAACATTATTTATATTTTCATGGCTTAGCATAATGATTTCATTTTAAAAAGAAAAGAGTATGTTGAGAATTATCAAAAAATATTATCTTACATTTAAAGTTTTATTAATTATAATTCACAATAAATAAAACTATAAAATATATCATTTTTCACTAGGTATTAATGTATTAATTATTGAAATTTCATAAAATATGCATTACGGATACACATGTTAAATTGGCTCAATAACATCTTAATGTAACATTCATAGACGCTATTTGAATGAGGTATATTGTTACAGACGCAAAATTTTGGGTCGGCCGCGGAGATAAGCCCTCGCCGCAAGGCATTCGTATTCCAGACGAGAACGGGAAGGAGACGCCTTTGCGCAAATACGACAAGAAGACTATCGTCCTTACGCTACCTGGAGTAAGTACTTATCAAAGAATTAATCCCGTCAACTGTTTGTTATGATCCTTACATATTCCGCTGGCTCAGCGATCCAAAGAGTCTCTTGGCTCCCGATAAAAGAATACGCAACTGATACCGGTCTTATGCGATTTCTCGCCAGTTGCTTACTTGAAGCTCATTTGAATCACTCCACTAATAGATACCTGGGGTGATCGATCGAACGTTGACAAATGGTGGTCCCATGTATATACCCTTTTGTCAACGCGATTTTCTCTTTAGGTGCCTGAGCCAACGGAGTCTATATGTCTTTATTTCTCCGATTGCGTTGCGTACATTTAGCATTATTAAGTTCTCTACAGCTTCCATCTGATCTAGGATCATCTTTATTCCAATCGGTCTCATAATTTTCATGTAGATGCGGATCTTCGTACATCTACAGAGAAGCCTAGATACCAAAACATTGTCATGATCTTAATTAAATGTTTTCAGTGTTGAGTTTTATACCACGTCTGCAATAAAGTTTTTTTTTATAAAAGTGTTTCTTTCAAAAGCATAAAAGCTTAACAATTCTTTGTTTGATAACGTAAATGCGACTGGGAGAAAAATAAAACTTTTATGCGATTCTTTCAAGAAACCCACAATGAGGCTTTTAAGTCGAACTCCAGTCTGCGTCTCGTGGAACTACTCTGTGAAATATTACACTTGCTTTGTATTTTATTGAAATGGAGTCCCTTACAGACGCTGCTATGTATATTGCGTAAAATTTGGCAAAGTATGTTTAAAAAAAAATAACATGAAATTTGGAGATATCCGCTAAATTTTTTTGGGTTTTTAAAATCGAATTATCTTTCTTCTTGCATTTTATATTTTTCTACTCACAAAGATATTGTAAAAAAGGCTTATTTACAATGTGCTCTGAAATAAATTGAAGTCACTATATAATCTTGGAACAACCCGCAAAATAAAAACATATATGAGTATACATTTACATTATCTCGCCTGTTTCCAGTAGGGGTAGGCAGAGACCACAGACCTCCATCTGCTACGATCTTGGCACACTTTCTTTACTACATTCAAACTCATTACTCTCTTTATACAAGCGCGCAGGTTAAGGCTACTTTTGACCTGGCCTTTCTTGAGGATTTCCGCAATTTGGTCAAGATATGTTTCCTTGGTCTTCCCTTACCAAACCTTCGAAACACATCCACAAAATTAATTTCTTTTAACAATCGTCTTTCATTAAATGTCGAGTTATCAAAACATATAATAATAATTATGAAAAACATGGACTACTGGGTTAAATACACATACACAACATAATCCAAAAATTAAACAACTAAAAAACAGTGTCAAGATTATAATATGAAAGATAAAAATCTTTTTGCATAAATGCATTTATTGTTAACTCGAGCATTATTATCACCTTATATCAGTATTACAACTTATGTAATACATCTCTCTTCTGATTTTCAAATACACAACACGCAAGCCGACGATAGAAATTTCCGTTTGTCTATGAGTAACTTTGACCAAATATATGATTTTTCAAGTAATGATAATTTTATATAACGCTTTTATCTCAACGTATTTCCAACACCGCACATCCTGCATGTAAAACTTAAATTTGTATATTATCTTAAAATATTGTAATGGTGTGTATATAAATATATTTTATATATATAACAGGAGCTGACAGTATTCGATATCGGGCACTTTGGTGTCTGGTGTGAAGCATTCACAGTCAACTTTGGACATATTCCACTACCACGTGCCAACCTTGCCAACGTGCCACCAAGCCTCAAAATGTTGGGTGTCTCGCCACAGGTACGTGCGCATAATTTTTCCGCCACTTCACCCACATAACACTTCACTTCACCAATGTTTGGCAAGCTTTATAATAAATTACGTTTCTGACAAATCGTTTAAATCTCACTCACCATGTTTTTATTATTAGACCATTTAGTAATTCACTAAATACATCAATGGAATTCGTTACACGATTTATTTTTTAAAGATGTAAAGATGTATCTATATTTTGTTTAAGTATATTTTACAAAACATTGGAAGCATTACGTTCAAATGAACACCGTGTAGCCTATTCCAGTTTTACTTAGCTCATAAAAGATCACGCTAGACTAGATCATTGCCATTACCATCTTCGGCTATATCCAAGTATTAAGTAATATTACTTTGTTCTACTTTTTCAAGCTATTATATAATGCTTGCAACAATTGCTTTTGAGCTCAAAATCGCTCTGATGACATCACGATATAATATTGACGGATGGTGATTTATACTTTCCATGCGGATCTCTTTTATAGTATTTTAAAATATTTCAACTGTGTGTTGTGAAAAGCGTGTTTAAAGGGCAGACCTAACTCGAATTCTTTCTGAGGGGATGGGTTTACTCAAAAGTAAAGTCTACGAACATACCTGACGATCATCTTAGCACTAAAACAAAATATCGTCAGCGAGGTCCGCTACTTGCGATTGGCACAGAATACTGTGGCTAGATTCCAAGAGTATGCCCTTTATAGTGGTCAATACTTTAACGAAATAATTTTTAAAAAATAAAATCCGTAAAAGTTGTTTATATCTATGTTTCCTCAAAGTTTTATGCCTGCACCTGCCCTAATCGTGTACAATAGGGGTCAAGGTATTCAAGAATACTACTGCTTCTATATTATTCATGTGTATTTTGCAATCAGTTTGGTTGACTATCGTTTAAATCTCAAATTTATGTAGATAAGTTAAAACCAGCTCATGACGAAAAATTTTATAACTTAATTTCTATTTTTTTAAAAAAATAAAAAAAACATTTCATTTGCTAGCGGCAGAGTGTGAACAGTCAAATATCTACCACCGTTTCATAATGAAGTTCCTCAAAACGGAGAAGGAAAAACGTTCCAATAACTAGTTTTTTCTAGTTACTACATGGCAAATGATAATATATAAATATATTATAATCTTACAAATAACCTGGAAAAACTCAGTAATTTAGATTAATATAGATATGTTATTAGATGAAACTAAACAAATGCAAAATAGAGTTCATTAGACTGGCCTCCTTAAGTACTTCATAAATTGAAGCATGTAGCAGCCATCAACCTGGTCAAGCAGTAGAGAGAAGTAAATGACCCATCAGATGATGCTACCTCAAGCGATATGAAATCAATGTAAATGAAACTAATAATAAAAGTAGTGCTACCGAACTCGTCCGATTGTTATTCTACAGATATTCTAATAAAGACAGGAGTTACTGATATAATGCACCCGATTTCCGGGTTGAAGTGGAGATAGACCTGGAGGGGAGATGCAAGGTAGTTCATCATAAAAATCTTAAATGGGGAGTCGAGAACTGTAACTACCATATCAGAAAAACTGTGGAAAAGATTTTTTTACGTTGATCTTTGCTGGCAAGTAGAGAAAGATAGATTCTTTATCCAATGAAGTAAATCAGTTTTCTTTTTTTGGGACAGTTGATATATAATATATAGATAGATATATTTTAACAAATCTATTAAAACCATCAGCATAATGTCTTCCGAAATTTTTTATACAATAATATAAATTTTTTGTAAATAAAAACTTTTAGGTTTTTGAGTATATTGGATTCTACTGGTAGAAAGCGGGGTACAATGCAATAAACATTTTACGACCTTTGAAAAATTGAAGTTTAAAAGAATTACATACAAAACGTTTCTGAGCCGAATATATAATCCTCGTACACTTACTTTAATCTATCACGGAGAGAGAGAAATTAATACAAAAAGAGATAAAAAAATATTTCCATTTTACTGTATTGGAATCTAACTTGCTCTATGCATGTGTTAAGAATGTGTATGGGTATGGCAAAAATGCAAGGGATTCCATGTTTAATGAAGGTCAAAAGATCAATCGCGTTTCTGATTATTTTGTCTGAGCTTACGTAACATCGAGAAACTGGTTTCACATCTTTTGTTTGTTTTCAAGTTACCTTAATAGCTACTCCGTGGATTTTGCAAAGGCTGGTGAATTAAAAACTCATTAAATTCATGTATTTGGTTTGACCAGCAGACTATAAGCGCTTACAGTTTGCTAATTTAATCACCCTTGACATATAAAGTTGTGAGAAGTTTTTAAAATTAAACGGTTATAATCGTTTATGTAAATGAAAGGTTGAAGCTTCGTGCATCCTTCGCGATGACCGCACATTACAATGCCTTCTCTTGGCTAATAATATTGCATATTTAATTATTTTTATCTACCGACTTATGATTTCAATTAGATTATTTGAAACTTTTTTTTAATTTGTGTGAACAATAACAAACATATAAAACTAAATCAGATTTACATTTTTCAGTATTCACTGAATGCTTAACATTACGCAATACACCACAATCGATATCAAAACACGCTAACTATTCGTACCTAAAGTTCCCTTACAATTTCTACATCGTAGATAGGTACCCTATTGTTTTCAACCGTTATCGTATACAGGCGTATTTAGCTTAATTGGTAAATATTATATGTTCGGTTATTACAGGCTGTGAATGATAATTCGAACCCACCCACAAATACATTTAGATCACATATAACCACAGAAAAGCTCTCTTTATTAAAACGACCACAGTCAAAATATCTGACAAACTTAGAAACTTAGATACTTTCTATTATTATTCCATATTTTATTTTATTTTATTCCATAGAGTTTAAAAAACTATGAAATAAAATTGGATTGGATAGGTTGAAGGTCATTTATTTATAATAAACATTGCAATACATAGTTTATATTGACGATAGCAGTCAAAACGAAGCCCATGAAAGATCATACAAATAAGTTCATGGTTTTCAATATTGTTGGTATTAAGAGATGTTTCAAAATCGCTTATAGAAGTAACATCCTAATTGGCTTTCAAAGTGTAGAACATAAATCAAGTTTTAACTGGGACATGGTCAGCTTATTCTCAAACAATTTATATCAACATTAGAAGGTGCATCGTGACCATTTCAGTTGTAAATATTATTAATTATATATAATAATTATGTATACATAAAAAAAGAATATATAGGCAAACTTGATATAAACATGGCTAAAAAAGTCCAAAAAATATTACTTTTACTTTTTGTAATGTTTTCATATACTTTTAAAAACTATCAAATTTATTTAATATATTTATTATAATACTGTACAAATATTGGTATTTTTCAAATTAGTTTAAACATAATTGAAGATTTATTTTTATATAATCGTTTACGCCTGTAATATTAATGACTTAACATTTTGATATTTTTGAGATTGCTTGAAAAAACAGACATACCAAGAGACAAATCAATAAAAAAAAGTGCTCTTAGGTTTCAGTCGTACAAAGAAGCACACTAACTTTTTGAAATTGTTTCAACTGAATAAGTATTAAAACACTTTTGTGAAAATTATTTATATGTTTTAATTTATATATGTATATTACAAGTCATAGAAATACATAAACACAAGCCTATACATACCTAAAAGGCCGACAACGCTTCCGCGACTCCTGCGGTGTCGCGGTTGTCTAATGGCGGCGTTGATTGCTTTCCATCGGGCGACACGCTTGCTCGTTTGCCCTCCTATCCCATAAAAAAAGCATATAATAACAGTCTCTGTTTAGTATTTTTTAAATAATTCTATCAATAACATTTCCTTTCTCTGTCAATGGATTTTAGATATTAGTTTTACCGACGCAACTTTTTAAAGTCTTGAAATCTTCTCGTAAATATTTTTAAATACACGTGGAAAATAAATGTCATGTCCATTGTGCACAGTGGCTCTTAATTGAAATGCGACCGTCCGAAAGAAGTTGGGTGCACGCCAAGCTAACAATTCACTCAATAATAGTAGCATGGTATATGTAATACTAGTAAGTTTGTATATAAATATTCTTAATTTTCAACATATTTCTTTACAACTAACATTTTGAATTTTATTTGCGAAGGAAATATGCTTATATGCATGTAAGTATTAAATACTTCGTGAACTTAAAAAATAAAAGAAACGTAAAAATAATAACAGATTCATAGTATCAATAATTCGTTTAGGTATAATAAATTATAAATTTAAGTAGCTCTGAAAACTGTTTTGTTTTTTTATTTCAATGCAATATCCGGCAAACCAGCATTGAACAAGCTGGTTAGTCCATTCCTTCAGAAATGGGGAGGCCTGTGCCCTGCAGTGGGACATGTATGGGCTGTGAAAAAATTGGTTATTTTTAATGAAAACTTTTGTATGCTAAATATACAATATGAAATAATATCTACTACATTTATATTTCAATAATAACAAAAAATGTGGTCATTTCACATTTATTTGGAATAATTTTGTTTAAAATCAAATATTATTTACCAAAGTATTTTTCAAAAATTGTTTATTATTTTATTTTTTACTATCGGTTCGGATAGCTGACTTTGTCAAATATTGACAAGAAATTTAACAGTGACTTTTCTTCTTTAATGGCAATTAGCTATAATTATTATGCCAGTGTCAAATTAAATATAATAATTTCTAAAAGAAATAACAAGGTACTTGATCCTTGAAAAATCTTAGTCAATTGTTACGATACATCTTGATAAAATGGTGGCCAACAAAAAAATCTCGACTGTTACTGTTATAACTTCCAAAACTTATAGTTCCACAGGTATTACATTTTTAAATAATGTATACAGACAGTCATATATAGAATATAACGTGAATTTGTATACTTAATCGCTGTAACACAACACGGTTGTTTAACTTTACAATTCAATGTATTGTGAAGATTATTCTTTTTTTGAACTTAAAAGCCTAAAGTGTATGTATGATATATACAATTCATATAAAACAATTTATAGTCATAAATTAATACTTCAAAGCCCGACGATGAGGATGGTTAAAGCTCGTGACAAACCGTTTTCTTATTAACATTATTTGTAATGTGATTGTAATGGTGCTACAAATTATGATATCGTGACGGTATGACATATATTAAGTATAGTGTTGAAGCTTTTACATTCCATTCTCTCATAATCAAGTTTGACCTTCAAAATGAGGCGAACATAATATTCAAGATGATGGATGATTTGTTATCTGCAACGAAGATCATATTCTAAAAGATATTTTAGACGTTAGAAATTCCTAGTACTATGGAGAATACGCGCTTGCAGTTTCAGAAAAGTTTACTATCTAGAAGAAGCCAGTTCATGCCTTAATTAACATCAAAATGAAAATTGAAAATTAGTGCCATTATAATAATTGCCACTTCTTCATCTTTTTCATCACTCGATTTAGGTCATTAGTCATCATTCATCTGTTCATGTCAGAAAATCATACTCTTAATATCAGCTGAAGTAGCTCACCTGCATCATAAAACTATACGACTAAGTTCCGCCCCATGGAGACGCTTAGTGGAGGTTTACTGTTGCAGAGTCGCAACAAAGCCCTGGTTGAAGGTGAAACATCCTCCGCAGCTGACGCACGTCCTACCCCGCCACGCAAGTCCAAGCCCATCGCTCGCCTTGATGCAACTACATACCGCCCTCCACGCCTTGGAGCCGGCCCTCCTGTTGCTCTGTTTGAACAGCCATCCTCGCATACGCATCAACGTAGAGCTGATAATTACTCTCCTTCACACGATCAGCTCCTTGTAAATTCAAGAACACTAAATTCTAAAGATCAACGACATCAAAATGAAGTAAACCAGAAAGAACAGTATGCCCTGTATAAGGATTACAACAATCAACAGACAGAACAACCAAAACAAGAACCTTATCAAAATCAAGCGGAGTCGCAAGAGCTTCCCATTGCCCATTCCATAAATGTGGGTCAGCAAAATGAACAAGAAAAACTGGAGAATTTTTACCACCAGCAATTGTTAAACAGACAAGCCCAAGTCGATTTGTATCAGAGGTCAATTTATGGACAGCAGCGACGGGATTATGAGCGGGATCTTCAAAACGAACAATACCGTCATCTTCAACTTAGTCAGCAGCCTTACCAGTACCACCTAGTGCCGTATACATATGACGTCAGTTCTCCATCAAGGAATTACCGTGAGGTTCCGGGAGCTGTGACGATCCAGAGAAGCGTTGACCTTGACCTACTTTCAGGGTCGCGGTCGCAGTGAGTGAGCGGACTGTGTGCGGTCGATGAACGATTGTGCAACGATGCAACTTCGTGTCTCATCGTCGCGCAATCATTTCGCAACTTTACCATTTTAGGCTCTGCATCTGAATCGAGTACCGTCCGAATTAAGAGACTGTTGAGATCCATAGATTATAAACATTTCGACATCTAACATTAAAAACGATTTGCCAATTCACATGGTGTGGTTAAACAGAGTAATCATTAGGCGTAATCGCGGCCGCCCTTCTAAACAGTCCTCTCACTAAGAAACAGTTCACATCTAAGAATCTATGCGCATTCTCATAGATTGAAATATATTCTGAACTAGATAGATAATATTGGATTAGTGACTCTTAATTATACGCTACAACTTCGTATTTCTCTTTTAGTACGTTTTTATCTTCTTGATTTTTTATCTGTCTGTTTGTGTGACTCTGATGACGTAGAAATTTGAAACATAGCTCAGAACTAGATGACACTTAAATCTTGTATTAAATTAAAAACCTATTTGATTTATTTTAATTAAATAATCATTTTATATCGATTATATTTTTAACGTTTGACTATATAAAATTCCTTCAGTTGTGTAGTCGTAACTGGCTGTATACAGTGTCTCAAAATAGAAGCACAGATTACTTTTATTTTTATTAGATTACTTTATTTTACACAGATTTACTTTTATTACATTACTTCTATTATTGCTTCGTCACCGACAACGTAATCGAGAACAAACGAGAACTCAATTGTTGTATGGTAACAAATTCACTGTTTACTCCTAGATATATACTCGTATATTATTAACTGAGTTGAACCTATTTTGTTGACAGAAATATGCGTCAATTCTATACAACTGCATACGAACAACTTAATTACCTGCAACTGAAGTTGTGAGTATTCGCAGTTGAATGTATCAACTGCTAAAATGTAGTCCATCTGATAGCAGCCTAAAAGTTTTTAGTTTTTGCTTTGAAACGGCGTTCTAGGACATGCGTTCCAACTGATCAATGCTTTAGAATCGTTACAAATAAAAGTGATAGATCAAAATGTTTGTATGTGATATAACAATACTCAGTACAAAGTTCCTAGCTGTGATATAGTATGTTTCTTTTGGAAAATTCTTTGACCAATTGTTTAGTTGATCGTTGTCCTTTTTTTAATAAATTCTATTTCATAAACTACATTTTAAGTCTTTTAAACCATTTTATGTTAATGAATCGATGTTATCGAATATTAAAGTCCATGTATGGGTTATAATAAAGCTTGCCAAATAAAGTGTTTCTTTATTTTATAACTTCTTTCGCAAATCTAACAAAATTAATTCCCACATACTATTTTACAAATATTCGTATAGAATGGATATTTGAAACATGAGTGTCATAGAATCCGACTTATACAAGAAATATATTGTAAAAATTGACAAGAGCTTGATTTTAGAAAGGTAAAATTAATATAGTTTAGTTTTTAGTCAAAATAATTTATTGCGATAATTTCGTATAAGAAGTAGATAAATAAACCTATTAATGTGTAACCTTTAGCATTCAAATTATTACCTTATTTTTTGTAACGAAAGATACAATGTACCATCATAAATATTCCCATAAGAGCTAATAGAATCTAAATGTAATGACATTTGTGCTAAATAGGATTCACATCATTCATGATATAAATGTATTAAATTTCCTACTGAAATTGTAAGAACAGTAAATCGTAGACAAATAAATCGTTGACTAAAATGGTAAGAAACAAGAGTTCCTAAATCGCTAGATATTTATTCAACGACAATAATTGGTAGTTGGACAGGTATAATATCATACTATATTGCATTAAAAAGAATTTTGTTTCAAAATAATAGCTATCGTTATCAGAATTGCTTACAAAACCAGCCGTTGCCTAAAACCCAACGTATTGCACATCTTGTATAGAAATATTTAATTGACAAGAATATGCGAACCTCATATGTACATATATGGTGTTATATTGTAAAACGATTGGCAAATTAGTTGTCTTGTTCGCGTTTCAATAAATTATTATTATTATATAAAGCTGTATTACCACTGACTGACTAACTGACATATTATTTTGGAAACTGTTAAACTGACTGAGAATAAAAAATCTAATCCTTGTCAAAAGATGGTCCACGACCGGCCCGAACCATAATACCTACCGGGGTCGCTCTCGAACAAAACATGGTTACAAATGCAAACTATATATATAAAAAAAATTTATATATATTATATATATATATATATATATATATATATATATATATATTATATATATATATATATATATAAAAATGGAGAGCTATTTTGTTAGTATCGCTAAAACTCAAAAACGGCTCGACCGATTTAAATATTTTTTTATGTTAAGATGTCTATGTCCAGCAGCGGACTGCCGTAGGATGTTGATTGACTGGTTCATTGATTGATTACAAATAAAACAATACAGGGAAAACGTAAACAAAAATTGAAAAATAAAGAAATCTTTTTCATCCTTTTACTTTCAGTAGATGGCGTTCGTGACGGCTTTATCGTTAAACGGACGTGTGGTTGTGCAAAACTGTTGTTTCTTTTGTGCGATTTTGAAAAGTATTGTATACTTAATTGCTAAAGTATCAAGAGGAGATATCATTTTCATTAATTTGAATTAATTAATTTGACGAAGTTCACTGGGTCATCTTGTTTTTAATACTTTAACGAAAAGCAAATTTTGTTTTTCTCTATAAATTACTACTGACATAATACAACCTGTAGCTATTGATATTTAACCAGGCTTTAGTTTAAATTTCTTAAAAGTAGATTGGGTTCTTAAATCATTTTTAACCACATCAAAATAAAAACATAAATTCTTTTAAGACACACACACACACACATACAAGTCTGACTGCTAAGCATAAAGCTTCCCCATTTCTAAAGTAATGCACATAACCTACCACGCTTGTTCAAGGTGGAATAACGTGATATCTGGACTCGAAATAAATACTTATAGGTCATAAATATATAATATTCCGATGCAGGAATTGATACCGCGACTATTGATTCCGAAAGCTGTGACATTGTTACTGAGCCAGCGACAGAATGTTATTATTCCATCAATATATAAAACAACAATATGCTGATTGTCAACAAAATATTGTTTTAATCGTTCACTGCCTTACATGCAAAATGTCAAGTATTTGTTGCAGTTTGTTGTTGCGTTGTATCGGCAGGGATGTAGTAGCATTGTTGAATTGTGAAAGTCTAAGTCTTACCTTGATTACAAAATGGATATCATTCGATCATGAGCTAAACAGATTCTGTTATTTTATCCACTTTCAAACTAAATGATTATGGGATACATTACAAATATGTCAAAGGATTTTTTATAAAATAGAAGGGCAAACGAAAGAGCGGGTTACCAGGGCCGCCCATAAAATCTGAAATACTAAGGGCACTGTAGATGCCTTCTCTGCCTTACGGTAAAAATGTGAATACAGGTAGGGGAAGAGAGATGTAATGAAAAGAGAAGAATGAATTAATAGAAAGGAGGAAGGAAATAAACGAGGGCAAAGGAATTGAAATTGGGCCTGTGGATCTCTCCCTATACTCACCATACGTCTATGTGGGTATGGTACTTCCCCGTCGATACGTCCTATACATGCTACTGTGACACTACCATTATTCATTTACTTTATGCCTTTCTCTTCTAAAAACAGTTGAAACGTTTACACTTGTTTACAGTCAAAGCTGAACTGCGAAGTGCTGTACGATGAGTTGGCATTCGAAGTGCGCTGGGCGGTCGCAGGCGACAGCATCGTACTTCAATTAGTTGCCAAGCTGGGTGAGTCAACGCAGAATGAAATAATAGAAAATTGTTATCTGTAATTTTCTCGCGGATCCTTGACGTAGTATGAGTTCAGTTGCAATAACTAGGGGTTTAATGTAAAAATATTATTCGGTAGAATTATATTAAGACAGACGCAGATATTTTCATTTATTTGCTCTACTATTGGAAAACATAACAAATAATGTTACAAATATTAATTTTAAGTTACTTGCGATAACTGCCATTATATAATGTGGTTAATAGTGCCCCGAAGATCCATTTATGAGAATTTCAGTAAACAAATTTTGTGACAAATTTAATTCCAATGATATCTAAATTTTTAGAGGAGGGGGAGTATATGTCATTTGGTATATCGGGAGATGCGAAGCGCTCTCAGATGGTGGGCGGTGATGTAGCTGTGGCATGGGTGGACAAGAATACACTCAAGGGATATTCTGTGGACTACTATTTAGACGCCAAGAGTCAATGCGCCGGCGTGCATGGCTCCTGTCCTGATGAGAGGCTCGTGGTCAGTTGATTTTATCATATCCAAGTCTTACAATGGGAATACTGTAAAAATTAGGTTTAACTATAAAATATTACATTTATCATATATTAGTTGAGAAAAGAATGCTTAGATAATTTGGGGACATAGAGAGGAAAGACGACTGGCAAAAAAAAATGCGGATGGAACATAAGTTGGGTCTGTAGGGGAAGAACACGAAAACATACCTTGATCAAATTACCGAAGTTTTTAGGAAAGACCAGGTCAAGTCTCTTAACTTATAAACTTGCACGAGGAGAGTGATGAATGTAGAAGAAGGAACACAAGTATGCCGAGATCTTAGCAAATGGAGATCTGTGGTCTCTGCTTACACCTACGGGAAACAGGCGAGATGATATATGTATGTTTATTACGTTAATTGGCTAAAATTTGTGTTTATCCCATTGCAGCCAAATACGAACTCAATCCGATTGTTGAATGCAGCCCTGGTGAACGGTTATTCCATAGTAACATATCAGCGATCGCTGAAGGCCAGCGACGAGTTGGATTTACCTATTTTAACCAATGTCAGTCAGCCTGTCATTTGGGCGTTGGGTCCACTCAACTCACGTAACGAAGTATCTTACCATCACCATTATCTCAAGGTACGCAAAAAATTTGAATTTTTTTAAAAAGAAAACTAGCAATGTTTTTAATAATAATAGAATTATTGTTACATATTCCAAATAAGCTTATACTTGTTCTATGAAATGGTTCGCATCAATATTCCAATGGAAAATATGAACTGACGAATACAAATCGCAAGCTGAAACAACTGAGCTATTGGTGTTTAAATATCTTGTAAAATTATTGTTTTGTATAACTATCAGAAAAAAAATTTAGATATTCACACCCTACCTTACACATAATTTTTACGGTGCATAATCACCTTCTACTGTATAATCATATCTTACTGAATTCTGGGATGACATTTTGTAATGTAAATGTTAATGAATAATTTGATATGCAGAATGACAAATTTCTGGAGTTTGGCCGTCCACCGGTGTGGAACTGTCCTATGCCGGAGAGTGAGGAGGAGCATAAACCAGAGCCTGTGGAACGATACGAGCCCAAACTCGTCGAGAAGGAAAAAGAGGTATAACATTAGTATTTATATACATTTATCGACTCTAACGGAACTGCTTCCAAAATATATGTACATTATAACAAAAAAATGCAGTTAATATGAATTTGTATATACATACATATTAAAGGGCTATTTATTTTACTGCGAAAACGCAAAATAAGAAGGAAGTCAGAATGCTCCACTGTACTTGAAAAACATTACATACTTTGCTTTTATTTGTTATATATGTATATATTATTGCCAAAAAATGAACTTTATCTTTTTCTAGACGAATTAACTTTTAACTATTATTTTATATGTCCGTTTTATAATATGATGTAGTAATCTGTCATATTGTATTTCAGGTGGCAGTAATAAAACCTAATCCAGTGCCAACTCCGAAACCTACACCTAAGGTCACTCCATGGGAAATCCCTGGCATCCAGTGCTACGAGCCTCCAGATGGTGTCTTTTACGTTCAAATGGGACCGACTGGCGGGAAACAGGGTTATTCAGCAATTACCGGTCCGTTATTGATTTATATATACTTTATGTTTAAAAAATATATAGCTCAATATTTATGTTCTGAAATTAGATTATCTAATTGCTGTTGTATTTCACTAGTTATACTAGAACATTGCTATCAATATTGTTAAAACAAAATTTCACAACTCTGTTACCTAGGACACGTGGGCTGGGGTATCTCGTGGTACATCAATGGACTGTTGATACCAGAGGTGACGGTCGTACGCGGCCGCAAGTATACTTTCGTGGTGGAAGGTGGCAATAACCCTGATGTACCAGCACGGTACCATCCTTTCTACATCACTGACGATCCTGTTGGCGGTTATTACTACAAGACTGATGAAGAGAAAAAAGTAAGTCTCTTATTTTCGTATTTCCTCAGTAATATCAGAATATACTTAATACATCTTTTTTTTAATTACGAATATAATATGTCGTGTGTGTCAACAATTTTCTTAGTAGTAATAATAGTTGTATGGTATAAGGAATAGGTATTTAATCCGCGCGTTGCAATCGCAGTCAGTTTATTGACATATGGACTTTTCTCGTCAACCGCACGACAAAGAATAAAGACGGAAGCCTTAAGCCAGTGTATTTATGCCTATAATAACTTGCCAAACCGAGACGTGATAGTAGAAGGCCTGACTGTTCTATTAACTAAAAGTCTGAAGTGGGAGATTATGCTCTGATTCTCCCTGTAGAATTCTTCATTCCGAATCAAGTCAAATCTTGATTCGAAATAAAGAATTCCACAAAGGAAATAGTCATCAACATAATTTTGGCAAAGTGAAGCGGCAAAAAACTCGTTTAGCTTGTGGAATTTTGTACTAGTATGAAATTTGTACGAGTAAGGAGTACTATTATAGAATGCAGACCGTCCCTTGACCCCTGTAGCACACAATGGGTCCGAGCAAACGATTTGCGTAGAATGGCTGGCCGATAGTGAATACAAGAAGCCAAATATGGGGATAAGTTCGTGCATTGAGGGAGATAAATGTTAGTCGACTAACACAGGTTAGTGATGACGACGAATGTAGCTAAAGATGTAACCGCTGCTGGACGTCATTCCTTCCCAAGCTGGAAGGATCTACTCTTAGTTATCACTCCGGTCTATAGGATTGGCGGTTTCAACTTAGTCATTATATTAGTTTTCTAACTTTCTAAATCATGGTTGCCATCATATAGCGAAATACGTGGTACAATTCATATTTTAGATTATCAATTTCAAAAACAAATAAAGTAATGCTATCTTTGCCTTTGAAATTAATATATAATATATTTCGTGATTGTCTATTTCAGGGTATTCAAATTTATGCAGGCGTACGTCGCACTCGTAGTGGAGAATATATTCCGACGGGGGTGGGACGTCTTTGCAATTGGACTCCTGATTCCTCGGGCCCAGATACTGACGAATATCCTAGTTTCGGCTCTTACCAGCGCTCCTTAACTCTTGTCTGTGAAGAGGGGAATCCAGGAGTTGTCACTTGGATACCTGATAAGAATACTCCCGATACTGTTTACTATCAGGTGAGAAATATCAACACAAATTTTTAAAAAATCTTTACAGTAATTTTAACTTGTGCGTGAAAAGAAAAAGATAAAATAGACCTCTTAGATTGTTACAAACAACAATATTGCTACAAACTATGAAGTTGTCCTATTTAGATTTCTATTTCTTGCCTATGACATCATTTAATCTTTGTATTCTAATCCAAATTTCTCATAGCTACCGCCATGCAACCTTATAATATTTTTATTTATATTGGTATAATCAAACTCTATCTACATCACATCTCTATGTACATATGTGTTTAAATCAATCTATGCATATCTAGCTTTAAATCATGCTATAAATATATTTATCATTACAACAACATAATTATGATACAACTGCCTTTGCAGTTCCCTCCTATGTATATAACTTTTCTACTTTCTGTTTCAGCCTTACAAGTCTTCTCTGTATCGCATGAGGTTCTGTGTATCTCTCGTTATTGGGTGACAGAATTTTTAATTATTACTCAGGGATTATAATTCTGTTTATAAATAAAATGTATTTTTACAGTGTTACACACACCGATACCTCGGTTGGAAGATACACGTTGTAGATGAGTGTGATGAAACCGAGGCCGAGGAAAGTCGAGTTATAGAAAGCGTAGCACTACCAGGAGATCTTTTCAGCGACGAATCTATACAGGTACAATCTCGTATCCAACCTGATACTAACTTTTTAGATCAAAGGAAGAAAGTCGAAAAAATTATAAATACGAATGCGAATTATGACGATTTCAGTAGCAATAAGGAAGTCTTCTCCAGGCAAGTATACCCTCAAAGAAATCAGTTGACCTCAAGTGGAAAGGAGTATGAATTGCCGTTATCCAAAATACAAATCAAAGATGTCATCGAAGCTGTGGAGAGCTTGGAAGATAAGATGAAAAGTGAATTGAAGAGAAATGCTACACATCTACCTCAGAAACCACTAGCCCAGTATCAAGTTTACGAAGACGTCAAGGAATATCTGCCCGAGCATTCAGTTCGAGATGGTGAAGAGTTTGTTTTGGAAACGGGGAAGGCTCCTGAGAGTTTCCTCTTGCCACCAAATCAGAAACCTTTAACACTTCAAACTGTTTTAAGGCCAAATTTACCAAGTAATGGCGTTATGAATATAAGACCGCATTTTAGACGACCCGTACCACCAGAAATTATGGGACGTCGACCTCCTCAAGTAAATCATAAAGGAAATGGTGGCTATCCTCTGTCTATGCCTAATGCCCATGGTCCATATGCAATGCAAAAAAAACCATTCCACAAATATCCCAATATTCGTCAACCTCCTGCCATAAATAGACCACCTCTAACGAATATTCCACCAATGAAATCAATGCCTCCAATTCATCACAATAAGCATGTATTTAATCAAGTTCCACCACTGTTTAACCATGGACCGAGTAAATTACCAAATGGCTCAGTTCAAACGATAATTCCAGGAAAATTAAGTCAAAGTATTCCAACACCAATTCATAGTCAAACTCTCAGTTTAGGAAAGACAGATGTAATTGTAAATCAGGTTGTGAAAAGTCAAATTACTTTACCAGGAACTAATGATGTTATTCCTCAACATAGTGCTCCACCAACATATTCAATTAAGCCCCAAGGACAAGGTCAAATTATTCTTGGAAAACCAGTAGAAAATCCGGTTCCTTTACATCATAATGTAATACAATCTAATCAATATTTTTCAAATACCCAATACGCATCTGAAAATCCTCAATCATCAACACCACAAAACGTTAATAGTGAATCAGCTCAAACTGAAATAAAATCTTCTGACTTTATTGGACAGTCTACCGATTCCTCTACTATCCCTCCAGCTCGCAATACAGGTTTCCAACCAGATTCTATTGTTATTGAAAGTGGTTTTAAGCCCATTATTAGAGAACCACTAATGGCTGGTGAGGATCGTATTGCCGATTTTGAAATAGACAATGTTAACAGAAGGGAAGATACTGATGTATTTGAAGATTATGAAGATGCTCCGCAGTACATTTCTAATCACGCATATGCATCAGTTCCGAGTGATAAAATTACAGAGACTTTTGAGCCTATGTTTATACCATCCCCTCCGGATCATTTATTATCAACCAATGACACAACTAAAGAAATATTTCCTAAAAATCATGCAAAAGAGGAAAGACCTCATCCAGTGTATGTAAAATCGGAGAGTGAATTAAACGATTTATTCAGTAAGAAAAATATAGAGAAAAACGTACCATCAGATATGGTTATGGAGTCAGATCGAGTAAGTCCACAATATTTACCCCCTGACCCGAAATTGCCTAAAGGACATTCCCAAAAGTTGACGTTAGAACAAACATTTACAACATATGATGGTAAAACTATATCAGCTGCAACATTAACCAGTTTACCAGATATAAATAAGGTTAATTCGAAATTGTTTTCTTCAAAACTTCCAGCCAACACTGAATTACTTTTGAAAACGCCTCAATTTGGACCATTTAAAGGTGAAATCCCACCGCCTGTAGCAGAACATATAAAAAAAATTGCAAATCCTACATTGGAACTTCGTAACAAGCTTTCAACACATCTACGATTAGTTGAAACCTTAGTTCCTAAAAAAAGTGCATCAAAAAGAGATGAAATGAAAGCCGAAGCAAGTGAAAGATTTGAGGTTAAGCAACACAGTGAAAAAAAGAAGAAGGAGGTAGATAGTACAGAAGAAGAAGACATTGAAGATGACTATGAGGAGGAAGATGAATCATTTAGAAAGAGAAGAGATATTAAAATGTTACAATTTGAACCAGAGATAAATGAAGATGTAAGTGAATCTGGTACCAAAGATGAAGATAATGGCATCGATATGGTTAATCAAATGGAGTTTCAAGTGACTGCATCTGCCAATAGTTTAAAATATTTTCAATGGATCACAAACTTAATTGTATTTATGGCATGTTTAACATTCTCATAAAATATATTTTAGAACTATTTATTTAATTAGTTATTAAATTAATTTATTACGCCTTGCCATCAAATGCATTTCGTAAATGAGATTAGTATATGAGTATGAAGGTGTTGGCTGTTGAATCCCCACAACGCAAGACTGAAATCATTCTTCCCTATAATTTTAAAGGCCTGGGGCAGGCTCCTTGACATAATTAAACTAACCTGTTACCACATTTTTATTAAAAATGCAATTCAATACTCCGATAATTTTAAGTATTTGTAAATATTTCATTATAAATAAAATTTTTTAAATAACATTTATTCATTGTTTTCATTTCGCACGTTACAAATGTACTACATATTATTAACACACCATTCGTCAGTCACTATAGTAATCACTCATTAGTCATTATAAATAATGTGTTGCTCTAGTTATCACGATTCCCAATTGGCATCTACAGAAACAGCCGCATTTCGAATCTCTTTTGCCCATTTCGGTCATACAGCTATTTATGGACTGCATTTCAGGAAGATTTTCAGAGTCTCATACGTTAATAAGTAGAATGCGCTGTACATAAGTGATGTTGACATTTACAGCTACAATATATTGTAGCCTTCCATTGCATCCTCTTAATTCAATTTTAAAAATAGATTATTTTGAAACCATACTTCTATATCATATTCATTATAATAGTTTTAATTCTAATCATATGCATTTCTTGATGACTTTTGAATTAACTGCCATATCATTGTTTTTGTACGTGTGAAAATTCTTATGGATATTATACGAAAGGAAACGAAGGAAATAGATTATATTTTTATGGCCTAAAACCTCACGGCGCATGTTCTTCTCGAAGCCATTTTTTGGAGCGTTTTTCTAGTTTTTCTACATCATAACTCAAGCGGTCTACGTATAGCGCTTTTATTTTTAATACGTATATGTTCATGAAAGCATTTATGGTATTATAACTTATGCTGTATTTAGCTTTGATTATATTGGCACTTGATCAAAATGTAAATTTTATTAGTTTTATATCTACATATAATTATAAATGTTTGTTTGTTTGTTCCGTATACGTCAACGTATATATTCTATATATTATATATAACAAATCGGTGAGTGAATGCAATCTGTCACATATCAATATCGGAGATTGAAGTTATTCACTCATTCATTATTTTTTACAATAAATACAGAACGAAACTTGCCCCTAAACGAGCCATATCTGATGTGCGAAATGATTTTCTTTATCCAAATCAATCCCTCAATCAACAGGTATTAAAATGTAAATTGGAAAAAATAAAATACAAAAACTTGAAAAATAAATATCGAAATGTTGTTTTATTTTACGACTGAGCTTCCCATTATTATAAATGTTACAAACTTTTTTGGGGTCTTTGGTTCAGTAACATATGTATATAATTCATGCTGAAGTTTGGTAATCTAAATTAATGAAACAAATTGCACAAATTTGAAAAATTGTTAAATAAATTTGTATATATATATATTATTTCTTCAGAGCAGGTAAACAAGCACGTTCGTCACCTAATAATAAGTTATAATTTTGATGCGTTTTTCGATCATGGCATTTCCGATCTGTTTTATGGAAGGGATAAGCGAACGAGCAAGCGGAAGATCAAATTACAAGCAACCACCGCCACCTACGATGCTTGGCTTACCTTATGATAAGGATATGAATAATAGGAGGAGAATAAATAAGGTGAGGGGGCGAAGGAAATAAAGGTAAGGAAATGAAATTGGGTTTGCAGAGCAAATCAAATTTTTTGGTGACCAATTCAGAACCGATGAATTCCAGACGACTTTGAAACTACACCTCTCTTGATGATATATTGATGCCAAAGTTGTCGATCCTTCGTATATTATTAAAGATTCAGTAATACTATTACGGTACAGTATAATATTTTTCTGCGTGATTTTGTACGATTTAACTTATTTTTGGAAACGGTTGAAATTTAGGTAAATTTTAACCGTTTCCAAAGGTCAGAAGGCGCGTGAAAAATAATGTAGACAACTTTTTATCCTGGAGAAACATTATGTAAATACTTCTTCGTTTTGTGTGCTGATTTCAATCAGAGTGACAAGTATTCTAAACATTTATGCCACTGTGATGACGTAAGCAGTCGGGTGATGTTTATGGCAAAGTTCCCTGTAACTTGCTGAATATGTATGAGGCCATTTAGGTGTTAACGGTGCGACCCGACACATGTAAATCACTTCGACAGGGTGCCGTATAATAATACAACAACTAACAGTTGTATTGTGAAAACGTCCGCATAGCTGCTTCAGTTCCGTTTGTAATGTAGAACTAGAAAAATATTTAAAGCTTAAATAGTATAAAAACATTTCATTCATTGATTTGTATAATAAGTTAATATTATATATAAATATGAAATCGCCATTTATTTTACAATATATAATGTTAAGTATTATATCCATGTAAAGTATTAATGTTAAGTATTATATAGCTAACAGTCCGTCTGCTTCATAAGCTCAGAGTCGCTCAAAGAGCTATGATCGGAGTTTCTCTGGTCAAGATATGATTTGGAATGAACAAATCCGCCAGAGAAATAAAGTCACCGAGTTAGCCTTTCGAATTAGCATGCTTAAGTGGCAATGGGCTGGTCACGTTTGTCGGAGATCCGACAATTGCTGGAGCAAACGAGCGCTGGAATGGAGAACGCGTCTCCCAACAGTGGACTACCGCAGGCTGTTGGTGATGATATCCATGGGACTCATACAAGTTGATAATGATAATGATTTTAAATATATGGACAGTCAAAAGTTTTACTTAGCTAAGATCCGCGACAAGCTTGTCGCGGATCTTAGCTAAGTAAAACTTTTGACTGTCCATATAGTGATGGATTTCCGCAAAGTAACGCCTGACTCCATTAATAATGATTTTAAAATTAAGGAACGTCCAATTGATTGGGAAGTAAAATGTCGCAAAGAATCGATTTGTCAAAAACGACTACCAATGCTTTCAATAATACTAAAATTATTTTATCTACTTCAATTTAGGTGAAAACCAGCATTGAATAAATATATTTATAGCCTTACAAAAGACCGTCTTACGGTTGTAAATACATGTTCTATTATCAAATCAATTTTTATTTGTAAGGGTAAACATGTATTTCCAATTACGTTGAATTGTGATTATATTATATCTATAATATCCAATTTTTATTCGTATTCCAATGCGTAATGGGTTAGACAATATACTCGAATATTAATAAATTAAACTGCGTAATCTTGTAGAACATTACCCGACGCTAAAAAGCAATCTAGTGGAGTACTTTCGGAGCGAAGAGTGACGTTATGGTTATAGTTATGTGCTCAATAACACTCGGAGTTAACGGGCAGCTCAATGAGCTTAGTGGTTTACGGAATTGCTGGAGGGAGCGAAAGAAAGATGGACAGATGTATTAAAATGAAAAAAAAACCTTTTCTTCTCTCTCGATAAAAAAAGTTAAAAAAAATCTCTTTTTAAAAGTTAACAGTTAAAAATCTCTTTTTAAGACATATAGAGAGGATGGATAAAAGACGACTGGCAAAAGAAATTTACCTTGCGAATGTGGATGG
Source organism: Baronia brevicornis (assembly GCA_031353405.1). Taxonomy (NCBI): domain Eukaryota; kingdom Metazoa; phylum Arthropoda; class Insecta; order Lepidoptera; family Papilionidae; genus Baronia; species Baronia brevicornis. Next base: position 231,874 of record JASFAT010004628.1, read on the forward strand.
AAGTGCCGGAAGAGGAAGACCACGAAAAACGTACCTTGACCAAATTGCTGAACTTTTTAAGAAAGGCCAGGCTTGTATGAGGAGAATAAAGAGTGTGGAAGAAGCAAGGGAAGTATGCCGAGATAGTAGCAGATGGAGATCTGTGGTCTTTGCCTACCCCTACGGGACACAGGCGTGACGATATGTATGTATGTATGTATGTATGTATGTAAAAGTTAACGACATTTTTTTCTAAATATTTTTTCTTTATTATTATTTATCAATGATTTAAATATATAGTTTTCACAAGTACATATTGCGTTGTATTAAATTATATTTTAATGAACCTTTGAATGTATGGTGGGCAAAATATATCGTAGATAGTCAATATAGTAGAAACAGCTACCTCCAGAGCACCGGCTTCTGAACCGAAACAAAAATTGAACCTTCAAAAAACAAGCCTAAATATTTCTTTTTATTTACAAGTTTCTATCTTACATTGAACGAGTTTAATACATTATTAATATTAATCGTAAAAGTTACATTTTCAATGAGCGATTGTGTAAGCAATATATTGTATATTGTTACCTCTTTATCCAACCCCACATTTACCTTTAGAAAGATTATGTTATTATAAGGGAATCGAGTAATGGGATGATCAGGTGCGAGGCGCCGCAAAACTGTTCGCGCGAGGTTTTACAAAAATTTTCCTGACAGGTCTGAATTATGCATGAGGCTCTGTCGCAAATCATTTAGCTTGTTGTAGCTTGACGTTTACATTTTTGTATATAAAATTTCACTGGCAGAATTATTTAATACGTTTTTATCTTGATTAAATATAAGTTCATACTTTTAAATAAGGCTAAGTACTAAGCGATCGACTGGAATGATATAGATCAATTTTTTATGACTTGATCACGTTACTTCTAACTTATAAAATAAATATTAAACAAGTGGTATATTTGTAATAAGGATGACTCAAATTGCGCATAGGTGAAATAGACAGGCAGGGAAAGGATGTAAGAAGAGTAGCGACTCTTACACCTAATCTGGTGTGGCGACTAAGAAATTTTAGTTTTGACCATTAATGATTTAAAGGAACCAAGGGTATGTTTAACATTATTCGTACATGCTTTGAATATACCTGCATTTCTACTAGTTTGGTCATAGAACATCGAGTTATTTTCATGTAACTACATGGTAACAACAATATCGATTAAACACTTCATTCAGCAGTTTTCGTCCGAAAGCTATATGTAAGTGAATACGAGAACAATATAAAAGGAAGAAAGAAAAATAAAGATTTATCGTACTTAAGTTTTTATATCGAAATGACTCTTCAAAGGTTTTTGAAAGAAAAGTTTTGTAATTGGAAGCCATTTCCACCAACCGTCACAAGTCGAAGTCAGTGCAATATTACCCTTAGTTGGCAGCAAGGAGAACCTTTCAGATTTCTTGAAAATAACCTACTTTTCAGAATTGAGAAGCATGAGAAAATACCATCATGGGTTGTTGTTTACTGGTAATATTATTTGTTATTCATTGATGTGTTGAATATTAGATTATTATGTAGTTTTAATATGTAATTTAACTAAGATGATAATTGTGTAAGCATTTCATCTAAAATCTATTAACCTAATCAAAAGTACATTGATAATTCATATCTAGGAGTGTATTGTATGCGTAATTGAATAGAGTTTGGGGTTATGATCGTGATAGTTTGATCCTACAAGCAGTCTATTGACGTAAACTGTATTTTTCTAACACAATTATTAGTAGTTTATATTATAGAGTGGTTAATTTGATAAAATAAATGATATGATATAAATCGTGTCATTTTATTTATTAAAAAAAGGAAGGCATAGAATAAATTCTCTTTATTTTTTGACACTTAAATACAAGAATTGGTGTTTTAGTTAATGTAAACAGAAATCCATGTACAAATGGACATTTTCATGGGAATAGAGAAATTAAGGCTACGAGTATTTTTATGGTACTTTAATAAAAAAGACATTAAAAAAAATAAAAATTAATAACCTCCCCTTATCCCGTCCCGTAACAATTACTGATGGTGTCCTTTAGAGTGTGTTTCCACCCAGCAGAAATCACGCGTTTAAGCTCCCTGATGTTTTTTGGAGTTGGTTGAACAAATCGTACTCGCCTTTTTACGGTGTCTCAGACGTGCTCAATGGGATTAAGGTCGGGTTTACGCGCTGGCCAGTCCAAACGACGAATACGGACCTCTTGCATATAAGTATCTACGACCGCCAGAACGGTGGGCCCGAGCATTATCATCCACTTAAATGGCATCTTCACCAATTACAGTCAGTGCACCTTTGCGTATTTAGTGAGCTATTTTCAATGAATACTTGCTCGGTACGATAGCTGTAAGTTACGCCCGTCTAAAACTACAGACCTCCACCATAAGGGGTGATTTATTCAAAACTAACGTCAGCGTAACATTCCCCTGGTCTTTGTAACACTCGTCGACGTCGGTCCTTGCCATGCAGACTGATTCGAGCCTCATTGGAGAAGAGTACGCTAGTCCAGTTACCTAGTGGTTAAGATAGACAATTTATAGCGAATCTTAATCGAGCAATCCGGTGCTCAAGGAGCTACTTGGGTACCCGTGCTGGTCGTCGACTGCGTAAGTCGGCCGGTAAAAGCTTCATCCTCACAGTCCGTAGGCTAACTTATGCTCCTCGTACCTCTTCAAGGTTTATTTTGAGGTCTATGTAACTGCTTTTTCGGTTCCTCAGGGCTATTACTAAAAAGCGTACTAAAAAGCGGTCGTCTTGTTGTTTTATGCAACGTTTTCTCCCAGAACCTTGACTTCTCTGAACGGAACCCGTCTCTTCTCCAGATTCTTTAAACCTTTATAAAAGACAAAAAGATATATGTTTTAAGTTACAATAAGGCAGGATGATGTGACAAACACAAGTTATTCTACTAAAGTTAACAAAAACTTAGTTTAAGTTGCCTGATAACCTTCTAACAACAAACCCGCGAAAAGTAAGTAAAAACAAAAGCTTCGACTTTGGAATTAACTTTTTTTTATACCCAGACTCTTTATTAAGTGCCCGTAACATATTTTGGCTATTAAAATCTCTTTAGGACTATATAATTACGAATAAAGTAGACAAATCAAAACCGCCCGTTTTTTTTGCAAAGGAAAATATCTTAAGTTTTAGTCTCTAATAATCATAACACGATATTGTTTAAGATTCTTAATATTTAAATAGATTCAATTTTCAGCGGAGGGAAGACAAGCAAAGTTATGGATAATCTGGCTCCACGACATCCTCACAAGTTTAGATTAAAAATTATATTAAAAACTTCAGCCGTTGTTTCATTAGCTGATGATGCAATTAAATTCTATGGAAATGAGAGAAATGTGTTAGAAAAAATGGCACTAATTGAAAAAATCAACCATGAATCTGGAAATTTACCAGAGAAAAGTTTTGAAACTAAGGTAGACGAAAATGAATGTGGTGAAGCACTATTGAACAGGTATTTAGAATAATCATTATTACCTACCATTATTACCTACCGCTTTATAGTTCAAAGTATCATATATGAGTCGCTTAGTGGAAAAGTGGCCCAAACCACAAAAATGTGAGTACCGAGTTAAAGTTACCAAACCATTTTTTTTTGTTAATACCATAGTTAAAATTTAACATCATCTATTCAAAGACATTGAACCTAAGATAGGCTATTATGGATTTTAAGAATAAAAAATAAACTTTAATTCGACAAAACTTTTTTAGTCTATATTTATGTGGAGTAGGCCACTTTTCCATTGAGCGACTCATATAGGATTAAGGGTTTTACTCTCTAACTCTAGCTACTATGGTCGGTAGGTTGGCAGCCTCAGAGCTTGCTTTTTTCCACTGGCAACACTGGTACCGAATACTAACTTATGATTTACATCTGTTGTTTTAGGATGCATATATTCCCAACTACTTTCTAATGATAACTGGACTAGCACTGTCGTTGACGTAGGCAGGTATGACATCACCTTCTTACGGCTTATGTTAAGTGTATTGCAAAAGTATGAATACGATAACGTATACTTGTCACTTACACCGCTGACTGGACAACCAGTGTGTGTCTCACAGTTTAAGGTTGAAGCCGGTTCAAATTCGTAATTATGTCGTGTTCCAACGAAACCTGGCGTAACCGAACTTACGTCGACGCGACGGTAGATATTTGGTCTTTTGGTAATGTGATGTTTCCCGTCAATTATAGGAAGCCAAACTAACAGCATCTTTCACCTTTGTCTCTCATATTATTTTGACAGCATAATAAGGGTCATGATCGATTTCAACATTAATCAGGTTTTTCCAGTTTCAATCCATCAGAGCATCATTTCTACGTCATTCCTAGAGCTCTCGAAAAGAACAGAAAAATACTATAAAATTGTTAACACTTGATTTATATTAATATACATACATAAATATGGAAGTACTTAATACTATAATACAATTAAATTTGTACTAATTTAGGAGCGATGCAGAAATAGAAGATAAAAACCAGAAAGGCAAGAATTGGCTGGAGTCGCAGTGGTCAGAAGAGACGTGGACTAGCACAGACACGGACGGCACCACAGCTGCTTGCTTCTGCATGGCCGTGCGCTGCGGATACCTGAAACAGGTATAGTAAGTACGTATATGTATGTACGTATTGTTGGTACACCAGAAACAGATATAGTAAGTATGTATATGTATGTACGTATTGTTAGTATACCAGAAACAGATATAGTAAGTATGTATATGTAATTAATACGTACGTATTGTTAGTACACCAGAAACAGATATAGTTAGTATGTATATGTAATTAATACGTACGTATTGTTAGTATACCACAAACAGGTATGGTAATATACTAGCACGATGCGTTTTTCCCGAAGCTTCTTTCTACGTACCTACACATTTATAATATTTTAAGGCCGGCAATGCTTCCTATGCCTACGGCACTACGAATGTCTATGGGCGGCGTTGATCGCTTTCCATCAGGTGACAAGCCTGCTCATTTGCCTTTCTATTTCATAAAAAAGTAAATCACGTGTATATATTATACACGTGTATAATTTAGCAAGAAATTGAAAAGTAAAATATCAAACCTACTATTAGGAAAGAAAATTAAAACCTATCTTGGTTTTGACTCTCTTTGTTAATGATAGATTTCCGCAAAGTACTTGACTCCAGTAATTAATGCTACTTTTCTTAAATAATTAAATATATTTTTGTAATTGAATATATTACAATTTGTATTGTTACATAATAATTTATTACTACATATTTTACATATTACTTGTTTAAAAAGTACATAGGCATGTATTTCATTAACATGGCTTTGTTCATTTGTCCAGTTGCAGTCAATGTTGGAAGAACGTCCAGCGCTCATTGGCATCGCCTCAACAAATGGCCTAACTCCACTAAGCACTGCTGTGCGAAAAGGTTTTCTTTTATTTATGCATTTTCCTTGTTTCCATCGTTGATTTCAATAAATAGCCTTACTTCACTGGGTATTGCTAGACGAAAAGTATTTATTTTATTTTTTCCTTTTCTATTTTAGTTTTGTCTCGTTTGTTTAACGAGTTTAAGTTGAGTTTATAGAGTTTAACGAATTTGATAATTTCTTTTTAAGCTAATTTAATATTTAGTAGCTTTCTGTATGTTACACAACTTAATATTCATTTCTTATTAGAATTTTAGTTTACCACAGGCAAAGAAAATATAAAGTCTTGATAGCAATCGTAAATGTACAAATGATATGAATAGACCTAGATATACATAATACAGACAAAAACAATTATTTACTGAATACGATTTTGTGATTCTATCCTTCATAATATTATTTAACGAACTAATATCCTTTTTTTCACGATTTGATTTTTTTTCCAAATTCCTATGAGCTGAATCGTAAAGAGTAACAGTGACAAAGGAAAAGAGACTTTTACGGTATCAAGTTAAGTTCGATTCAGCCCAAATAAATTATATCCCCGAATATACTTTATTATACAGTAATTTATACTGATATAATTTAAACCACGATTTAAATGTATTACTAATGTTATGGTAAGTTGAGTGTTATATAGAAAAATTGTGAATTCGCATACAGGCAGAAGACGTATGGTAAACAGTAAAGAGTGTTTGCGCATGATATTGCTTCTTAATTTCGCGGTGTTCACATCTCGTATGTGATATATAGGTGATCTAAACACGGTCCGCTTTTTGCTGCAAGCGGGGGCAGACGTAAATCAGCCGCTTAGCACTGGACAAACACCACTACACCTCGCTGTACTCAACGGACACCTTCCTCTTCTGGACCTGTTGCTGGAGAGAGATGCTGACTTCCAGGTAATAATTATTGATCTAAGGGTAATATGTATATACGTATTAGCTTGCTATGATGGCTAAAGTGTTTTGAATGTTACGATTTTGTTTCCACATTTTTACTGAAATTTTTATATATTTTTTGGATCCGGTGTTTAAGACGACCGATTGGCTCAGTGGCGCGGCCCTCCGCCCACGGAGTCAATGGTCGCGGGTTCGATTCCCGCATCGGAATAAATATTTATATGGATTTTTAAATGTTTATTCCGAGTCTGGTAACCCCCCCAATCCCCATTTCCTTTCCTGCCCCTTCCTTTCTTCTCTATCCTTTCCCTTCCTCTCCGCCAATCCACGGTCTGCCGTGCCAATGGATGCGTGGCTAGGGGCGAGCCTAGTCGTAAGCGTGCCGATCGTCCCGGGGTCGGGCTCCCCCGGGGACTATGGTGCTTTACCTCAGCATGCAGGACTCTGCTGGGGCTGACCTCCATCCTCCCTTGTGGCTCGTGGGATTCACTAAAAGACGAATTTAATATACCTAATTTGTCGAAAATGACGGCGACGTGGTTCGCAACCCGTCACGTCCTGATTCTCACGAGGGCGAAAAGCGACCAATGACGAGCCGTTTCGCTGCGATGAATGGCAGCGGATGGAGCTCTGTGGTCTCTGCCAACCCCTGCGGGGGATAGGCGTGAATATATAAAAAAAAAATAAAAAAATTGTTTAAGGCTCGCGATTTGAATGGATTACGTACAGAACATTACGCGGTGGACTCCTGCCAGTTGGCAGTGGTCAAGAACATTTTGGATCGAGGAGGATCCGTCGACGTACGCGACAATAACGGGTGGACGCCGCTTTTTCGAGCTAGTTAGTGTCATAACAAATTTTATTAATATCACCAAAAGAAGTAATTTAAAAGAAAAATTTAAAGTCCATTTCTATTTTTTTCCTGCATAGAATATTGTATGCTTCGCCACTGATGGTGTTTATTCCAAAATTGTATATTGCTAAATATATTAAATAAGACAATTTTACCTCCCATATAAAACTAAAATTAATTTATTAAATTTAATGTTTAATGTTTGAAAAAAATTTGTTAATATCAAGTGTCATCCACTACAAGTTTTTGTTTAACCTTGAGTGGATTAATCAAAAGTATTTTATTAACAATTGAAAATTTGAACAAGATGACTAGTAAAGATGATTAGTGTTATTATTTAGTTATTATTATTTGATATAATAGTAATAATATCAATAAAATGCGAGGTTTGTGGTCGTTTAATCATTACATCCTTGTATTCATTACATTTTTGATTTGTAGTTTGCCAGGGAGCAAAAACTGAAATCATAGAAGAACTTCTTACTCGAGGGAGCAGTGTGGATATTACGGATCGTGCAGGATTAACACTTACTGCTGCTGCTCGACTACTTAAAAACAGGCAGTAAGTATTTTTCACAAGTAAAAATAAAAATAATTAAAGGAAAGAGAATTTCTCTTTCCTTTTAGTTATATTTATTTTTAAATATTTAATTATTTCTGTTACTAATCGCTAAGCTAAATTTAGTTTATATAAGTGAAAACCAAAAGAAACTTAAGAATAAGTTAGAAAATCTTTGTTCTTTCGCTTAAGTCCGAGTAAATCTAATTTTAGAGACCCAATATATGAAAACAATCATATATGTAAATAAATAAATTTAATGTTTAGGTTTGAATGACAATGTTTAATATGTACAATACATATATACAAAAATATATAATAAATACTTGTCCTCATATTCACTAATTTCACCAATCATCTCAATCATCTTTAACAGTTCAGTGATGGACATTGGCCTCCCTCAGAAATGAAAGGTATTGTTGTAACCACGTCGACGGTTGAAAGGAGGATGGCAGATTGATTTTTATTGCTCAGGTAGTAGCGACTGTTTTTTTACTGATATTTGGGAGCAATAGACAACACCTACGAGACCAACGTGAAAAATGGTATCACCCCATTTTATGATGGAAACCACGCAACAAATTTATTATTTTAGACCCATGAAAAAACGGAAAGCGTTTACATTTTGCAATTTTTGTCCGTTAGCTTTATGATGAACTTCACATTAAAAAATAAGATACTTTAATTATGATGTATTTAAACAGTGGTCGAAGTCGGGACTCAGTGCTGCGGCTCGTTGACACCATGTATCCGCATGAACAGGCGCGGACACACTTCACTAGACTCGCCAAGAAGATATCAAGTGTCCAGTCCCTTCTCAAATGAGATTTATAATCGGCAATTGACGATGCGCATATTATCATGTACAACATCAAGAAATACAGTTTCCTTAAAGCATTAATTGGACAATTATTATATTATTATGTTTTAACATTAAATAAAATATAAATTTACAAAACGAAAATATCCCTCAGCGTGGTTTTACTATACACACATTTTGAAGAACTAAATAAAACATTATATTTGGTTCAGTAATTAGGTATTAATTATTACAAATAATTGTCATTTAAATAATGTTTAAACATATGAAAAATTTACATATTATGTTTCAATCATGAATCATCAGTTAATTATTAAATAATTAACGAATAAATTTCACACATATTATGGTCGCTAATTAATAGGCACTAAAAGTGTAGTCACCAGAAATAAGTTAACAACTCTGTTAACTCGTTTCTGGTGACTACACTTTGAATAATACTGTAAATCATGAATTGGAAATATTACATCGCCTATTGATTAAAACGTATGTATGTATGCACAGTAGCGTTAATTTATCTTATTTCTTCCCCTTCTTTCTTTCTAAGCTATGAATTTGTATATATTTATATATTTGAATTAAAATGATTTTTTATAGCAGAGCAGGCAAACAAACATGCGGGTCACCTGATTCACAACGCCGGAAACGTCTCAGATGCGTTGCCGGCCTTTCGAAACGATTGACAAACTTTTGAGCTTTTAAAAATGAGATATATAAAAAAATACTCGAAAGAAAAAAGTGAAGACACACATGTATGTACCCAATGAATTAAGTTTTAAAAGCTTTTGTACAATTTTACGTGTCAAAAATTCAGGTTGACTCCGAATAGTTTATTGCCAGTTATATATCTCGTATGCAGTTATTTATTTTATTGAGGATATGAGCTCACGCATTTCTTTTATATTATAATTATTCAATCATACGTTAATTTTGACATACTCATTTGTTTGTTTGTAATTTTTTGTCCATTTAGTAAGATATTTGTCCGAGTCGTTCAAAAATGACGTACTATGTTCAGATAATTTTGTAATAATGTACACAATATATACTCATATATATTAAAAGAGCCAAGGTTTCTTTGAATTTGTTTTTAATGAGATAAAAATCTGATTAAATGGGAGAGTACTTGAGATATAAATATATTCGATAAGAAAAAGTAAAATTATAAACCTTTAACACTCAATACTGACATCATAGTGAATATAAAACATATTATTTTTATGGCGGACTATTGCACATAGTAATTGTGTCCGCCATATTTCGGCACAATATACAAGCCTTCCATCGTACAGTTGGTCGGATTTATGGTAACGCAAAATCAGCTAAAAGTTGGTGAATATTCATGAGGCCGTTTAGGTGTTAACGGCGCGCCCCGATACATGTAAATCACTTCGACGAGGCGCTCTGAAACGGACTAGGAGTTACAACGGAGTTGTAGAGCTGACTGTAAATTCAAATATCAACATATGTACGTTCAGCTTAGCTAGCAATATAAGAAGAGTTATGGCCCGTAGAGCGGGAGAGTAAAGAGTTAATTATGCCAAGTTGCACATTCGTAATTTTACGGGCAACGATGGAGGAGTGTCGATGTCTGATTTGATATTAGCTTCACCACATATTGTTTAAATATATTTATATATATATATATATATATATATATATATAGATATAGATATATATATATATATATATATATATATATATATATATATATATATATATATATATATATATATATATATATATATATATATATATATATATATATATATATATATATATATATATATATATTCACGCCTATCCCCCGCAGGGGTTGGCAGACACCACAGAGCTCCATCCGCTGCCATTCATCGCAGCGAAACGGCTCGTCATTGTTCGCTTTTCGCCCTCATGAGAATCAAGACATTCTTTCCTGCCCCTTCCTTTCTTCTCTATCCTTTCCCTTCCTCTCCGCCAATTCAAGGTCTGCCGTGCCAATGGATGCGTGGCTAGGGGCAAGCGTGCTGATCGTCCCGGGATCGGGCTCTCCCGGGTAATATGGTGCCTTACCTCAGCATGCAGGGCTCTGCTGGGGCTGACCTCCATCCTCCCTTGCGGCTCGCGGGATTTACTAAGACGAATTTAATATACCTAATTTGTTGAAAAAATGACGGCGACGTGGTTCGCCACCCGTGACGTCGTGATTCTCACGAGGGCGAGAAGCGACCAATGGAGAGCCGTTTCGCTACGATGAAGGTAGCGGATGGAGCTCTGTGGTCTCTGACAACCCCTGCGGGGGATAGGCGTGAATATATAAAAAAAAATTACATTGAAAAATTACTAATGTGTGCTTAACCCGTACTTTATGCTTTAGTATTTTTTTCATATGCACAATTACTGCATATGAAAAAAATACTAAAGCATAAAGTAACATTTCTCTTTTTTTACAGATCAACATATTTGGTATAAATTTACCTATGTGGAAGAGATAGTTAAACAAGCAAGCGGGTTAAAGATGGTATGTTATTATTGCGGACATCTGTAGCAATAAGAGTACTTCAGATATGTTGCCTACCTTAAAGTAAGATGTTAATATTGGAAGAGAAAGAGTGAAGTAAAAATATGGGCCGGAAAGAGAGAATCTCATTGGCTTCCTATAATTGACGGGAAACATCACACTACCAAAAGACCAAATATCTACCGTCGCGTCGACGTAAGTTCGGTTACGCCAGGTTTCGTTGGAACACGACATAATTACGAATTTGAACCGGCTTCAACCTTAAACTGTGAGACACACACTGGTTGTCCAGTCAGCGGTGTAAGTGACAAGTATACGTTATCGTATTCATACTTTTGCAATACACTTAACATAAGCCGTAAGAAGGTGATGTCATACCTGCCTACGTCAACGACAGTGCTAGTCCAGTTATCATTAGAAAGTAGTTGGGAATATATGCATCCTAAAACAACAGATGTAAATCATAAGTTAGTATTCGGTACCAGTGTTGCCAGTGGAAAAAAGCAAGCTCTGAGGCTGCCAACCTACCGACCATAGTAGCTAGAGTTAGAGAGTAAAACCCTTAATCCTATATGAGTCGCTCAATGGAAAAGTGGCCTACTCCACATAAATATAGACTAAAAAAGTTTTGTCGAATTAAAGTTTATTTTTTATTCTTAAAATCCATAATAGCCTATCTTAGGTTCAATGTCTTTGAATAGATGATGTTAAATTTTAACTATGGTATTAACAAAAAAAAAATGGTTTGGTAACTTTAACTCGGTACTCACATTTTTGTGGTTTGGGCCACTTTTCCACTAAGCGACTCATATATGATACTTTGAACTATAAAGCGGTAGGTAATAATGGTAGGTAATAATGATTATTCTAAATACCTGTTCAATAGTGCTTCACCACATTCATTTTCGTCTACCTTAGTTTCAAAACTTTTCTCTGGTAAATTTCCAGATTCATGGTTGATTTTTTCAATTAGTGCCATTTTTTCTAACACATTTCTCTCATTTCCATAGAATTTAATTGCATCATCAGCTAATGAAACAACGGCTGAAGTTTTTAATATAATTTTTAATCTAAACTTGTGAGGATGTCGTGGAGCCAGATTATCCATAACTTTGCTTGTCTTCCCTCCGCTGAAAATTGAATCTATTTAAATATTAAGAATCTTAAACAATATCGTGTTATGATTATTAGAGACTAAAACTTAAGATATTTTCCTTTGCAAAAAAAACGGGCGGTTTTGATTTGTCTACTTTATTCGTAATTATATAGTCCTAAAGAGATTTTAATAGCCAAAATATGTTACGGGCACTTAATAAAGAGTCTGGGTATAAAAAAAAGTTAATTCCAAAGTCGAAGCTTTTGTTTTTACTTACTTTTCGCGGGTTTGTTGTTAGAAGGTTATCAGGCAACTTAAACTAAGTTTTTGTTAACTTTAGTAGAATAACTTGTGTTTGTCACATCATCCTGCCTTATTGTAACTTAAAACATATATCTTTTTGTCTTTTATAAAGGTTTAAAGAATCTGGAGAAGAGACGGGTTCCGTTCAGAGAAGTCAAGGTTCTGGGAGAAAACGTTGCATAAAACAACAAGACGACCGCTTTTTAGTACGCTTTTTAGTAATAGCCCTGAGGAACCGAAAAAGCAGTTACATAGACCTCAAAATAAACCTTGAAGAGGTACGAGGAGCATAAGTTAGCCTACGGACTGTGAGGATGAAGCTTTTACCGGCCGACTTACGCAGTCGACGACCAGCACGGGTACCCAAGTAGCTCCTTGAGCACCGGATTGCTCGATTAAGATTCGCTATAAATTGTCTATCTTAACCACTAGGTAACTGGACTAGCGTACTCTTCTCCAATGAGGCTCGAATCAGTCTGCATGGCAAGGACCGACGTCGACGAGTGTTACAAAGACCAGGGGAATGTTACGCTGACGTTAGTTTTGAATAAATCACCCCTTATGGTGGAGGTCTGTAGTTTTAGACGGGCGTAACTTACAGCTATCGTACCGAGCAAGTATTCATTGAAAATAGCTCACTAAATACGCAAAGGTGCACTGACTGTAATTGGTGAAGATGCCATTTAAGTGGATGATAATGCTCGGGCCCACCGTTCTGGCGGTCGTAGATACTTATATGCAAGAGGTCCGTATTCGTCGTTTGGACTGGCCAGCGCGTAAACCCGACCTTAATCCCATTGAGCACGTCTGAGACACCGTAAAAAGGCGAGTACGATTTGTTCAACCAACTCCAAAAAACATCAGGGAGCTTAAACGCGTGATTTCTGCTGGGTGGAAACACACTCTAAAGGACACCATCAGTAATTGTTACGGGACGGGATAAGGGGAGGTTATTAATTTTTATTTTTTTTAATGTCTTTTTTATTAAAGTACCATAAAAATACTCGTAGCCTTAATTTCTCTATTCCCATGAAAATGTCCATTTGTACATGGATTTCTGTTTACATTAACTAAAACACCAATTCTTGTATTTAAGTGTCAAAAAATAAAGAGAATTTATTCTATGCCTTCCTTTTTTTAATAAATAAAATGACACGATTTATATCATATCATTTATTTTATCAAATTAACCACTCTATAATATAAACTACTAATAATTGTGTTAGAAAAATACAGTTTACGTCAATAGACTGCTTGTAGGATCAAACTATCACGATCATAACCCCAAACTCTATTCAATTACGCATACAATACACTCCTAGATATGAATTATCAATGTACTTTTGATTAGGTTAATAGATTTTAGATGAAATGCTTACACAATTATCATCTTAGTTAAATTACATATTAAAACTACATAATAATCTAATATTCAACACATCAATGAATAACAAATAATATTACCAGTAAACAACAACCCATGATGGTATTTTCTCATGCTTCTCAATTCTGAAAAGTAGGTTATTTTCAAGAAATCTGAAAGGTTCTCCTTGCTGCCAACTAAGGGTAATATTGCACTGACTTCGACTTGTGACGGTTGGTGGAAATGGCTTCCAATTACAAAACTTTTCTTTCAAAAACCTTTGAAGAGTCATTTCGATATAAAAACTTAAGTACGATAAATCTTTATTTTTCTTTCTTCCTTTTATATTGTTCTCGTATTCACTTACATATAGCTTTCGGACGAAAACTGCTGAATGAAGTGTTTAATCGATATTGTTGTTACCATGTAGTTACATGAAAATAACTCGATGTTCTATGACCAAACTAGTAGAAATGCAGGTATATTCAAAGCATGTACGAATAATGTTAAACATACCCTTGGTTCCTTTAAATCATTAATGGTCAAAACTAAAATTTCTTAGTCGCCACACCAGATTAGGTGTAAGAGTCGCTACTCTTCTTACATCCTTTCCCTGCCTGTCTATTTCACCTATGCGCAATTTGAGTCATCCTTATTACAAATATACCACTTGTTTAATATTTATTTTATAAGTTAGAAGTAACGTGATCAAGTCATAAAAAATTGATCTATATCATTCCAGTCGATCGCTTAGTACTTAGCCTTATTTAAAAGTATGAACTTATATTTAATCAAGATAAAAACGTATTAAATAATTCTGCCAGTGAAATTTTATATACAAAAATGTAAACGTCAAGCTACAACAAGCTAAATGATTTGCGACAGAGCCTCATGCATAATTCAGACCTGTCAGGAAAATTTTTGTAAAACCTCGCGCGAACAGTTTTGCGGCGCCTCGCACCTGATCATCCCATTACTCGATTCCCTTATAATAACATAATCTTTCTAAAGGTAAATGTGGGGTTGGATAAAGAGGTAACAATATACAATATATTGCTTACACAATCGCTCATTGAAAATGTAACTTTTACGATTAATATTAATAATGTATTAAACTCGTTCAATGTAAGATAGAAACTTGTAAATAAAAAGAAATATTTAGGCTTGTTTTTTGAAGGTTCAATTTTTGTTTCGGTTCAGAAGCCGGTGCTCTGGAGGTAGCTGTTTCTACTATATTGACTATCTACGATATATTTTGCCCACCATACATTCAAAGGTTCATTAAAATATAATTTAATACAACGCAATATGTACTTGTGAAAACTATATATTTAAATCATTGATAAATAATAATAAAGAAAAAATATTTAGAAAAAAATGTCGTTAACTTTTACATACATACATACATACATACATACATATCGTCACGCCTGTGTCCCGTAGGGGTAGGCAAAGACCACAGATCTCCATCTGCTACTATCTCGGCATACTTCCCTTGCTTCTTCCACACTCTTTATTCTCCTCATACAAGCCTGGCCTTTCTTAAAAAGTTCAGCAATTTGGTCAAGGTACGTTTTTCGTGGTCTTCCTCTTCCGGCACTTCCATCCACATTCGCAAGGTAAATTTCTTTTGCCAGTCGTCTTTTATCCATCCTCTCTATATGTCTTAAAAAGAGATTTTTAACTGTTAACTTTTAAAAAGAGATTTTTTTTAACTTTTTTTTTATCGAGAGAGAAGAAAAGGTTTTTTTTTCATTTTAATACATCTGTCCATCTTTCTTTCGCTCCCTCCAGCAATTCCGTAAACCACTAAGCTCATTGAGCTGCCCGTTAACTCCGAGTGTTATTGAGCACATAACTATAACCATAACGTCACTCTTCGCTCCGAAAGTACTCCACTAGATTGCTTTTTAGCGTCGGGTAATGTTCTACAAGATTACGCAGTTTAATTTATTAATATTCGAGTATATTGTCTAACCCATTACGCATTGGAATACGAATAAAAATTGGATATTATAGATATAATATAATCACAATTCAACGTAATTGGAAATACATGTTTACCCTTACAAATAAAAATTGATTTGATAATAGAACATGTATTTACAACCGTAAGACGGTCTTTTGTAAGGCTATAAATATATTTATTCAATGCTGGTTTTCACCTAAATTGAAGTAGATAAAATAATTTTAGTATTATTGAAAGCATTGGTAGTCGTTTTTGACAAATCGATTCTTTGCGACATTTTACTTCCCAATCAATTGGACGTTCCTTAATTTTAAAATCATTATTAATGGAGTCAGGCGTTACTTTGCGGAAATCCATCACTATATGGACAGTCAAAAGTTTTACTTAGCTAAGATCCGCGACAAGCTTGTCGCGGATCTTAGCTAAGTAAAACTTTTGACTGTCCATATATTTAAAATCATTATCATTATCAACTTGTATGAGTCCCATGGATATCATCACCAACAGCCTGCGGTAGTCCACTGTTGGGAGACGCGTTCTCCATTCCAGCGCTCGTTTGCTCCAGCAATTGTCGGATCTCCGACAAACGTGACCAGCCCATTGCCACTTAAGCATGCTAATTCGAAAGGCTAACTCGGTGACTTTATTTCTCTGGCGGATTTGTTCATTCCAAATCATATCTTGACCAGAGAAACTCCGATCATAGCTCTTTGAGCGACTCTGAGCTTATGAAGCAGACGGACTGTTAGCTATATAATACTTAACATTAATACTTTACATGGATATAATACTTAACATTATATATTGTAAAATAAATGGCGATTTCATATTTATATATAATATTAACTTATTATACAAATCAATGAATGAAATGTTTTTATACTATTTAAGCTTTAAATATTTTTCTAGTTCTACATTACAAACGGAACTGAAGCAGCTATGCGGACGTTTTCACAATACAACTGTTAGTTGTTGTATTATTATACGGCACCCTGTCGAAGTGATTTACATGTGTCGGGTCGCACCGTTAACACCTAAATGGCCTCATACATATTCAGCAAGTTACAGGGAACTTTGCCATAAACATCACCCGACTGCTTACGTCATCACAGTGGCATAAATGTTTAGAATACTTGTCACTCTGATTGAAATCAGCACACAAAACGAAGAAGTATTTACATAATGTTTCTCCAGGATAAAAAGTTGTCTACATTATTTTTCACGCGCCTTCTGACCTTTGGAAACGGTTAAAATTTACCTAAATTTCAACCGTTTCCAAAAATAAGTTAAATCGTACAAAATCACGCAGAAAAATATTATACTGTACCGTAATAGTATTACTGAATCTTTAATAATATACGAAGGATCGACAACTTTGGCATCAATATATCATCAAGAGAGGTGTAGTTTCAAAGTCGTCTGGAATTCATCGGTTCTGAATTGGTCACCAAAAAATTTGATTTGCTCTGCAAACCCAATTTCATTTCCTTACCTTTATTTCCTTCGCCCCCTCACCTTATTTATTCTCCTCCTATTATTCATATCCTTATCATAAGGTAAGCCAAGCATCGTAGGTGGCGGTGGTTGCTTGTAATTTGATCTTCCGCTTGCTCGTTCGCTTATCCCTTCCATAAAACAGATCGGAAATGCCATGATCGAAAAACGCATCAAAATTATAACTTATTATTAGGTGACGAACGTGCTTGTTTACCTGCTCTGAAGAAATAATATATATATATACAAATTTATTTAACAATTTTTCAAATTTGTGCAATTTGTTTCATTAATTTAGATTACCAAACTTCAGCATGAATTATATACATATGTTACTGAACCAAAGACCCCAAAAAAGTTTGTAACATTTATAATAATGGGAAGCTCAGTCGTAAAATAAAACAACATTTCGATATTTATTTTTCAAGTTTTTGTATTTTATTTTTTCCAATTTACATTTTAATACCTGTTGATTGAGGGATTGATTTGGATAAAGAAAATCATTTCGCACATCAGATATGGCTCGTTTAGGGGCAAGTTTCGTTCTGTATTTATTGTAAAAAATAATGAATGAGTGAATAACTTCAATCTCCGATATTGATATGTGACAGATTGCATTCACTCACCGATTTGTTATATTCCAACTAACAGCAT